>MU227371.1:653726-691747 GCA_018584345.1 Thuja plicata | reverse complement strand
TCCTGCAGTACCCAGTCATTTCCATTTGGCAACTTGATCTTTATTTTCCCTTTCCCAACAATAGGACAGGGCTCATCATCACCCAAATATACCTGTCCAAAATCACCTTGAACATAATCTTGAAAATTATTTCTATGGGGTGTAGCATGGAATGAAGCCCCAAAATCAATTACCCAGGAATCATTAACATTATCCAAACATAATATTAAAGCATCTTGTAAAGTATTACTTGCAACATTATCTTCCTTAATGTTATCTTCATTTTTGTCTCCTTGTTTGTTTTTCTGAGACTAACAGTCTTTCTTCAGGTGACCAGGCTTTCCACAGTACCAGCAATCTTTCTTTCCTTTAGATTGAGAACGTCCTTTATTTGACTTCCCTTGTTACTTGCCATGCGAAGGGTCTTTTCCTCTTTCACTTGTTCTTCCTCTATTCTCCACATTTAAAGCAGAACCTAATGAGGTTGAAGTTTCACCTGTGCTTTTTTGTCGCATTTTTTTGCTTAGGATAACACCAACAACTTCATCAAATTTCAAATTATTTGAACTAGACACAGAGTTTCTTACAGCCATAACCAAACTATTCCAGCTTTCTGGCAAAGAACATAAAAGTGAGAGAGCCCTAACCTCTTCATTGAATACAATTTTTACAGATGGCAATTGATTGGTGATGGTATTAAATTCATTTAAATGATTCAATACAGATCCTCCCTCACCCATTTTCATATTAAACAAATGCTTCATAAGAAATACCTTATTCAAAGCTTAGGGTTTCTCGTATAACTTAGCCAATGTCTCCATCAAGTCTATGGTCATTGTTGCCTTTGATATGTTGAATGTTATAGATGGTGCAAGGCACAATTGAATAGATCCTAGTGCCTTCCTATCCAAGACCTCCCAGTCCTCTGCTGACATAGCTCCTTGTTTCTTGGTTTTTCCTTCTAATGGCTTCCACAGATCCTTTTGATACAGATAATCTTCCATCTACATTTTCCACAACTGAAAATTCTAGCCATTGAATTTTTCAATCTTGAATTTGGAATCCTCCATTTCTCCCACTCAAATCTGAAAGTCCTCTCAATCTATAGCAACAAACCTAGCTCTGATACCAATTCTTAGGGTTTGACAGAACCAGAACAATATAAGAATAAACAATTATACGTAGAAACAATAGAAGAAAGAAACTAAACATAGATAACACATAGATTTAATGTGGTTCACCCAAAACCTGGGCTACGTCCACCTACACAGTCATCCAACCTTTCTTATTATCCAGCAAAAATATACACAACCTTACAATACATTATACATCTCAAACACTTATATCATGTGTTTTAGGGCAACCTCTAAAATCAACCATTTTAGGGTTTTACAATATCAGTCTTCTTTTTCCCGAAAAAGAAAATCTCTTTCCCGAAAAAGAACCAATATCAACACCTAGTACATGATCAGTCGCCACAATATCAACATAAGGACCATATTGTTTATGCATGGGGGACCTATATGCTTTCCCACATGTACTACCATATTTTCTATATGGCTTACTATGGTGGTAATTTTATTGTATGTGATGTTACTTTGCTTCAGGTCTAGGCATGGGAGCGTATTTCCATTTGTAGACCTATTGGTGCCTGAGATCTTCCTGCGGGGAGACCTTATGTATTTGTGCATGATGGAGCCATGATCTAGTCTCACATGTGTTACCTTATTTATTGGAGGCAACAGTTGGATATGCTTCCATAATTTATTTGGAGGGGCTATAGATCACGTCCTACTTGGGATGGTGGGGATACACACATTCCTTTATGTCGGTAGAGGAAGTTCCTAATTGATCATGTCACTGAGCATGTGGATATGATATATTTACACAACACTGATAGAGTGTTGTGAGATTTTGGTAAGTGGTAGGATGTCACTGACTCATATGCATACTTTGTTTGGAGGTCCAGGGATGGTACACTTTGGGGATCTGTGGTCCTAGTTCATGCTGTGAGGACCGAGTTTGATGGCCTCCATCCTATTCAGTGAATGTGACGATCAACTTCTCTAGATGTAGCTATATTACCATAGTTTATATTTCCCTTATGATATATGATGCTTTGATGATTAGATTATTTTTCTCTTTATCCATGTGGTACTAATAGCTAAATCTTCTTTCTTATGCAGGAACTACTCCACATTTTGATGCTTGGTGGACATAGCATCGACCAGTTTCCCTTACAGATGTTACCCAATCTATTAGTGGGGTTATTACAAGGAGGCCATGACAAAGAGGTGGTGGGAGGGATGGAGGGAGAGGATATGGTGATGATCATTATCCTGGGAGAGGAGGAGAGATATTCAGGACCAGAGGTGGTGGACCTAGGGTTAGTGAGACTAGTCGGCCCAGTCTAGGAGTGATCCTAGAGGAGGAAGAGGGGATGGAGGAGGATGCACCTTAAATTTTGAGGAGGGTACAAAGATGGACTAGTGATGATCCTATAGAAAGAGCAGAGGAGAGAGGAGAGGCTAGAGATGAGGAAATGGTTGAGGTGCAAGATTTAGGATCCAACTCCTTGGGTTCTAGCTGTAGCAATAGTGGTAGTGATAGTGATAATGATTATAGTGAGGAGGATGATTATGGGGTTTCCAGAGATGAGGGATTGAGAGGCACTAGGGAGGAGAGGGATATGGATGTGGTCATGGGTGGGTAGGGGGATGATGGTCTTACAAAGGTCCAGCAACTAACTCAGGAGAGTGCATATCTCAGTCTCATATTAGTGTCTTTAGAGGAGAGGGAGAGACATGCTTGTTCAAAGGTGAGAGCCTATCAGGATGGTGCACATGATGTATCCCATAGGGATTCTTTCGATCATCTATGGATATTAGGGTGTGAGGCTTAGAGAAATATTGAATACTGGCACCATCACTATGAGGATGTTGTTCCTTCTTCTCAATGGGTTCCTATTTACAAACCAAGAGATACTCCTCGAATCTCACCCTCCTCCAAATCTCTAACTAAAACAACAAACAACTGGCATCCATGCCTCAAATACCACTTTATCTACATCATTGAGATCATGTGAAGGGATTTGGGTCTCTGAACCCCTACAAGATCTACTCTCCCATTTGAGTCATCCTCACCAGATTAATTCCTGCTAACAATCAATGCAAGACTGGTGAGAGGATATCTAATCCATTCTTAATACTACTCCATAAGATACCAAAGGAAAAATAGGAAGGTCAAGAGTAGGAAGAAAACTCCCAAAATCCAACTTGCAACCTCTCACTATGGAATCTACTACCACCTTGGAACTCATCGCTAACTCTACCTACCACCTATCTCTGTGTCTTACAGACACTGGTCCACATCATTCCATTAGAGAGGGGGATATAAAAGAGTCAGATGCACCATAATCAAATAAAGTAGAAATAGTGTTTCGATATCATATAATACACCTATGGTGTCTATAACAGTACCCTAATGCTCCACTTGAAATTCATCTACCACTACAAATATCCTATGAGATATGTCTACATCTCTCATTGTAGTTTTAGAAGTGGGTTATGATTGTCTCAATCTAGAGATTATAATCTAGGGATACTGAGTAGGTATATGTCTATACTAATTTTAAGAAAAATCCATGATCTTGGAATCTAGGTCCTACTAAGGGTGCACTTTAATGATCAGAACTAGCTCTGTTGGTACTATATGACACACTTTAAGTTTGTAGGTTGCAATTTGAATACTACTACAAATGACACCAATCATATCCCTTCCTGGTAGGGATCTTTCCACTATAATGACTCTAACAACTATGTGATGACCTTTTTCCTTGCTTCTATTGACCTAACCTATATTTACTAATGGTGTCCTAGATTTATTGGGTTGTGTTTGTGTACCCCATGCACCGGCCAGATCTGATAGTGGGTGCACTACCCACCAGAGATTGTGTCTATCTGCCAAGCCCTCTAGCCAAATTATATTTTGTTAATCTTGTCTTCCCCACTACCAACTCCAAATTATTAGGTTTAAATAGTCGTACATCACCACTAATATGGGAATTAGGTCCCCTATTTAAATGTTTCACTAGCATGGGTTCATCATGAGGGTAGTTGGAATACTACATGAGCTCAAATATTTGTGCTTATATTTAGCCAATGATCTCATCAATTGTCTCAACTCGTGAAACTTGTCAACCTTTTTTTTCCTATAATGATAAAATAAGAATCAACCACAAAAATGTCAAGGAATAACTCCCTTAAAATATCAAAATGTCAATATTAAGCATTTTTTCCTTTGTATGCCATAATGTATATGTGAATCCCCTAATATGCATAACAACACATCGTACCTTTGTGTTTCTCCTATATGGTGCATGTAAAAGTACTGATCCAAGTCAATTAACCATATTTTTTCCTACGTTCCACTACCTTGATCCTCAAATATAGGAAATTTGGACCTCATTAAGTCCCTCATATGTGTAGCTAAGATGGCATCCTCATTCTCCTCTACATGACCCCTCCTATATGTCACCATCAATCCACTCGAGATCCAAGACCTCTCTTTCTCACCATGGGAATTTTTTGTTCCTGAGAGCCTTCCTATTGTGACTCTTCCCATTTGGAAACCAATCATACAAATATTTAGTATAGAAATTTGACCACATGTGGTCCCCAAATTCCTTCATTTATGTTTTCTCTTTTCTCTTGTTCCTGCTCAAATTATTGATTTTCTTAGTGATCTTCCTAGTACACCATTATTCGAGGGTTATGTCTAGTTCCCATATAAGGGCCAATAAATCTACCCTAGCCTTTATTAACCCATCCTCTATCTATAGGAGGCATCCTTCAAATGCAAATAAAGGTACATAAGTATCCTCATAGACAAATATATCAAAGAATCAAATGCAACAAAGCATAACAACACTCAATACATAATGAGCACATTACACTAGGGATCCCAATTTTTTAACATGGGCTCTAATACCAGATGTAATGCACCATTGAGAAATCCTTGGTCAACAAGCCAGTGAGGCACTAAAATTAAGGCAATCATTATATATATATATATATATTTATTTATTTATTTATATAAAAAGTATTTATTCACTAGCACAAGATACATTAAACATGCATCTTGTATCATTAAATGATATAATCCAATAGTAACATTAAGTTATCATTCACCACCACAATAGATAAGAAATATTTAAATAGAATATCCTAGGTTCCAATGACATCAATTTAGAATCCAAAAGAATTCTATTTCATGAGGTTCCATGGTAGTTGGCCATGCATAAATAATTGGTACATGTGCGAGGTCAACTAGAAAATATCAGACATGCGAATCCAATCATTCGGGAATTTGTGAACAAGGTGACAAAACTAATTTAATAAAGATGCCAAAGAAGGCACGAATGTTGATTGGCACAGATGCTAATCCCCAACATGAGGATGTCAATCACAATTTAATTATCTAGGATGACTAAGATGTCTCAGTCCAAAGAGGTGGATATGCCAATTGAGTTGGAAGAGATGACAAAAAACTTAAATGTTAATGCAGAGATGTTGAAAATTGGAGATGTTGATTGAGAAAGAAGAGACACCAATCCAGAGTTATAAATTTTTAGGTTCTAGACATCCTTAGCTCAATGAGGAAAAGATGCTAGGTAATAGTCAAGGAAACCAATCTAGCTTCATAGCCACCCCAAAAAAATGGTTTTTAATCATAAATGAAAGATAATTACTAACCATGTGAAATATTTAGTCTAACCTATCATAAATGTAAGATTTAATGCCATTACAATGCACAAAACTCTTATTTTAAGGCTATAGCATGATTACATGATTTATCCATTACAAGGAAACATAATACCTTTACAAAGAGTATGAATGTACAAATATTACATTGTAATTTCATGAATACATCAATAAGATGGCATAATATCAAGAAGGAGTTATGTTATGATCTCGGACAACTTGACATGTGTACACTTGTCCCCAATGGTGATTGGTCATGCCACCCAACCACGAGGAACCCTTAGGCCTTTTCCACTATGCTCACAAAGATAACCATGTGGCTCATACAAAAAAAAGCAAGGCTATCACAGAGGGTATATATATATATGCAATCTCACAACATCAATGCATAAATGCAAGAAGCGTGATCAAATAGAACCAATACCCCAAAAACATGTCAGGGTACACCACAATCAAGGTCAAGATATCAATACCATAAATAATATAGGAACTCAATATCACATGACCAACTGACTCATTAATCCATCCAAGTGGATGCACAGTCCAAGGTTGGGAGTGTCATCACATGGATATGGTGGGGAACAAAATGACCAATAACCTCACTGCATTGTGACTCATACGACACTGAGAAACCTCTCATGGAGACAAGGATCTTGACATGCTGATAATGTCAAGCCTCTCTAATACATTTGTGTCTAATGGGAACCCATGAGGCATGTAAGAATAATCTATGATCGGTCACTCTCCATGCCCTCTATGGTTGATCACTCTCTAGGCTGACATATTGTACTTATATTAATTAAATATCATAGTCCATGTTAAAAAATACACTCAAGCACCCACATATGGAATACTATGAGATCATCCAAATCCATATACCTATGGAATATTTCCAGTATTTCCCTCATAAATAGTGCAACCATCTCAACCATGCAAGGTGATCCAATGGTTAACACATGTACACACAAAAGCCAAACCTACAATTGCAAGCATGCTCAAGCACATACATGACCTTATAAAGGGGTGAGACTTAACTCAATAAATTCATGCACTTTCCATTTCCCTCACAAAGCCATAGAAATACAATTCACAAATGAATTAACCCCCAAAACCACACAAAGCCTCAAACCTCAAATATAAGCATCCAAAGCCCAAAATTCATCAAATTTCCAACTTCCAAATTTTAAGAAAATAAGAAAACCTATTTTCCCTCATGTCAATCACATTCCAAAAAAATATGATTTTCATCCAAATACATAAGAATTAAGGATCCATCAATTAAAATTCTTAAAAACCCTCACTTTCAAGAATCACAAACAATTGCAACACACACTCAGAATTTTCATCCACAACGTGCAAAATTTCCCTGTAGAACTCATAAATTTAAGCAAAAAATCATATCCAAACATCTAAAATGAATTTAAAAGAAGATTTGAGAAAGGAGATGCAAACATACATTTCAATGGCGATGAAATCCCAAATAAACATTGAAAATGAAAACACTCCACCAAAAATGATGAAACTTGGAGGAGAAGAAATCCAACCAAGGAAGTCAAAAACAATGCCCCCAAAATTTCACTTGAAAATTTATTTTCCTCTCTTAAATTCTATTTTCTTAATAATTTATGAAAAACCCTCCAATTCTCACAAAACCAAGTTGTCAACGAGAAAAAAAAAGTCACTTTTTAATAAACTCTCAATAACATAATAAAATATAAACCCATAATATTCAAAAAAAATCATCAATAAATAAAAAATTACAAATTACCTCAATAAGAAATATTAAAATCTCTTCAAAACTCGTCAGGTACGACAATTATACCGAAAACACTAACTAATTACGTTGAACAACATAGGTGCACATGAAAGGGAAATGACTATAATACAAAATAGAGACACAACATATCATACATCCAAATTATCCATACTAGAATAGCCAAATGTTACCATACGAAAATTGGTGGGTGTTTATATATATTGAGAAAACTCTCATCCAAAAGACAGAATGATAATATTGGTTGAATACAAGATTGGCCACATGACTACAACCAATTTAACCGTCAACGGTGTTATATATGTAAATTTTAGGCACTCTAAGAGATGTGAAGCCAGGTATGTATGTACATATGACGATGATCACTTACCTATTTACGAGTTCAAAATTGTTTCTAGATTTGATTGTGTATTTTTTTAGCATAAAAAATTTTGGATCACACTCTTGCTCCATCATCAGGATGAGAGATTTATTGATGATTCAGTTATGGCTATGCTTATTATTTTGTTTCTAGTTGATTGTATATGATGTGTTTGTATGAAGAGGGAGGATATCGTATTACTCACTTGTGATGCCCATACAATGTCTCAATTTCCTCTTCATAATGTGTTACTATTTGATATGATATTGTATGCTTGAGAAGTCCAACTTTGTATAGTCAAGAGTAAACAAGAAAAGTTAGTATAAAAATCTAATCTACACATAAAAATCTCACACAACCTCCAATGAGCTAAAATGAGTGCACCCAAGACTCATTTAATTTTCTCTTTAAGGTTTTGTGTGGATATTCTCTCCGATACAATATTATTCAATCCCAAAATAGATGCATGAAGAGAGGAGGGGGATCCTAAATGCAAACTAAAATGGAGAACTAGATGAAAACTATATGCAAAACTATGATGAGAATGATTAGTTAAAATGAAATATTCTAGATGAACATGAATCAATATCATAAACTAGATGATATGCAAGAAAACTAAAAATATAAGATGACAATGAGTATAATATGAATGCAAAATATAACACTAAGTGAGAAAATAGTATGAAATATAATGAAAGCTTGAAAACTAAATGAGCATTATAATACTATAATGATAATTGATGATCAAAATGAAGAGTGTAGGCCCCTATTTATAGATTTTTGAGGGGCTTGGATGAGGTGGATCTTATGTGGCATCCACAGAGGAGCCACATGGGATAAAGGGGTGGCCATGCAAGAGAGAGAGTTGTTGACACATGTGTGAGCAAATCTTGAAAGTGATGGCTCAATGACAAGTGTAAGAGGGTGGGAGGCCCAAAGTGAGTCACATGTGAGCATCATTCAAAGAGGAAAGGGTGGAAAATATGTAAGAGAAATGGCTTGGACCATTTTGGGAAAAGGAAAAGGACAAATCACATAGAAAGGGCGCTCACACATGTGTGAGCACCATTAGGAGGTTAATTGGTATAGAAATTACAAAATTAGGCTAATCAATCTGGCATTAATTAGAGGTATAGGCTTAAGGTGGATAGTGATGGGTATAGGTTAGGAATATAGGCTAGGTTTATGATTAATTTAAATAAAATTAATCATAAACCAAGGTTTAGAAGGAATAAGATAAGTGGGAGGAATATATACATTAGAAATTTGTTTAAATAGGATTTATGGAGAATCGTGTATTAAATAAAATCTAATACATTAGGGAAGTATTCAAATTAAATTTAAACACTTTAGGAATATGAATCTAATTTATTAAATAATTTTAATTAAATAGAGAGAGGAATATAACAAGTATAACTAATTAATCTAAATTAACTATAGTGTTATATGAAACATTAATTTAATTTAATTTAATTAACGTTAAGTGCCTAGGGATGTTTTTATACATCTATAGATATATATATATATACATACATATGGATGTATGTATGTATGTATGTATGTGTGTGTGTGTAGACACCCTAAAATGGACAGACTTGCGACCTTACATTTAATTACTAATTTTCCTCTATTAATTAATGTTTTTTAATCATTAATTAATCATCTTATTTCATCTAATCATTTCCCCAAAAATAATTAAATCATTACTGTTATTTAATTAATCTTTATTAATTAATTAAATTCAATTTCCTAAAATTTAAAATCAAATATTTAAACTTATTAATTTAATTTCATTCCAATATTCAATTTTTAAATCAAAATAGAATTGAATTATCTCATGTTTGAGTATTTTAATTTTTTAAATTAAATAAATACTCAAATCAATCAACTCTTCAGTTCTAAGAGGTAACTCCAATTCAACTCTTCAGTTCCAAGAGGTGACTCCAATTCTGTTAGAAATAATGGAATGGTTTACTGAGAGGGGAGAGGTGAATCAGTACCCTCAAAACTTTTATCAATTAACCTTTACCCTTTTGTAATCAACACATTGTATTACCATTCATATCTACTATTCTATCTTTGTGTATGTAACATCAATTCATAATTCAATAAGCATGTAAAACATTCATAGAAGCATTCATGAAATGTATAGACACATGACACAAGATTTGGTAACGCAGAAAACCCATGTTAGAAGGTAAAAACTATGGTGGGGATGAAACCCACAAAGCCTCACTATCTACAGAATGGAAGGGACCAGTTAAGGTTTAAAAGTTGATCACTTCTGATGATCTACCCTGTTAGGAGTATTATGTAGAGATTGGTTAAGGTCTACTCTATTAAAAACTTTAGAAACATTTTTTAGTGTGCACTCGGTTAAGAGATTTAAAAAGGATTGTTAAATCCACCTTTCTTGAAAGGATTTCTTCTATTTTCTACACTTGTTAGAATGTAGAAAAAAATATTCAGTGACCTGAGTGTATGCAATATACAATTGTTGATTACAGATCCATTAAATTCACATGTACAATGTATCATCTAATGTGATTGATTAATACCTCTGTTGCTCGGTAGCCTTGAATCTGGTTCTTGATAACCTAATTCATCTTTTGTTGTTATTTCTTGAAACTCTTAGTCTAATCCATAGATGTGCTCCTTGGCTACTATCATCCTCACAACCATATGAAATGAATGATTACATATCTATTTATACAAAAGATTGATCTAATTCAATTTCACGTATTACAAAGATAACTCTATGATCAAAGGTTTACAACTTGACCTTGATCTCCTAATTTGCATGTTTTCAATCAGTTAGACTGATTATAAAAATTACAATTATATTTCTTGTCCCTCAAGAAATGGTTTTAAATCAAATCAAAATGCTAAATATAAAATATAAGTGTTTTATCTAATGTGGAATTCAGATCCACATTTCTTGGGATTTAACTTACTTTCAGTGTTTGATGCTCGGGTTTCTCTGTTTTCAGTATGTCGATGTTCCTTCTGTGAACTGTCCGTCAGGTTCCCTTTCTCTATCAGTTTCCTCTGCGTTTCTTCTTTGTCGGTTTACAAATCAACATTTTTAGGTTGAACTATGTAAATTGTGTCGAGTTTCTCTTGTGATCTGTCTTGTTAGGTTTCTCTTTAACTTAGCACTTTCGGTGACCTTTGTTATCTGTACTTTTAGTTTGTACTAAAAAACTATCTTTTGGTGTAGGTGTTACCGATGGTTCATAAAAAAAATTTCCCTTTTCATACTAATGGCAAAAATAATGTCTTCAAATTTAACTCTTTAGTTCCAAGAGGTGAGTCCAAATCAACTCTTTAGTTCCAAGAGGTAACTCCAATTCATCTCTTCATTTCCAAGAGGTAACTCCAATTCATCTCTTCAGTTCCAAGAGGTAACTCACAAATCAATTCTTGAAGAGGTGGACTTTACTGATTGCCTCTCCAATTCCTTTTGATCTTAGCCATCCATTCTCAAGTTTTTGGGATTGATCTCATCTATCCAAATCATTTCCATTTCTATATAATCAACCCTCCTCAACCATTTGAAGGAGGTCTGAATTTCAAACTATTATGCATCATTACTTTATAGGATTCTTGTACGAAGCACAAAGAAAAATCATTATCATATTGATCTCATTTTCTCAACACTCCTAAGTCACAGATATAGTTGATGCCAATACTAAGCACCATTCATACAACATTTCAAAAGGAATAGAGAGAAGCAATAGAAGCTTCAAGTATTGTGGTTTGCATTTATTTGTTTTCCTCTCTAATGCTTGTTATTTTATTGTTCATAGGTTCGTTCTTAGTACTTTGATTGATTTATTTCATTGCAAATCAGTGCTACTAACCCTTGTTTGAGTGTGTAGAATCATACCCTATACATTTTGGTGAGCCCGATGTGAATCAAATAGCCTGATAATCGCTTGAAGATGATAAACAAAATTTCCCAGCCTCAGTTGTACGGACGTAGTTTCATCATTTTTATTTTTTTGATATATTCTATAATTTCACAATTGACAGAAGTTTTCCGCAATTGACAAAATTTTACCCCAATCACCTAGTTTATTACCGCAATTTCTCCCTATTATTTCACAATGTATTACTGTATTTCACAATTGCTTTTGGTCATTTTACAGTCTCTATGCAAACAGTATTTCAAAATTGTTAAGCGTATTTCATAATTGCCATCGGTATTTTGCAACTAATAGACAAATTCTGCAATCGCCAGAAGAATTTCACATTCAACTATCAAATTTTTTAACTTCCTGCCATATTTAACAATTTCCAAAGAAGTTTTGCAATTGTTAGTAGAGTTTCACAATCGATAGACCAATTTCACAATTACCAGCATTGTTTTGCAACTGATAGAGAAATTATAGCGGACTGAACAAATGAATAAATGGCAAGGAGAATAATCAAATACACCCCCAGGTTTAGATCACAAAAAGCATCCCAAAGAAGGTTAAATCATTACTACATGCAACGAAAGGAAACCTTGGCAATCGTAGCTGAAGACCAAAGTGAATCTTTCAACAAGTATATTGATTCTCTTAAGTGTTTTGCAGCCAATTATAAAGTTATCATGAGCTTTAATGGCCTTAACAATCCATGCATTTCTGAATATCAACCATTTTGATTGTTAGGATTTTTTGGTACTAACAATTCTTGATAGCTTGTGGCGTGGAAAAAGCTTAATCTTGGTTAAATCTAAAAACAATTCATTGTGTTTTGGTACTTAAAAATAAAAGTGTATGCTCAAATACCACAATTTCATCTTTCGATTTGGTGCATAAAATTGACGTGGGATTAAAACTGAACAAAGGCAAAGAACATTTTGAAATTTTTGCACTTAAAATTGAACAAGCAAATCTCATTTATTTTGGGCTTAAAATTGAACACTCGTGCTTGTATGGATGATAGCTCAGTTCACATTTGATATTTTGGTGCTTAAACAATTAACCTTATGTCTTGAGTCTTTGGTGTGTTTGCACAATCTGTTAGAATAAAAATATTTTTATTTTTTTGGAGAGGCTTTTCTAGAGAAAGGGCTTCTTCCTCAAAGGATGACCTTAAACAAGTAATCCTTCTCATTGTTATATAAATAAGGTGTGGGACAAAGCTTTGTCTTATGTTTAGCCAAGCTCGGGTGAGGTGTGTTGATGATAGCCTAGATCGGGTGAAGTATCCCTAAGTAGTCAGAATGGTCAACTAGGCTCTTAAGTGAGTCACACATGTACAAAACGATTGGATAGACACCAAGGACACCACTAAAACCCAGTTAATTAGAGAACAACCTGGTTTACCTCCAAACAAGTGTCTTATTATAGTGCAAGGGGTTGCAGAATTTCCCCCTAAGATTCCTAACATATGTGTTCTAGGGTATTGTGTTGATGAAATAGATCTTCATTAGCATGGAAACAATACCTGGGAAAGGCGAAAACATGGGCACCTATGTCATGGATCTTTGTATCCTAGTAGCATTATAATTATTGTGTGATCTAACGAACATCAAAATCATTGAACCTATAATATTGCATCTTGAAGCCAATTGACCGTAGATTAATCTGAATGTCTTTGTTTTGACCACGTGAAAAGCTTGCAACTTGAAAAATTTGCAGAACATACGCTTTTAATTCTTGGAAAATCAAAACACAATGTATGTTGTGCTTTCTTGTGTGATCAGTTTTCAAAATGAAAAACTAGCATCTTACACTGTCAAAATGAGTCAAACGTGTTCAAAGTCTAGGGTGTTAAAAAAGTATGTTCCAGAATCACTATTCTAAAGCTCATTTTATCAGATAATTCCCAAGTTGCAATCATTTTTCAAAATGGATGCACTTTTCTGCAATTGACAGAAGTTTACTGTAATTGATGGAAGATCACTGTAAATCAATCCTTTTATTCCCGCAATCGATCCCTTTATTGTCATAATCGATGAAATTTTACTGCAATTGACCTAGCATTATACCGTAATCAATGGAATTCTATCACAATTGACCTATACACCTATGCATTTATTCTATCAAGACAAATTGCATTCCTCTATCAGAACTCTGTATTTTATCAGTTTGAAACCTTGGAAAAGATTCATTGTATCGTGTGAAGGGTCAACTTACACATCTTCATAAATAAATGAATAATTAGTGAAATCTCAAACATCTAGGATCATTCCTCTTTGTCATTTCAGTTGTTGTTTCCCATTGATAATTCATTAAGCTCAGATTAGACTATCTTGATCTTGTTATCTCATTTTTACCAAATCATTTTTCAGTGACTTTGTCTCATCTAAGGAAAAATTCCAATCATATCCTATCATCACCAATCTCTGTGATCAATAGAAATCAAATTTTGTTCTTTGAATTACCCTTGTTGAAATAGGTACTCAAACTCTCCTTGAGAGATTATCCCTTTAGTTTTCTTTATATCACTCATTTTTGTTAAAATCCTAGATAACACTGTGTTTTTTACACCTTATGGAGGACCTTATACTAGGTCAAAGGCTATAAAAAAACTAGATGAATCCTACATTAACCAATTTTCCTCGTGGGAAAAAGCGAAAGAGGATTACCCATTTAAAAACATTGATCTTGCTCTATATATTGAAAATGTGCATACAATTACTCATGGTTCATGTTAGCATTTTTCCCTGACCTTGTCAAAGAAAAGGCTAATTAATGAGGATCAAACAAACCCTCCTACACTTCGAGCTCAAAGGCTCAGGTAGGTGTACCTATTGGATTCACTTCTTTCAGTGAATCATGAGATCGATTCCTGCCCATCACACTTGATATAATAATCATTCACAGCTCTTTAAACAGAAAGGGAAAATGATTTGAATAATTGATTGATGAAGAAACTACAAGACAAACTAGAGACCAGTGCCTTATCTATTGGGAAATAGAGTCAAACAAATGTGCACTCTCAGAAAACTTCTAACTACAAACTCAAAAACCTAAATAAAATGCCTTGCAAGCCATTCTTCTCATTTCAATTCCTGGACATCAGATTCATATGCAGACTTAGAATTCTTAGAATTCAAAAATAAGACTTACTCTCTCCTTGAGAGAAACTCAAATTCAAACCCACAGATACCTTGTAACTAGTATATTAGCATGCCTTACAAGTTAATATACAAGAATCAAAACAAACATACAAAGACATTAGACAAGTTCTGAACAGGGATTTCCTTTGTTTTTCATTAAAAATCATCTGAAACTATACATTGCAAGACCGTGAACATAAAAATTAAGACTCAAAAGCCTGGAAGCTTCCCAGCAGCATAAATTTCAACATCCTTTTACAATTGAGAAGAAACAGAGATATAGGAGAAAAGGAAAAACAAATTTAGTCACCGACACCTGTCCTTCTTCTCCCAGAAAATATCTGCAACTGCTTCATTCTATTACTACCAAAATCCAATCTGATATGCCCTCAAATAGTCTGCAAAATCAAATTCCTCTCTTCAATTCCTTTCCAATGGTATATGATAGCTAATACTTTTGATTAAATTTTCCCCCTGAATCATCAAATAAACTTTGCCTTCCCATGCACATTTTCAGAACATTCTAAAATATTTGAATATATTTTCAATAGTTAAACTATTGAACTGAGATAAAATTTAAACCTCTGTGTATTTTAATCCCTTTTTCCTCTAAGTGCACTAGAATTGGACAAGTGGCGCTTACTGATTTGCACTGAAAATCACCTTCTAGTTCTTGTCTGTCTCCATTTTTTACCTCCGCGAGTGCGTGACATCACTCAGTCTCAACACTTTTTCACCTCAATGCAGACCTTGCGCGAGTGCGCGACAAGCTAAATCACCAACTTGCATGCATTTTCAATGACCTCAATTTTTTAGCGCAACTGCGTGATGAGAAATTTTGGGCTGTGCGACTGAGCGACTAGAAGCTATGCGACTATGCGATGAGCTCGATCGCTCACCTGCAAGCCAATATCGATGTCTCGGTCTTCTTATGTGACTGCGCAACGAGCTTGTTTTTGGGTCCATGACTACGTGACTGGCTCAGTCATGAGCTCGCTCATCATTCCAGGCACATCCTTGAACTAGCGCGACTGCGCGACGAGCTCAGTTGCGTAGTCGTGAGCCAATTCTGTGATCTCCTTTGTCCTCCACGAGTGCACAATGAGCCGCCATGTTTCGCCATGTCATCACCTCCATTTGGCACCATTTCTTTGAAAAATTTGATTACCTATAATCTAGGCACGCTTCCCAAGGTATATCACATGAACTTGCTTGTGTTCATAGCCTTTTCTTCACTTCACAACTGATATGTTTGGATTCTGGGTTATAAACATTGTAAATTTCACCCACAGCATCAATGTGGGACTAAATCCTTTGCATTTTAAAGCCTTTATGTGCATTTTTGCTCAAAATTAGTGGGGCCTGTTGCATGTTGAGACCTCCATCCAAGGGGCTTCCAAGTGGCCTCTTGGCTGCTTATTCATTTTACATTATATGCGTGGGAGTATATAAACATTAAAAACTCCCCAAACCTCATGCATGTGGGATAAAAGCCTTTTGTGATTGTTATGAGCATATTAGACAGTGCTGCACACAGTCGACTATATCTCGCAAACCAAGATGAATTCAAAAGATCACTCTGGTGAGCATCTGGAGCATTGGTTTTGCGACAATATATCCAAAATTTAGAAAGATCCAACGGTTGAATTGGAAGTTATGCCCCCCGCAATATGACTATTGTTTTTTATGTTTTTAAAAGACTTTCCATGTCAGCATGGATACCTCCTTACAACTATTGCTCACCAATGGCCATGTCTTCTTATTGTTTGGCATGAAAAACTTCCCCCAAAAGTCTGGGCACCCCCTTCTATGGATTCCTTTTTCAATTTACATTGTTTTAAAATAATTAAAATCTCCTTTTACTATCTATGCAGCTCATATGCAATGAAGATTTCTTTTAATAATTTCAAACATTCAAAACATTATTGCCATTCCCTCTGCTGTGTGTGATCTCCTTCTAGTCTATTTCTGGTTGTTTGGGCATTTGACAAGATACTCTACTTCCATTTCATTCTACACAACCTTGCGCTAGATTTCAATGTCATGCTTTACAAAGGATTTTGAAATTTCAAGTGTTCCCTCCCTTTATGCATTGCACAGAGTTCCCTCCAATCTCCATGCAGGCTTTTCATTTGTTGTAAATGTTATTAAAAAATTTCATCTTATGTGTAGGCCACTTCATTAATATTTTCAAACTCTCCAATTGGATCATCGAGAATGTCCTCGTTTTATGGAAAACTTAAGAACATATATTTTCACAAAAAATGATTTCAAACACTCCGTCCATCTTGATCCTTCAATTTACCAACATGTTTCCCATTAACCAGTTAGATGATGAAGCATCAAATTGGAGATCACTTAAAATCAGCTTTCATACCACAAATAAATCATCTGACATAAAGCTATAACCCTCTAAATACGACTGTCCTGTGAACTCAACTCTGTCAACATTGTAAATCTGCACAAGTTGCTTTTAGAATTGGATGAGAAAACTAACCAGATGGATTGGCACAAGCCTGAAAATCTTCATGGAAGTTCACTTCCAGGTTTACAATGCAGCGGTAAATCCAATTCTTCAAGATTTTGAACTGAGGACAAATGGTGGGACCTCAAAGTAGGCCACTTCAGAATTCTGTATTTGACCATTTGGCAAATTGATAGGAAATGCAAACGGAATGAGTTTAGCAAACTGACCAAAAGGATTAATCATGACCTAAATACAGAGATATAAGAAGTGTTTGACCTCTATAATACGATGCAAAAGGAATTTTTCAATTAGGTCACAAGGTCAAAATTTACAATTGGTCAAACAGGGCTACTCAAAATTCTGGGCAGAACAAAGAAACGAGACATTTCTGGAAGACCAACTTTGAGGGATTGGAAAATCTATCAAATAGATTCAAAATGGATTGAGCTTTGGAACATAATTTCTCTAATATACATATTAAACAATCCTAAAATGGTGGGCCATGAAACTTGATAGGACACAAGATATTCAAATGCAAACTAGGCCTGTTACAACAAATTGATACTTAGGAAAAAGTGCAGATTTGGACAAGCACCTCTGAATGGCTATCTCCAAAACAAGTCCAAACTGAAATATGAGGGTTGGAACCCATTGCATATGCCAAATGAAAGGTGAGGAATGTGTCTCCCAATTGGTTTTTCACACAAATCAATAGGCTTATTTTTGCATGTGTTCAAAGTAAGGATTCTCCGCAAGTTTTTAGGGGTTATTCATCTTGCCTTATAGGAATTTTTAGTATAGTCACTCCAAATTTATCCAAAATTTGAGAGTACTAACATTGGCTCTATTTGAGAAAACATGCCCCATGTGGGCATGCAGAGAATTCAGAATCATTGGTATAGCAGACCATTCAAAAACAAATCAGATTTTTCTCTTCACTCTTGACTTCAAAACTATCTCTCTTCTCAAACTGGGAATCTTTATTGAAAACCACATACCACACACAAATTAAAACAAAGCAACTGTACAATGTATACATTATTTACAAAAACCTCAAGCCCATTCAAAACTGAAACCAACACTTGCCTCTATCAAAAATCTGGTTCTCTTCTTGGCATACAAATATCAAACTAAAAATGTACTTGCACAGCTGCTGCTCAAACTCACAAGGAATCATAAAAATGAAGAATACCTTGTTTGTAATTCCTTTCATGTCTTCAAAAATTCTTCCATCAAAGGCATCATAATCAAAATAATGAAACTTATTCTTCACATTAGCAAATGTAAGAAAATAAGAACCATGAAAATAGGGAAATGTATCATCATAAAACCCATCAAACCCCATTTGCATTATCCCCTCATTAACCGGCTGATTCATAAGGAAAGTAAATGACGCATACTCATATAAGCCATGGATACCAAAATCTAGAAAAACCTCACAATGGAAAGGCATATCAGCATGTTGTTCAAGACATGGATTGGAAACCTCCTCCACTTTCAAATTACCCACATGGTCATAAGAAACCAGCTGATCAACATCATAGCCCTGTTCATTACATGGAACAATGGATTCATCAAATGAAAATTCAGACTCACAATTACTTTTATCCTGGGAAGAGACAAAATCTGATTTCTTACTGCATATTGACACATTTTCAATATCAAAATCAGAATAGATCAAATCATAAAATTGAATGCATTCCTCAAACAACGGATTTACAACACCGTGTTTTTCTCCCATATGAACATGGTAACAAAGGGATGGTTGATCCGTATCAATGTCCTCATCAAATGCATCATTAATAAAAACTTTGAAGACATTAGTATCACTGCTATCATAATCACTATCATAATCACTTTCAACATATGATTCAAAATCAAAGATATTATCATAAGTAGATTCAACACCTCTATCATTAGGAAAAGAGGTGGATAAACAATTCATACTACCTTCTTCAACCGGAGGAAATGGGGAAAGACACAAACCATCCTCAAGTTTCCCATCATGTATAGGATTTTCATTACACAAACAATTCATATGTTGAAGTAGATCATCATTGAATGAAGGGATTTCAACAACACACTCATCTAGCACTTTACCCTTTGACTGAAAAAACTCAACTAGTTGATCTTCATTCTGATTTTCATTCCTTATATCACAATAAAGTTGCAAGATAGTATCATAATCAATCTCATAAGGAAGACCATCATTTATTATCCCTCTTTCCTTAAGTTTTGATACCAAATCCATTTCAAAACTCTTTCTACCAAACTCATTTGTATCATGCTGATATAAAAGATTATTTTCAGAATTGGTGAAGATACTCTTACCTTCACATGCTGGTTTGCATTCACTTCCAAAAATGCTCTTATCTTCCCATGCTACCTTATGCTCACATAATAGCAACGAATCAGCATCTTGCATCATATCATTTTCTTGTGAAACATAAGTTTCAGCATCCTCTTGATCCTCATAGGAGTGTAAAACACATACATCCTCTTTAGCATTCAAAACATTGTTAGTATCATTGCATCTAGGATCAAAATGAGAGAGTATCTCTGACATAAATTTGTAAGGCAAAGATTCATTGAGCAAGTCATCATTATAAGCAATTGAAACATCATTCATTTCTACCATTTCTTGGACACATGTATTGTTGTCATCATTATAAGTTTCTTTCGTATGCAACAAAGGATTACTAACCATATATCTATTCAAATCTGAATTCAAGAACTGATTAGAAACCAAAGCAGAGGTATCAATACACCTACTTAGAGCTGCAAACTTTTCACAATATTCTTGTCCATTCTCAAATGTATTTTTTTGGCAAGTCCCTCTAGAGAAATGATTCTTTGTCATTTCATACTTGGCATTGTTTTCAATTTCTATTGCTGTCCTAAATGCCTGATGCAAAGTCTTAGGTTCCTTGTCTCTCAACCTATAACTCATCTTCTTCTCAAATGCACCATAATATACCATGACACACACATTGTATTGAGGTCTACTACTTTCAGGTATTTCATGTAAAGCTTTTGCAAATCTGATATTAAAATCAGGAACTAGTTCATCCTCTTCAATCCTTATATTCAACCATTCAGTAAATATATCACTCAAATTCCTTCTCTCACCAAATTATTCCATAAAGGCAACATGCAATTCATCCCAAGAAGAAATTGAACAAGCCGGTAAAAAGGAAAACCAGTCCCTAGCATTATCTTTCAAAGTTTGAACAAACAACTTCATGATGGTATCTTCATGCTGAATCTCAAAGTCACCCATCAGATCAACAAATTCTTGCAAATGCTTACAAGATGAATCTGATTGTTTCCCCTCAAAATTTTGTAGATGCTTCCTAATATCAGTAGGAATTTCATTGGGGGAACCATTAATGCCATCAAAGCATAATGGTGCATATCTTTTCATAGAAAAATTTTTGCAAGAATTCATTATTGACTATATCTTTCATGAAATCATATACGGTACTTATGACATATATTTGAACAAATCAGACATATACCAGATATTTTTGACATGAACCTTGCAACTTCAACCATCTATCTTTTAAAATAACAACATACTTTTGACTTGATAACTAGATCTTTTGAACCAAGAAGTATGACAGATTTAAAAACTAGTTTCCCCCTTTCTAGTGACTTCTTCACCTATTGAGGAAACTTTTCTTTCACATAAAGAACATGAGGATTACCTAGGAATACAATAAGCAGATGCTCTTATTTCTTTGACTAGAAATCTAGCAGATCTAGAGCCTTCTTTATAGCTCCATCAGGTTCATTTCAACATAGAGTCGCCACCTCCTTGCAGAGGAAAATCTTCAAACAGCAAAAGCCATTTGACACATACATTTATTTCTGGGTTCTCTCCAACAATCAAAGACACATAATATTTTTGTATTTACTGCAATAAAAACTTTCCAAGGTATCCTTACACAGATCTAAAATAAACTTCAGAATCCATTACTTGACTCTTTCTTTCAAAACCAAATTCTGGGGTTAACACAGCAAGACAAGGAAACCACTCTCCTACACTCACTGACCATTTTACTGAAACTTTACTTAACTCCCCAGTAGAGTCACCATTTTGTTAGTATTTTTCCCTGACCTTGTCAAAGAAAAGGCTAATTAACGAGGATCAAACAAACCCTCCTACACTTCGAGCTCAAAGGCTCATGCGGGTGTACCTATTGGATTCACTTCTTTCAGTGAATCATGAGATGGATTCCGGCCCATCACACTTGATATAATAATCATTCATAGCTCTTTAAACAGAAAGGGAAAATTATTTGAATAATTGATTGATGAAGAAACTACAAGACAAACTAGAGACCAGTGCCTTATCTATTGGGCAACAGAGTCAAACAAATGTGCACTCCCAAAAAATTTCTAACTCCAAACTCAAAAAGCTGAATGAAATGCCTTGCAAGCATTCTTCTCATTTCAATTCCTAGACATCAGATTCATATGCAAACTTAGAATTCTCAAAATTTGAAAATAAGACTTACTCTCTCCTTGAGAGAAAATCAAATTCAAACCCACAGATACCTTGTAACTGGTATATTAACATGCCTTACAAGTTAATATACAAGAATCAAAACAAACATACAAAGACATCAGACAAGTTCTGAATAGGGATTTTCTTTGTTTTTCATTAAAAATCATCTGAGACTGTACATTGCAAGACCATGAACATAAAAATTAAGACTCAAAAGCCTGGAAGCTACCCAGCAGCATAAATTTCAACATTCATTTAGAATTGAGAAGAAACTGAGATATAGGATAAAAGGAAAAACAAATTTAGTCACTGACACCTGTCCTTCTTCTCCCAGAAAATATCTACAACTGCTTCATTCGGTTACTGCCAAAATTTGATCTGATATGCCCTCAAATAGTCTGCAAAATCAGATTCCTCTCTTCAATACCTTTCCAATGGTATATGATAGCTGATACTTCTGATTAAATTTGCCCCCTGAATCATCAAATAAACTTTGCCTTCCCATGCACATTTTCAGAACATTCTAAAATATTTGAATATATTTTCAATAGTTAAACTATTGAAGTGAGATAAAGTTTAAACCTCTGTGTATTTTAATCCCTTTTTCTCAAAGTGCACCAAAATCGGACAAGTGGTGCTTACTGATTTGCACTGAAAATCACCTTCTAGTTCTTGTCTGTCTCCATTTTTTACCTCCGTGAGTGTGCGACATCGCTCAGTCTCAACACTTTTTCACCTCAATGCAGACCTTGTGTGAGTGCGCGACAAGCTGAATCGCCAACTCGCATGCCTTTTCAATGACCTCAATTTTTGAGCGTGACTACGTGATGAGAAATTTTGGGTTGTGTGACTGAGCGACTAGAAGCTATGTGACTGCGCGACAAGCTCGGTCGCTCACCCGCAAGCCAATTTCAATGTCTCAATCTTCTTGTATGACTACACGATGAGCTCATTTTTGGATCCGTGACTATGTGATTGGCTCAGTCGCGAACTTTCTCATCATTCTAGGCACCTCCTTGAACAAGCGCGACTGTGCGACGAGCTCAGTCACATAGTCGCGAGCCAATTCTGTGATCTCCTTCATCCTCCATGAGTGCACGACAAGCCGCCACATGTCACCATGTCATCAACTCCATTTGGCACCATTTCTCAACAAAATTTGATTACCTGTAATCTAGGCATGCTTCCTGAGGTATCTCACATGAAATCACGTGCGTGCATAGCCTCATCTTCGCTTCACAACTGATATGTTTGGATTCTGGGTTATAAACATTGTAAATTTCACCCACAACATCAATGTGGGACTAAATCCTTTACATTTTAAAGCCTTTATGTGCATTTTCGCTCAAAATTAGTGGGGCCTACTGTGTGTTGAGACCTCCATCCAAGGGGCTGCCAAGTGGCCTCTTGTCTACTTATTCATTTTACATTATATGCGTGGGAGTATATAAACATTAAAAACTCCCCAAACCTCATGCATGTGGGATAAAAGCCTTTTGTGATTGTTATGAGCATATTAGACAGTGCTGCACATAGTCGACTATATCTTGCAAACAAAGACAAATTCAGAAGATCACTCTGGTGAGCATCTGGAGCATTGGTTTTGCGACAATATATCCAAAATTTAGAAAGATCCAACGGTTGAATTGGAAGTTATACCCCCCGCAATATGACTATTTTTTTTTATGTTTTTAAAAGACTTTCCATGTCAGTATGGATACCTCCTTACAACTGTTGCTCACCAATGGCTATGTCTTCTTGTTGTTTGGCATGAAAAAATTCCCCCACAAGGCTGGGCACCCCCTGCTATGGATTCCTTTTGTAATTTACATTGTTTTAAAACAATTAAAATCTCCTTTTACTGTCTACATAGCTCATATGCAATGAAGATTTCTTTTAATAATTTCAAACATTCAAAACAATATTGGCATTCCCTCTGTTGTTTGTGATCTCCTTCTAGTCTATTGCTGGTTGTTTGGACATTTGACAAGATACTCTACTTCCATTTCATTCTACACAACCTTGCGCTAGATTCCAATGTCATGCTTTGCAAAGGATTTTGAAATTTCAAGTGTTGCCTCCCTTTATGCATTGCACAGAGTTCCCTCCAATCTCCATGCAGGCTTTTCACTTGTTGTAAATGTTACTAAAAAATTTCATCTTATGTGTAGGCCACTTCATTAATATTTTCAAACTCTCCAATTGGATCATCGAGAATGTCCTCGTTCTATGGAAAACTTAAGAACATATCTTTTCACAAAAAAGGATTTCAAACACTCCATCCATCTTGATCCTTTAATTTACCAACATGCTGCCTATTAACCAGTTAGATGATGAAGCATAAAACTGATGATCACATAAAATCAGCTTTTATACCTCAAAGCAATCATCTGACATAAAGCTATAACCCTCTGAACGCAACTGTCCTGTGAACTCAACTCTGTCAACATTGTAAATTTGCACAAGTTGCTTTTAGAATTGATGAGAAAACTAACCAAATGGATTGGCACAAGCCTGAAAATATTCATGGAAGTTCACTTCTAGGTTTACAATGCAGGGGTAAATCCAATTCTTCAAGATTTTGAACTGAGGACAAATGGTGGGACCTCAAAGTAGGCCACTTCAGAATTCTGCATTTGACCATTTGGCAAATTGATAGGAAATGCAAACGGAATGAGTTTAGAAAACTAACCAAAAGGATTAATCATGACCTAAATAAAGATATATAAGAAGTATTTGACCTCTATAATATTATGCAAAAGGAATTTTTCAATTAGGTCACAAGGTCAAAAGTTACAATTGGTCAAACAGGGCTACTCAGAATTATGGGCAGAACAAAGAAACGAGACATTTCTGGAAGACCAACTTTGAGGGATTGGAAAATCCATCAAACAGATTCAAAATGGATTGAGCTTTGGAACATAAGTTCTCTGATATACATATTAAACAATCCCAAAATTGTGGACCATGAAACTTGACAGGACACAAGATATTCAAATGCAAACTAGGTCTGTTACGAAAAATTAATACTTAGGAAAAAGTGCAGATTTGGACAAGCACCTCCAAATGGCTATCTCCAAAACAAGTCAAAACTGAAATCTACGGGTTGGAACCCACTGCATATGCCAAATGAAAGGTGAGTAACATGTCTCCCAAGCATTTTTTCACACAAATCAATAGGCCTCTTTTTGCATGTGTTCAAAGTAAGGATTCTCCACAAGTTTTTAGGGGTTATTCATCTTGCCTTAGAGGAATTTTCAGTATAGTCACTCCAAATTTCTCCAAAATTTGAGAGTACTAACAGTTCCCAAAGACCAACTATGTTTCAAGATATCACAGAGGAAGATCTCGAAGACATAGGGAAAGATTCTTATTCTGCACCAGTATTCGATGGTGTTACGGTAAGAAACCCTGAGATATTTCTAGCTATGTTGATCAAAAAGGGAGTCAAGATCCCCGCCAAATTCAATGTATCAACTATATGGCCTGAAAACCCACTATCAAGAGAAAGCACAACTCAAAAATCTCAAATGAATCCTATGGTGTCTCAAGTCTTGTCTATGCATCATCAACATCCATGACATCATCATAGACTATGTCTGCCCAAACTAGCTCATCCAATCAAGCTAGTACATCATCCACCAAAAACATGATGGGTTCCCAACTGAGTGCACCCATGGTTACCAATTTATCTCAAGCATCTAGCTCATGGCCTTTCACTTCAAGCACTCAAACTTTTTCATCAACACCCCAAATGAGAAATAACCCATTTTTTACTACCCAGATATTGTAGGCTATCCCTAATGGCTTTGGATTTAATACTTCCCAAAAACTTGGATCAATCTCTGTAGGTCTGAAATTCAGTCAACATCTACCAAAGGCTACATCTTTATTCCAACAGGGATCCCAACAACAATAGCTAAAACAATCTTGGACCCATCAGATACCCCAATATCAAAATCACACACTGGGAAATCAATACCAAATCCAAAGGAGATCATATGTCCCAATACAAAGAACTCAAAGGCAGAGCCTTATACCAAGCATGAGATAGAGATTCAATTTTAGAAATGTTCTTGAATCTCCGACAGACATGCTGAAACAACAAGTGCAGAATATACAAAGGTAAATGATGGACATAAAAATCAGGGACAAAATAAGTCCTATACAGTTGAGGACTTGTACCCGTACCCATTTGGTCATTCATTGCACATGTCACCATTTCCAACACACTTTTTTGTTCCTAAATTTGACAAATAAAGAGGCAATACCAATCTTATAGAGCACATCAAGGAATTCTTTGCTAGTTGTACTATTGAATTCACACACAATGAAACTTACCTAATGCGACTGTTTCTGTAGAGTTTAGCTAGACCAGCATTGGAATGGTTCTCACACCTACCACATGACATTCAATCTTGGGGAGAATTGGATGAAAAATTTATTGCTCACTTCCATCACAACATAGAATGCAAGGTCAGCATCAAGGACCTTTGTGATATTAAGAAAAAAGGTGGTGAATCCTTTGTTAAATTCTTAAAAATATGGAGAAACACTACCAACAGAATGACATATGATGTTCCCAAACAAGATCTCATAGTCATTTTTGTCGAAAATCTGATTCCAGACATGTCATTTACAATAGAGCTCGAACTCGCTCCAAATTTCAAACAATTGATAGAGTGAGGAGATTGATGTGAGAAAAAATTGGTCAAACAAGGAATTCTTGTGGATCCTACCCAAATGAACACCACCAAAAATGCAATAGATAAAGCCAAATGGTGGAACAAAAATAATAATGTCACCAATGATGGTTTCATTGATGTCAAAATAGTCAATTATGCTTAACCAAAGATCGCATTACAAGGAGCACCCATGACGAATCAAAAATCCAAGATGCACACTCAGTAGATGAATAATCACATTCAAACACCAAATTCTCAAGAATCAGTTGTGTCCTACAACCAGCCCAACACACAACCCCCACAAAGGTTTCCTTTTCCTAAATGTGATTACACACCATTAGGAGAGTCAATAGAATCAACACTTAAAATTTTGATTCAAACCAATAATATCACTACCAAAACTTGGAGAGTACAAACATGGTGCTTTGAAACCCAGGTGGTGGAATGATAATGAATTTTGTGAGTATCATCGAGTCAAAGGAAACCAGACATCAAACTTATACAGATTGAAAAATGCTATACAAGACCTAAACGACCAAGGGATAAATAATGTCAAAAATACCCAATCCAAGGGTACAAAAGATCACACTATCTTCAATGATATGTTTCATGACCATAATAAAGGAAAAGCCTCCACATCTGGTGGATGGTCCAAGTAGGTAAACTATACCTATTCCAACTCTAATAGCACAATAAATTAAATAAACCCTTCGGAAAGCTAAATTCCTACAATCACTATCAGAGATACCAATGCCAAATGTGTTTTTACAACATGACGTTCCAAAGTTTTTTTACAATGAGTGCCTTCTACCTTAGCTACTCGATGGAATCTTACAAAATCTTCCAATCCAAACCTAGCTTGGTGGATCATCTTAAGCGCACACCTGCCCAAATCTCCATGTTTGAACTGTTGCGCATATCCCCACAACATAAGCAAGATTTGGACCAATCACTTTAAAATGCTACTGTCCCATGGGACATTACTCTAGATAACTTCCAAAAAATGATCAATTATATTGCATCTAATAAACATGTCACATTTATAGACCATGATGTGCCATCACACAAGCCTTTGCATAATGATCCATTGTATTTTCTTATTCAAGTGCATAAACATACGATTTGAAGAGTCCTCATTGATGGCGGGATTGGATTAAACATTTGTACTCTTATAGTGATAAAAACCTTCGGCTACTCAGAATCTAGCATTGATGTCACAAGGAGGATCAATATCAGAGCATATTATGAGGAGGAAAGGTCATCAAAAGGTATCCTTATTTTTCTAGTCAAGATAGGACCAGACATAAAGAACACCCAATTTCAAATCCTAGACCCTAAATTAGGATATAACATATTTCTCGGAAGGCCATGGATACATGAAATGCAATTTGTACCTTCAATGTATCACTAGTGCATCAAATTTCCTTACCAAGGAGCATAAATCATCATTGAGGGAGATCCCAACCCCTTCTAGTACTGCAACACTATAAGAGGCAGTACAAACAATCAAGTATCATCGAATTAGGAAGCTAGTATTCCTTCTCCTTCTGATTCCATTCCTTACCAAGGAGCATAAATCATCATTGAGGGAGATCCCAACCCCTTCTAGTACTGCAACACTATAAGAGGCAGTACAAACAATCAAGTATCATCGAATTAGGAAGCCTCAATATCCTAGATCATATGGAAGGCCTAGAGCAACAGAAACAAATGAAACTCTAGAACCAATTTTATTCAAATGTCTGCCAACCACATTTGTCAAATAGGGAGACATAGTTGAGGAAAATCTATTTGATCTATACATTAACACTCAATTATATTAATATCCTCAAGAGATGCCATTGGTACATATACCCCTGACACAATATGTATTTGGATATACTATGCTGAAACAATATGGATATGACAGTAAAACTAGTTTGGGGGCAAGACAACAAGGATTGGTAAAATTCTCTTTACCACCAACTCAAAGGAATAAAAGAGGAATAGGATATAGTCAAGGAAGAACTAATGCAACTGTCCAAGATATTTCAGTATATATAAAAGATATTATTGGATCAAACTAGGGGAAAAATCAAGAACATAACCTAATAAACAATATACTCCAGCAACTATTTCCATCAGAAGTGGAAACCACATATTTTTGAATAACCCTTAATCATGCAATCTTGGATGATGTGAAAAGTCATATACCTAACAAGCATTCTAGCATGATAGATTCTCATGATTATGATTGTTTATCCCTCCATGACTTTGAATCGCCTATTCCCATACATAACCCTTGATTCACTAGTACCATGAACCTTAATGACATGTTTCACCAACTAAACCTAGAAGATCAACCTTGTATTGATAAGCATGTCAATTTCAATTCCTTAAAATATGCATCTACTTCCCATTCCTAATTTATCGAAACTATCACTACAATTCCATTCACCCAAATTGAGTCTTCCTCCCATGATGACCTTTGTTTAGTTTACCTTGAGCTAATAAATTGGGACCAACAAGGATGGCCTAACATAAACATTTTTTAGAATTATGAAGCCATTGCAGACTTTATAGGGATTCAAGAAGGAGTACCATTAGGAGATCACAAAGAAGGATTCTCCTTTGATTTAGACAGAATAGCATACTTTGGGGAGGAGGATCTTCTTTCCAGTCACAAAAGTAAAAATAAAAACAAAAAACAAGATTCATTAAGTGAAAACTGAAAGGCACTTTTGGACCATGAAAAAATAAAGATAAAGGACATATCTTCTGGTGAAAACCTCTTTGAGGTTCTAGAGGTTGGAAATTTGGATCTCCTCCCCTTAAAATAAGAATAATCATCTTTGCTAGTAGAGGAAACAAAGTTGGATATCCTCCCCTTACATGCCAGGTTTGGATCCAGAACTCGTACTACATCACCTACCACTTTTTTTGAATGCAAATCTAGTAAAATAGAGGTTAATAAAGATGCATCCTCACATTTCTCTACTTGTGAAGACTGAACTAAAGAAACTTCTAGATGTGGGGTTCATAAGACCCATCCCATATGCGGACTGGATATCCAATCTGGTACCAGAGACAAAACATTGTGGTCAGGTTTGAATATGCATAGACTTTAGGGACCTTATCAAAGCATGCCCAAAAGATGATTTCCCATTACCAAACATCGTTATGATCATAAATTTTATGGTAGGGCATCAAATTTTGTCACTCATGGATGGATTCTTCAGATATAACTCCTTGGTTTCATTGTATCACACAGAGGAATTGAAGTAGATCTAGAAAACTCCTTGGTTTCATTGTATCACACAGAGTAATTCAGAGTTACTGCTAGAAAAATCCTTGGTTTCATTGTATCACACAAAGGAGTTGAATTAGATCTATAAAATTTTAAGGTCATCCTTGACATGCAACCACCTACAAATCTAAGGAAACTATGGGGTCTACAAGGCAGATTACAATCTATCAGGAGATTCCTCGCCCAACTGGAAAATAAGTTTCATTCATTCCAACACTTACTACATAAAGACGTAATATTTGTATGGATAGAACAATGCCAACAAGATTTTCAAAATTTAAAATATTATCTAATCAAGTCCCCTATATTGGTGTCACCAATTCCAAGAAGACCACTCCTGTTATATATATCAGCAACAGAATCGGCACTAGGTGTTCTTTTGGAACAACATGATGATCAGGGAAAGGAAAGGGCCATCTACTACATCAGTAGATTGTTGGTGAGCTACAAGGTCAACTATTCAGCAATGGAAAAGGCATGTCTTTCATTTGTCTTTGCTACTCAAAAATTAAGACATTATATGTTGATTCATCAAACAAACTTCATTGCACACATAGATCCATTAAAATACTTTTTGAGTAAAGCAGCATTAATAGGGTGACTTTCCAAATGGGTCATGATCTTAAGTGAGTTTGATATTGGATACATGGATTAGAAGGATATCAAAGAGAAGGTTATTTCTAATCAACTAGTAGAAGCACCAATTCCAGATCATCAACCTATAGTGTCTGAATTTCCAGATATATCAATTCTTACAGTACAACTGGCCATAGAAGTCTGGCACTTATTCTTTGATGGATCATATACCAACCATGGTGAAGGAGCAGGAATAGTACTTATCACTCCACCGAATGATGCAATTCCTAAATCTTTTCAAGTCAATTTTCCATGTACACCGAGCTGATTATGAAGCCTTGGTCATCAGATTGAAAATAGTTATGCACCAGAGAATAAATAACCTGAGAGTTTATGGTGATTCATCGTTGGTTATCAGTCAAGTCAACAATGATTTTATGACCAAAGACAAAAAATAATGGTCCCAAAAAGAGATATGAGTGAAAAAATGCATGCTTCTTTTCATTACAATGTATTTGAACAAGTTCCAAGGGTTTAGAACAAAGTAGCAGATGTGATCGCTAATATAGCATCTTTGATTGACATGCCAGGTAATGAAACTAGATTCCAATTTCTGGTAGAACAATTGATGATACCAGCCTATAAGGCTGTAATAATAGAGTTAGTGTGTGTCCTTGTTGGTCTTGACTCCCCCTGGTACCATGACGTGTATACTTACCTACAAGACAATACCCTACCGCCTGCACTATCTAGAAACCAAAAGAAGTCCCTTATCTGAAAAGCCTCTAGGTACACCCTTCTCGCTAATACTTTGTATAGAAGAATTCTAGATGGAATGCTTTTAAGATGTCTCACTTCCATAGAATCCCAAAGAGCCTTATATGAGGTACATGAAGGAATTTATTGGGCCCACATAGGTGGTAATAGTTTATCAAAGAAGATCATTAGGATGGGATACTATTGGCTGACTATAGAGATAGATGCCCATAAGTATGTACAAAGGTATCAACAATGTCAGATATACAATGATCTTATTCATGCACCAACTCAAGACCTACACCCCATCACTTCATTGTGGCCTTTTTCAAAATGGAAATTTGACTTAGTGGGAAAGATTACACCCACCTCCTCTAATGGTTATAAATAGATAATTGCAGCAACAAATTACTTTACCAAATGGGTGGAAGCAATTTCTCTCACATACATCACTGGTAAATATATTTCCATGTTTATACTGAATCACATCATTTTTTGGTATTGGATACCTCAAACCATACTCACTAATCATGGTACACCTTTTCAAAACTAGGATTTTGATGATCCCTATGAGAAGTTCCAAATAAAAAAAGGTTTATCTTCATTATAATATCCCCATGGGAATGGATAAGATGAAGCCACTAAAAAAACAATACTAAAGATCTTGAATAAAATAGTCAATGAATCTAGTCAAGACTAGCATTTGCAGTTCCATCCCACATTATGGGCATACATAAAAAGTGTGAGAAAACCTATAGGAGCAACTTTTCTTCCTTGGTATATGGATCAGAGGTGGTCCTACCCCTCAAAGTTGAAATCGCATCCCTCAAAATATCACTGAAGAATATCATATCAGGTGAAGACTACAAAGTTGCTAGACTCAGTAAACTAGAAATGTTAGATGAGAGATACCAAAATGTATTGAATCACTTACAAGGCTATCAGAATTGCCTTAGAAAAAACTATCACAGGAAATTCATTTCATGTACCTTTGAGGTAGGAGATATCATCCTCATGGAAAATCAGAAGAATCAAGCAGAAATAGTTAAACAAGGAAAGTTCAAGCCTAATTGTCTAGGACCATATGTCATCATCACTTCATGCAATAGTGGGGCATATCAACTAAAAAAGCAAGAAGGAGATCAGCTCCTGGGTTATATCAGCAGCATGCACATCAAAAGGTTATATTCTTAGGGTCTTAAGGCCAAAAGAGCATATCTAGAGATCCTGAAAAATACAAAAAAAAAAATCAAAAAATATAAAAAGTTACCTTGGTGAAAACCTGGCAAACAGGCGCCTTGGCAATAACAAAAAATACAAAAAAAAAATGAGAGAAAAAAAATGAAAGAGGAACAAAATCACTCTCTCAGTCAAAAATTGGCTAACAGGCACTATTGGGCAAGTACCTTGGTGAAAACCTGGTAAACAGGTGCCAAGTGTTCAGGTCTCACTTCCTCATCAATGAACTCCAAAATATTAAGCGTGTACTCCCCGCATGCAATATTGAGTACCCAATCTTATTACAAAAGTGCAATCCCCTTTGAGACATCACATTTATCCAAAGCTTATACTGGCTTACAAGACTAGGGGGCAATCTTAAAAAGTCCTTAAAAAATCTAAAAACCATAAAAAAGTCCTGAAAAAATCTAAAAATCTTAAAAAGTCATCAAAAATCCTAAAAAGTGAAAAATGTGATGAAGAAATCAATCATCAAAAAAATCAAATATTGCAAAATCTCAGCAATAAATCATCTTTTTCATCAACAAGCGAATGACAATCAAGCAATAAATCAAATGTCAAAACTATGAGCTTCACAAATCAACAATGGACTCATATTACTCATCTTTATCAGAAATCCAATATGTCATCAATTGAATGATTCAATCAAGCTATCAATTGTCTTAGACAGTGATAGATATACTCAAAACCAAACAGATCAGTCTTATATGATTCATCCATTCCTGAAACCAGACACATCTGCAATCAAACATCAAAATCAAGCAAATCAAGGAATAGTAAGGTTGTTGACTAGGTCAGTCATGTAAGTTTGTTGTCAATTTATCTTTCACAATTATATTCTTACACTCCTCAAGGATACCACTGAGTGGTGAGAGTGGCTATGATGGATCATAATCTTGTTTTCTTTTTTTTCTATTTGTGGAGTATTTCAATTCAATTCTGGGGCAATGATGATTTAGGATAAATGATATAGGAGTTGTCAAGCATCTGGTAGCCATGTAGTTCCAAAATATGAGCTAATCCCTAGAAATGAATTGAACATTCCTTAGACTTTATCTACTTGTTATCAAAGATTATAGCGGTATACAAATGGTCAATATCTAAGTGCATTTACTCTCTTCCTTTTCATAATAAGGTGCAGTGATGAATAAAATTGGAAATTATGGCAGCGACTTGGTTTCATAAATCATTATTTTCCAAAACTAAAACTCTCACTAACTTTCTTGTAACTAATACATGCATGCACTCAGACACGTTGTTCATATTAGGTTTGCATTTATTTATTGCATAAGAAAAGAAAAAAAAGAAAACATGTGCATACATCATAGATGACAGATCATATAATCAATCATCCATAAATCAACAGCATCAAGTCAGTCCACCTTGAATCATATAGAAGTGCATCCATAAGAAAAAAAACCCATCCTGCATCCATTTGTTAGTACATAGGAAAGAAACATCATATATCAAGAGTCTGTATATTTCAAACTACATAGAATGCATATAACCATAAAGCATCTCATAAAGTGCATCAAAATTTAAAGAGGAAACATATAGAAGTAAGTTGCATGTCATATAGAATCATATCATAAGAAGAATCTGATATATCATCTGTCTAAATATAAATGAAATCTCACAAGTCTGACATAAAGGAACTCAATATAATGTCTACAATATCGGTACACAACATTACAAAATTGATCCAAAAATGGTACAAAGGGATACAACTAATACAAGGGTAAAAAATACATGTCAAGAGCTACTGCCCACACCCTCACCACTAGGTTGATGAAAGGGTGGCATCTCATATCCTACCCTGTGCTATTAAGAAGAAGGAGCCACATCACTGGCCTATGATTTTTGTACTCATTGAGAAGAAGGAACAACATCCTCATAGTGATGGCGCCAGTATTCAATATTTCTCTGAGCCTCATAGCCTGATCTCCATAGATGATCTAAATAATCCCTATGGGGTAAATCATGTGCACCATCCTAATAGGCTCTCACCTCTAAACAAGCATTTCTCTCCCTCTCCTCTGAAGCCGCTAATCTGAGACTGAGATATGTAATCTCTTGAGTTAGTTGTTGGACCTCTGCAAGACCATCATCCCCCTACCCACCCATGGCCACATCCATATCCCTCTCCTCCCCAGTGCCTCTCAATCCCTCATCTCTAGAAACCCCAGAATCATCCTCCTCACTACTATCACTATCACTATCATTACCACTATTTCTACTGCTAGAACCCAAGGAGTTGGATCCTTAATCTTGCACCTTGACCATCTCCTCATCTCTAGCCTCTCCTCTCTCCTCTTCTCTATCTTTAGGATCGTCACTATTCCATCTTCATATCCACCTCAAAATTTAAGGTGCATCCTCCTCCATCCCCTCTTCCTCCTCTAGGATCACTCCTATACTAGGCCGACTAGTCTCACTAACCCTAGGTCCACCACCTCTGGTCCTGACTCTCTCTCCTCCTCTCCTAGGATCTTGATCATCACCGTCTCCTCTCCCTCCACCTCTCCCACATCCTTGACCTCCATATCCACCTCTCCCCCCACTATGACCTCCATCCCTCCCACCACCTCTTTGTCATGGACCCCTCATAATAACCCCAGTAACAGGATGGGTAACATCTGTAAGGGAAACTGTTCAATGCTCTGTCCACCAAGAATCAAACTATGGAGCAGTTCCTGCATAAGAGAGAAGACTTAGCTATCAGTACCACATGGATAAAGAGAAAAATAACCTAATCATCAAAGCATCATATATCATAAGGGAAACAAAAACTATGGTAATATACCTACATCTACAACGGTTGATCATCACATCCACTGAATAGGGAAGAGGCCATCAAACTCGGTCCTCACAGCATGAACTGGGACCACAGCTCCCCAAAGTGTACCATCCCTAGACCTCCAGGAAAATTATGCATATGAGTCAGTGACATCTTTTCGCTCACCAAACTCTCGCAACACTCTATCGATAATGTGTAAATATATCATATCCACATGCTCAGTGACATGACCAATTAGGAACCTCCTCTACCAGTAGAAAGGAATGTGTGTATCCCCACCATCCCAAGTAGGATGTGATCTATATCCCCTCCAAATAAAGTATGGCAGCATATCCATTTTTTGCCTCCAATAAATAAGGTGACCCATGTGAGACTAGATCATGGCTCCATCATCCACAAATATATAAGGTCTCCCCGCAGGAAGATCTCGAGCACCAATAGGTCTACAAATGGAAATACGCTCCCATGCCCAGACCTGAAGCAAAGTAATGTCACATACAATCAAATTACTACCATAGTTAGCCACATAGAACATATGGTAGTACGTGTGGGAAAGCATACAGGTCCCCCATGCGTAAACAATATGATCTTGAACCATACTCTAGAGAATGGCTCTCCATCCTATAGATAATCCATGCTCCCTAAGATCGGGACATAGAATCCCACAAATCAAAATCCCTAGTAAAGTAGTCAGTCTATCTAATCCCTAGCCAAATCTATACCATGGGATATCATAGGTATCGGGCATCCAAAACTATTCCATAGGAAAACCAGACATCTCACATAAGGCAGCGATGTTCGGCTGTCAGGTGAACTCTACTAAAGCACCCTGACCAGGAACATGCAGGATGTGATATACATCCTCAAGAGTGACAGTGCACTCTCTAGTGGCAAAAAAAAGCGCAAGTATCCAAATGTCACCTCTCGAACAAGGCAGAGATCAGACCCTATTGGTCATGATCTCGGGAATGTAAGTAACCCAGTAAAGGCCTACTTGCCTTATGATATCTCTCTCATCCTCAGTAATATGAAAGAGATAAACCAAACCTGGTGGCCTGGGACTATCGGCATTGAAAGATATCTCTGACCATCTACAATAGTAAAGTACAAACACCTATCAGTACAAACAGTGATAGAAATAACTGACATGGGCTAAAAAGTATTATTTTCAAACTAGCAGAGAAATTGAAAAACACTTAAGGCAATTGTGAAACATTTAAAACAGATTGCTAAAAATAATTAGCAATTGCGAAAGTCAAATGTAAATTGTAGTAATGAACACAATGTATGTGGCACATTTATCAATTGTGAAAGGGAACTAGCAATTGCGAAAAACAAACAACAATTGCGGAAAAACCAGGCTCGATTCTGGCACACATACATGTTTTGGTCTAAAAGTAATAAATTTAAAATACATTAATGACAAGCAATAAATGAAAAGGGATCTTGAAACTCACTGCCCCACCTATGCCCTCAAGATGACCAATTGTATGAACTTGGTCAGAAGGGTGAATCACCCCAGGAAGACCCGCCATTGCTCGAAAGAAACAAAAAAATAAAGGAAATCAGAAGAAAAATCTTACCAGGAAATTAGGAACTCCAAAGTGCAAAGTGAAAAATGAAAGGGCCCATGAGATATATATAGCAGGTCAGTAGTAACCCTAATTCTCTAGGAAGCCCTGTTTTATCATCCTAGACACCAGAAACTTTGAAAGGAAATATCTTTAGCATTATTGACTTCTCTCATGATCTGTTTGAAGTCATGACAAACATTTTGTATTTTCAACAAATTGACACTCCTGTCAAGTCTTTTCACTCAAATTTTTTGAGGGGGCACAAATCCACCTACTATCGCTAGGGAAAGCTAGGGTAGGATCAAAACCTGAAGAATCTTTGACACAACGTGAAAAGCAGCATTGTATCAAAGAGGGGAAAATGTAGACACCCTAAAATGAGAAGACTTGTGACCTTACATTTAATTACTAATTTTTCTCTATTAACTAATCTTTTTTTAATTATGAATGAATCATCTTATTTCATCTAAATCTAATCATCTAATCATTCAATCATTTTCCCAAAATTAATTAAATAATTAATTTTATTTAATTAATCAACCTTAATTAATTAATCTTTATTTAATTAATTAAATTCAATTTCCTAAAGTTTAAGATCAAATATTTAAACTTATTGATTTATTCTTCTAATTAAATTAATTTCATTCAAATATTCAATTTTAAATCAAAATAGAATTGAATTATCTCATGTTTGAGTATTTTAATTTCTAAAATTAAATAAATACTCAAATAAATAAACTCTTCAGTTCCAAGAGGTAAATCACAAATAAATCCTTGAAGATGTGGAGTTTACCGATTTCCTCTCTAGCTCCTTTTGATCTCATCCATCCATTTTCAAGTTTCTGGGATCAATCTCATCCGTCCAAATCATTTCTATCTCTATATAATCAATCCTTCTCAACCATTTGAAGGAGGTCTGGATTTTGAACTATTGTGCACAATTACTTTGTAGGATTCTTGTACGAAGCACAAAGCAAAATAATTATCATATTGATCTCATTTTCTAAACACTCCCAAGTTGTAGATGTTGTCGATGCAAATACTGAGTAGCATTCATACAACATTTTAAAAGGAGCAGAGAGAAGCAATGGAAGCTTCAAACATTGTGGTTTGCATTTGTTTGTTTTCCTCTATAATGCTTGTTATTTTATTGTTCATAGGTTCATTCTTATTAGATTGATTGATTTATTTCATTGCA
>MU227371.1:594643-650955 GCA_018584345.1 Thuja plicata | reverse complement strand
CCCCCCCCCCCCTCTCATTTATTCTAACAATTGGTATCAGAGATTGTGTGCTTAGAAGGAAGGTTTCAATACCTAAGAAAAATATCACAATATGAGAAAACAGGATGTGCCTAAGTTGAACAAGGACAACTTTTCATCATGGAAAAGCAGGCTAAGACTCCACCTATCAGGTATTGGAAGTGATGTTATACAATACCTGGATATTGAATATGTGTTGTCTATAGGACCTCACACACTTGAGCAATTAAGAGAAAATTATGAGCATAACTCTATGATGATAGAACTTTCTTCCTCACTCTCTGATGCTGAATTTGAAGATGTCAAAACTTACACCTCTGCAAAGAAAATGTGGGACAAATTGAAGCTGGTACATGGAGGAGACGCTAATATACTAAAAGCTAAGGTAGAAAGCATAAGAGGTAAATTTGATGACCTAAGAATGAAAGAAGGAGAAAATATCACTTAGTACAACTATAGAATAAAAGAGGTAGTCAATGATATCTAAGGAGTTAGAGGTGTACTTGAAGAAGAAACAGTGGTAGGTAAAATCCTAACAACCTTACTACATGTTTATGCTATTAGAGTATCTGCTATACAAGAAATGAGAGTAGTAGAAAATAATAATGTCACTCTAGATAGTTTGTTTGGAAGACTTATTTCATTTGAGATGAATAACTTTGATAATAGTTTCTTACCACCTATTGAGTCTTCATTCAAATCTTCTTTGAAAATAAGTAAGTCAAGTCATAAACACACTATGAAAAATGATAGTGAAAGTGATAGTGATGACCAAGATCTTGATGAGATTGAAGCACTAATGGCTAGAAGATTGCAGAGAGGCAAAGGTAGATACAAAGTTAAATTACCACTTGTATGTTTTAATTGTAAAGAGATTGGACACTTTGCTGCTAGATGTCCTAACAAAAGAAAAGATGACAAAAGTAATGACAGATCATATGAAAAGAATTTTAATAGAAGTGACAACAGAGACTACCGAAGCAACTAACAATCTGATAGAAGAGATACCCAACACTACAAGGACAAATGATAGAAAGATTGTTACCTGGCTAAGAATAGAGCTGGAGATACTGACACCAAATCTAATGAAGACATTGAGATGGTATTTCTAGCCATGAAGGATGATTCAGACGAAGAGGAAAGTTATGTAGAGACTACACTCATATCTAAGGTTAGTAAGAATGATTTCTGGATTATAGATAGTGGCTATGCTCACCACATGACCCATGATAAACAAAAGTTTGAAACTTTTAAGTACTATAAAGGTGGATCAGTAAGAAGGGGTAATGACTCACCTTTTCCAATTGAAGGTAAAGGAACCATAATGTTTTTGATTAAGGTAAAAACAATTTTTGAAAGGACCCTGAAACCTTTTACAAAAAACTACTAGAGATAAGCATCATAGGCTCTTACAAACATAGAAAGCCTACAACAAACAAAAGGCAGGACCCAAAAAGACACCCTAGACCAAAAATTGTAAATTAAAAGAACTACCAAGAGAACGCACAGTTTCCAGCACAACTTCTAGCAAAAAATCTAGCATAAATTCCAGCAAAAATTTCCAGCACACTTTACATCATTTTCTGGTAGGCTTCCTCTACGTCCTTTTGCATTTCTTCCATTTTGTCAATGGACTCCTTAAGCTCAAGAATCTCTTTCAGGATCTTAGGGACTTTTCTTTTAATACCACTTTGGGTTTTAGAACCTGGGCCTGAGCTTCCTGCCTTATCATCAATGGTGATTGTAGTATTTTCTAGCAGACTTCTGTCCAGGTAAGTGTATGATGCTTTCAGGTTCTGAACTGAAACTTCAAGCCCTTCATTGTTGTGCTTAAGGATGACATGAATCATGTGCCCATTGTGACTTATTTGTTCTTTCATTTATTTTATCTTTCCTTCCACAATCTCGTTAACTCTAGCAGTGAACTCCTCATCTCTGTTATTGTTATTTACCTTAATCATTAGGTGTTTCTCCATTTCCTCAACCTTGTCTTTGAAAGGCTCCATAGAATCCTGCATCTCAGTCAATTGTTGCTTCATAATCTTCATCTCCTCACTAAGCCAGTCCTCCATACTTGCCCCATAGTCCTCTCTGCTTATCAGGATTATGTCATCTCTTTCAAAACCAATCTCTTCGAGGCCCATTCTCCATTTCTTTTTGTTCCTTTTCTCAACCTTTAAATTCAGCTGCTCATTTTGACCCTCCTCACCTTCATCCTCATTCTTCTTCTCCTCTTTTTTGTCTCCCTCTTTTTCATCTCCCTCAATTTCCTTATCTTTAATACTAGTTTCAATGCCCTTGCCCTCTTCATCAGTAATAGGCATATCCTCCACTTCCATCTAAGAGTACTCCTTACTTAGCTGATCTTCGTTCTCCTTTTCCAGATTCTCATTATTAGTCTCACAGGCTTCATCATTCTGGTTCTCTTCATCTTTTCCCTGATTCTCTAGGGTTTCATCATTTGTCTCCTCCTGTATTTTTGGGTTTTCCCTCTTTTTGCTTCTAACCCTTTTCTTCAGACTCTATTTTTTACTTTCTTGCTTAACCTACCTTGCAATCCCTTTAACCCTTTTGTGGATAGGCTCCAGGATATGGTTGCGGGCATACTCAGAGATCAACAGAATGAGCCCCACATGGAGCACTATATTACTCAATTTCTTTCTATGCTCCATCACGTTGTTGTGCAACGAACTTAGGAGATAACAAGGAAATGAAATCTTTTTACCATGCCTAAAATGGTTAGCCAAGACGAAGTGCAGATTGTAGATTTTAGAGTATCTACCATCCAAAGTAAAATACTCGATCATGACTATGAGAATTTTAGCCCAGAGGGATTTAATCTTTTAAATATCAACGTAATCCCCTGTCCCTTTACTAAGAAGGGCCTCTTCTTCTTCTATTTTCAAAAAAATCTTGAAAGCTTGAGTTACTGCCCTCTTATTATCCCCATAGAATTACATGCCCTCACAAGACAATCCCATAATTTCATAAATAACCCTCATGGAGAGAGTGAAATATTTCCCCCATAGGTTCACTTTCCCATCCTTTCAACCCTTTGCAAATTTTTTTATTATCTCTGTATCCCAGCCATGGAGCCTCTCCAGATATTGAGAAACACCTCCCTTTTTCAACCTTTTCCAGACCTTCTTCATTTGTTTCCATTTGGTGCAGTCAATTGGATCCTCCCTCTTCAAACCTCCCCCCATAGTTCTCATCGCTTTCTGAGAATGCAGATACTTTGAAGTTTTGGATGCAGAATTCTAGCAAGCTTTACTATTGTGATTATTCCAATTCAAGTTTAACACCCAGAAAGTGTGCGGTGTCACAATTCTCATTAATCCCATTTCCTTCGAATGACAGCACATATTAATTTTCATAGTTATAGATGACCTCATCATTTATTATGTTTATTTATAACCCCTTCAATACTGTTCATCCTATCATACCTGATAAGACAAACCATCTCCATTTTAAAATCTGCCTCCCCACGCCATGATTGCATGACATTAGAAATAACTCCCACATTTGCAAGGCCATCGCCATCATATTACCTTCCCTGAACACATGGGAAATATGGTAATCTTCAAAATTAGACATTATAGATTTTATTTTTTCAATGATATGGCTAATTGTCCATGAAGCTTCATGAGTGCCATTTATACATTTAATTATATTCAGAGAGTCTCCCTCCAACCATAGTTTAGAGAAGCCCATATCTTTGGCCAACATAACCACATGAAGGGAGGCCATAGCTTCAGCCGTATGATTTGTTTGAACTCCCAGCGGGGCTGCCACTACTCCTAGACAATTACCATTAGAATCCCTTATAAGACCTCCCACTCCAGCAGCCCCCAGATTCCCTTTAGCAACCCCGTCAAAATTCCCTTTGACCCAGCCACTCAGGGGGCACTCCATCTGGTATTTTCCCTCAAGTTTAAGTTTCTATCTTTCTTCACCTATAGGTTCATTATATCTCTGATACAAAGAGAATTCTTGTAGGGGGAGTCGCTAGATAGCTAATTTTTAAAATTTTCCAAAAAACTTCTACACACACTATTAGCTACAACTTGATAAGGGGAGCTTTTTTCTCTGAAGATTCTATTATTTCTTTCCTTCCATATTCTCCATGTGAAGTGGGGTAGGATTATCTTTCAAAGATCTTTGACTTCTTTACCCTTTAGGGGACAGCTCCATTGTTTAACCATATCCTAGAAATTATAAGGTTTGACCCACTCCAGGTTAAAGACATTGAACACTGAATCTAGACTTTATAGGAGTAGGGACAATGAATCATGATGTGATTATAGTTTTCAGCTTCAGAACAGCAGAGGATACATCTGTTAGGCATACTGATTTCCCTTTTACACAGATTATCCACTATAAGGATTTTATTCTAAACAAGAAGCCAGAAGAACAAGTTAATTTTAGGAATAAGTTTTTTTTCCATACCTAATAGCTAGAAGAGTTGTTGTCCTTTTGGAAAAGAAGAATAGAGGCAGAAGAGATAGAAAAATTTCCATTAGTCTCCGGCCCCCAGATCAAAGAATCATGTTTATTAGATCTAATAAACCAGGGAGATAGAAACTTATTGACAAAATTAAGAGAAGCATCAAAGGAACTAAGGTCTACCCATTTATCATTGATCCAATAATCAAAAACCTTCTCTCCAAAAATATCCATACAATCTACAGTCACTGGCATCCACTCCTTCTTTTCACAAAGGGCTTCTTCCTTCAGCCATTTATCTGTCCAAAAATTGATTTTCCTTTCATTTCCCAACTTCCATCTAGTCCCTTTTCTGATTAAATCCCTACTTTTCCTTATGCTATTCCAGATGAAGGAGCCATTGATCTCTGAAGGGTCCCTCGGTTCTTCCTCCATAGTGGATAAGTGGTACTTTCTCTTAATGATAGCATTCCATTCCTTCTCTTCTTCAAATATTCTCCAGCACTATTTTGCTAGCAAAGACTTGTTAGTATTTATGATACTTCCGATGCCAAGCCCACCCCATTTCTTAGGTTTACACACCACCTCCCAGGACACAAGGCTTATCCTCTTCTTCTCTTCCACTCTAGACCAAAGAAATCTTTTCTAAATTTTTTCAATCAAATCAGCATATTTCTGAGGAATTTTAAACAGACTTAAAGCATAGACTGGAAGATTTTGGAGGGTAGATTTCAGAAGTTGAACTTTACCATCTTGGCTAAGAGTGGCACCTTTCCATCCAACCAATTTATTATGAAATTGGTCAATTATACCATTCTAGAAGGCCTCATCAGGTTTAAGGAAAAGAGGGAGACCCAAATAGGTAGATGGAAGAGTCCCTATCTTGCATCCCAGAATAGAAGAGATCTTCCTTTGTCTATCTTCAGGGGTATTAAAAAAAAATAGGGAACTCTTCACCCAGTTAATGAATTGACCTGAAGCTTTAGTGTAATTGTTCAAGGCCTTTTTCATGTTCCTGGCTTCCATTACAGAGGTCTCTCCCATCATAATACTATCGTCCACAAATTTCTCATGAGAACACTTATGTTGAGCTTAAGAAGGTTGGAGACCAGAAATTTGACCAGATAAGACCAAACTTTTAATGGATCTCCCAAGACTTTTTGCCATTATTGCAAAGAGAATAGGGGATATGGGATCACCTTGTCTAAGACCTCTAGTGGGGTGGAAGAAAATGGAGGATCCTCCATTTACCAGTACCGAGGAAGACACCGTAGTTACCAATTGCATTATCAATCTTATGACATCTTTATCAAATCCAAAGGAGCTTAGAATTTTGGACAAGAAAGACCAATCCACTTTGTCATAAGCTTTAGATAGGTCCAGTTTCATCAAAAAACCCTATTTTTTAGAGGCTTGAAGGGAATGAATATTCTCATGCACAACCATGATTGAATCTATAATTTGTCTACCAGGGACAAACCCATTCTATTGAGGTGAGATAAGATTTGGCAGTAATCTCAAGATCCTGGATGTCATAACCTTTGAAATGATTTTATAAAGGGAATTGCACAAACTTATGGGTCTAAAGCCATCAACTGTATCCACTCCAGATTTTTTTAGGATTAGAGAAATAAACATTGAATTTACTTCCTTGAGGATAGATTTAGTACCAAAGAATTATTTAATAGCAGAACAGACATTTCTCCCAACAATACTCCAGAAGTGCTGGAAAAAGAACATCTAAAACCCATCCAGGCCAGGAGATTTCTCTCCTTCAAAGGAGAGGACAGCCTTCTTGATTTCTATCTCCAAAGGAATAGCTTTTAGGAGACCATTGGATGCTAGATCTAGAATGTGTGGAATAGAATCTAGAAGATTCCTTTGCTCAACCATGTCAAGGTTTTCATCTTTAGAGAGTAAAGACACAAAATAAATCACCATTTCTTCCCTTATTTCTTCTTCTTTGGTTATTTTTCTATTCCTTATAGACAAAGAATGAATTTTGTTTATGGCCTTATGTTTAAGCGTAGTGAGATGGAAGAATCTAGTATTCTTATCACCTTCTTTTAGCCAAAGGGATCTAGACCTCTGTCTCCAAAAAGTCTCTTCTTTAGCTATAATATTATGAAATTCAGCAAGGGATTTATTCTCTTGAGTTATCAGATTTTCTGATAAACCATATCTTTGGATTTCCTCCTGGATATCATTCAATTCTGTTTGGGATTTATTTTTTGCTTGGAAGATATCACCATAGGTATGCTTATTCCAGCTTTTAACATTTGTTTTGACATTAGCCAATTTCTTTACCACTTTGAACATAGTTGTTCCTTCCACCTCAATATTCCACCACTCCCTAATTTTATTTTCTAGATCAGAGCCACATCTTCTCCAATCTAAAGGGAGCATTTCTTTTTCTAGCAAATGGAGAGACATTGAGGGAAATAGGGAAGTGGTCTGATCCAATTCTTGTAAGAGAATAAATGGAACAAGAGAACCTAGTGTACCATTCCAGATTTAACAGAGCCCTATACAGCTTAACTTGTATCAGGTCCTCTCCCACCCTGCAATTAGACCAGGTGTATTTTATCCCTTCCAAATCAACATCCATCAGACCTTCATTGATAATGAAGTCCATAAAGTCAACTCTACTTTCCACTTGGGCTAAATTACCTCCTTTTTTATCTTCCTACTTAAGAGGGGTGTTGAAATATCCCATAAGGAGGAAATTTTTATCTCTTCTTCCTTCCATCTGCTCATGCAGATTCTTCCATAACTTAAGTCTTCATGTCTTAGCATTTGGAGCGTAAACATTAATTAAGGTCCAAGAAAAGTTGTCCTTTAAACTCCTAAGATCAGCAACAATGAAATTTTTATCTTCTTTAAGGAGCTTACAATCATAAGGAGATTAGTTTGAGAAAATAGCCAGACCTCCCGAGGCCCCTTCCAAACTGCTACCAAAGAATTTCCCATGTTTAACCAGCTTCATACTTTAAATCTTATCTTTGATCATTTTAGTTTCTTGAATCAAGAGAATATCGGGTTTAGAGTCTCTAACTAGATTCCTAACTACATCTTGCTTATGAGGACTATTGAGTCCTTGAATATTCCATGAGGTAATATTTATTTAAGGATTGGGGTACAAACTTGATGGATAGTTAGCTATTTTCCAATAGCAATGTTCTATTTTTCTTCCTCCTCCCTTTGAGTTTTCTCTGACCTTCTTCCTTTTTCTTGTTTTGGAGTTCCTATATCTGCTTTATGTTGTCTAGTTTGAACTCCTAGTTTTTGGCCTCCTGCCTTCTTGTTTGATTTCCCCATTGATGAACTCTCAGCTATCTTTCCAGAGCTTAAGTTTGAATCAAAGGTAAGGTGCCTTCCCTTAGGGGATTTTGGACTTTTCTTATTTGATCCCTTCTTTGAGCCTACAGTTGACCACTTCTTTTCCTCTGCTTCTTCCTCCTCTTTCTTTTATTTCTCTTTCTAGTTTAGATCTATTGGGGAGTGAACTTTACTTTCCCTGATTAGGTCATTTTCCTTATTCTATTTTTCTTCTGACCATTGTTTTTCTTTTACTGCCATCTCCTTCTCTAATTCGTAGTACCTCTCTTTCTCTTATCCTTTTGGCACAGTAACTTTGTCTTCTTTTATTTCTTCATTTTGTTTTATTTCAGCTTTGATGATCTCCCCTCTTTCTTCTATTGTTTTGCTTGAGATTTCATAGGATACTTGATTTTCATTTTCTTGGACATCTTCCTCATTTTTCTCCTACTGGGAGGAATCATTCTTTCCTTCCAGCAAGCTCGGGGTCACCTACGATTCCTCTGTTTTTCTTTTCCACTCCATTCTCTGTCCTTTTGTTTGCTCCTGATCCTTCTTTTTTTCCTTTTGGGTTTTCTGAAGACAGTGTTTAGCCCAATGACCATATTTCTTACAAGTGAAACACGCAAAAAGCATCGATTCATATTCTATCTCTTGATTCCAAATCCCCAGCTTTGATTTCAGAGATATAACCTGAGGAAGGTCAACATTATGTTGGATATTTACACAAATTATTGCATAAACTTGTCTAGTTCTAGCTTTAGTCATTGGATCTATAGATAAGAGTTCCCCAAAGGAACCGGCAATAGCTATTAGGATATCTTCATGCCAATATTCCAAAGGCATCCCGGGAAGAAAGATCCAAACTGGTGTCACCGTGAAAAAGATTTCATTATAGTCTAGACTCGTTGTCCATTTTTGCAGAGACAGAGAGGATTTTCCCATCATCCAAGGTCCTCCACACAGAACTTTTAAAAGATCTCCCCCATTAGAAAAAACAAAGGAGAAGAAACCTTTTGGCATAGCCACAACATTAACTTGACCTTTCAGCCTCCATTTTTTGTCCACAAAGGATCTAACTAGATCAATATTCAGTTTAGGGCCCAAAAATTTTCCTACTAGGGTAGAGGCCATGATAGAGACCGTGTGGTCAACTAACTGATATGGTATCTGAATACCAATCTCACCTTTCAATGGGTTAGATAATATATCCACTTTAGGGAAAATGGACTTACCCGATGGTTTTATGCCAAAGATACCTGCCCACTTGCCTTTCCCCTGATTCACGGAGAGATCATGTGACTTATCTTGGGACAATTCTCCCCCATCATTCAATTTTTTTGGATTTTTCACCTCTGGTCCCATATCTGACCCATTGTCCCCACTGTATAGAAGCACCGTTGATTCTCCTACTTTTTCCACTGATCTAACAACATTCTCTACACCTTCTGTTGAAGATCCAACAGCAGGACCCTCAGCTTCTAGCTTCCCCCCAGATCCAGAATTCAAATTTTGAATTCCTACCTCCTCTCCCTCTCCTCCTCCTCCTTCCCTCTCGCACTCTATTAACATTTGTTAAACCTGATCAATAATATTGAATAACCTGATCAAATTTGAAAATTCATACTGGGTAAAAAGACTTAAGTATAATCTATTAAGCATTTCACAGCTGAATAAAACAAGTCACTGAGTTGCATTTGAGAACAAAAAGGCAAAGATCTTTAATGAATCAGGAAGGTTGATCAGAACTGGTGATCAGACAAAAGGTAACTTATTCTATATTAATGACATTAACACCACTTTTTTAATGGCTAGAAATGAATACATATGGTCATGGCATAAAATATTATGTCATGTAAATTTTGACAACATTATTAAGATAAGCAATAAAAGGAAAGTAAGAGGCTTACCAAGCATGTCAAAGCTCGAGCATATCATGTCTAAGAATTGTCAAAAAGGTAAAATGACAAAGTCTAGTTTCAAGATCAAACTACACATTAAATAGAGAACAATTGAAGAAAGATACCAAAAAGACACTTTATGAGCTATGGTATGGATACACACCCATTGTAAGTTACTTTAAAAGTTTTGGTAGTCAATGTTATATTTTGAAAGATGATAGAAATGGAAAGATTGACTCCAAAAGTGAAGAACGAATATTTCTAGGGTATTCCACCAAGAGAAAGGATTATAAATGTCTTAACAAGTCCTCTAACAAAATCATTAAAAGTGAAAATATCAGAATAGATGAATATGCAGAGAAAAATGATGAGGAAAGCATAAAAGAACAAGAATATTACAATGGTTTTGTTTACAATGAGAACCTGACACTCTACCCAAGCAACAGTATATCGCTCTTGAGCAATAGAACATTGCACTTGGGCATCAGGCTACAAATGCAGAAAATTAGCAAAATCAGCAAAATGATGTTCCGAGCGATGGAGATTAGAATAAAGGTCAAGATGATGATCAGAATGATGAACAAAGAGCTGAACTGATACTTTCCAAGTATGTCAAAAGACATCATCCATAGAACTAGATCATGGGAGACAAGAAGGCTGGAATGAGAACAAGAAGTAAGTCACTGAACACTATATGTTTAATTTTTTATTTTGAGCCTAAATCTATTAATACTTCACTTGAAAATGAAGAATGGGTCAGTGCTATGAATGAAGAAATAGAATAGATTGAGAAGAATAGAATATGGACATTAGTACCTAGACTAGATGACAAGAATGTCATTGGTACCAAATGGATATTCAAAAACAAGTTGAATGACAATGGAGAAGTCATAAGAAACAAAGAAAGGTTAGTATGCAAGGGGTATGCACAAGAAGAAGGTATTGAATATGGAAAAACCTTTGCGCCCATTGCTAGACTAGAAGGAGTAAGAATTTTACTTGCTTATGTTGCATTCAAAGGATTCAAGGTGTTGGAAATATATGATGTGCCCAGTGACTGAGAGGGGGGGTGAATCAGGAACCAATAAAACTTAATCCTTTTAATCCACAATTAGATTTTTACTTGCTTATGCTGCATTCAAAGGATTCAAGGTGTTGGAAATATATGATGTGCCCAGTGACTAAGAGGGGGGATAAATCAGGAACCAATAAAACTTAATCCTTTTAATCCATAATTAGATTAACTTATTTGTTTGCATGCGCAAAACTTGAAAGTAAAGAATCATACACAACACATAAAACAATATTTGGTTACCCAGAAACCTTCCAAAAGAAAGTAAAACTGGGGTGGGGATGATACCCACAAGATTTAGTACTGAAGTATAAATTTATCATGTTAGAGCTTATAATGACCACTTCTGATGGTCTGCCCTTTTAGGAGCATAGAAAGGACTGTCAGGTCCACCTTGTTAAAGGATTTTGTACAATACAATAAGTAATGCAACTATTTTAAGAGATTTAGAGAAAGGACTGTTAGGTCCACCTTGTTAAAGGATTTTGTTGATCCACCTATGAGAATGAACCAGTTGATGATCTGCTCTATACAACTATGATTGTTGAATAAGATCCTTCTGAATATAATTGATCACCTGAATGTGATAGATGAGACTCTTTTGTCCTGAATACTCCTTCTCTTAATCAAATTGTAATTCACATGTCTTTACACTTATGCATACATTCTTACTTATTCATTTTCACACCTTGGATAAAACAAACTATCTTACATATATATATCTTTATCCAACAAATAACTATGTAAGTCAACTTGTAATAAACAAAATTATATTTAACAATATATGCAAGGTCAGCTTCAAACTTTCACTCAGGAAATGTTGATCACTCATGAAATGTTGATCACTCAAGCAACGTTGATCACTCGGGCAATGTTGATCACTTGAGACTTTGCATAATGCTTGTTGGCTTGGTCGACACTAGTTGACTAAGTGTTTTGACACTAATTGAGAATATGTCTTGCCATAAGGTCTGCAATCTCCCCCTTTGGCATTAGTGACAAAAACACTTAAAATTGAATTATGTGTCTGATATGTCAAAACTCCCCCTTACTATCTACTCAAGTTTTGACACTGCTTCTGTTGCTCGGGTCTGACTAAATTTGTTTTTGTGTTTTTCAAAAAATTGTTTTTTTAAAGTATATTTTCTACATTGCTCCACTATACATGTTTTTCCTCAATGATATTTCCCCTTAATTACAAAATAATGATATTTCCCCCTTGCTTTTGACAAATATTCCAAAAGTGATATTTACAAGGTTATTCCAAAGTAGAATAGGAAATCACTATGTACCTTCAAAATTTGAGACAAAGTATTGTCCCAATTGTCCTGTAGCACCTTCATGATGTGCAATTCAACTTGTAGCTCTATAGACAACTCTATCATTAGCTCGGTAACTGAAAAATTGTTGTCATGAATGAGTGTCTTCGTATGTGTTATGTGTTTCTACATCCCATCCATATGTGGTGGGAGTTGGCTCTAGATTTTTGTAAATGAATCTCTATTCCTTGCTTCTTCTCTCAACAATTCAGCCTGTAGATTAGTAAGATACTTTATCTTCATGAAGTAAGTGAAACTGGTGCTCGGGTCAAGTGCTATTTCTTGCACTTTCCTTCATGTCTGCATCAATCTTCACTATCTTGTTCTTTATATCCATAGTAAAGTTAGAGGTGTTACTCAAATTTACAAAGAGTTCTACCACATTTTTCACAGTGATTTCTAGAGTGTTGATGATATTGGTAAGCTGCACCTAGTCAATTGCATTCTTTGCAATGTTTTCTAGAACTTTGTTCTCTAATTTCTTCTCTTCCTTCTTGAGTAACTTCTCTTGACCATTCATATCTTTGTTGAACTTGTGGAAAATGTTGACAAGTTGGTCCATTATTGAGTCACTCTCATTGACTTCAATCTATTATGCATCTACAAATATGTCTTTGACATCTTCAAGTACTTTATTCCTTTGCCTTTCCTTTTAGATCTTCTGTTGTGTAGCTCTTTTCTTCCACAGTTCTCCTAGAATATCCATTTTCTCTATAGATAAGATGGATAGATCCCAATTTGGAATCACAATTTATTTATCAAAATCTATCTCATTAGTAATTACTTCTTTTTATTTTCCTTTTGTCTTAGGACTCGGTGAAGGAATAATTTCCTTACCTTCACCTTCCTCATCCTTTTCTCCAGTATTCATTCCAATTAGGTCATTGACCTTTACAGTACCCATTTTAGAATCAATGTTAACTAATGAGTCAATACTAGCAATAGAAATATCTATCTTGTCTTTCTACAACTCGGGCGTGCTTTGCTCAGTAGTAAGTGGAGCCTGTTGCTCGGTTACTACATGTTCAGATGTGGATTCTGCAACCTTGTCCTTTCTCAGATGTACTATATTCTGGATAGGAGATTGGGGTAATGATGTCATTACCTCAACTGTAATCTGCTCAAAATTGGATTCTTCAATACTCTATACATTAGCTAGTGTATCATCAGTTTCTTGTTTTGGAGGGTCTATACTCGGTACTTCTACCTCATTATCTTCTTTCATCTCAAATATTGATTTCCACACTAATGTGGAATGTTGAACTACATCTTGAATGTTTTGGTTCAATATTTGGAATGCCCTGAATCTGGTTGTGTGATTATTTTGATATTTGCTCAAGGCTTCTTTTACTTATTTTCCCTTCATTGTAGGCATAACTTTCTTCAATGTTTGTTCCCTTATGTCTATTTTAGTTTGGACTGCATTGTTCCAGGGAATGGAGACTGCCTTGAATAGGTCTTCAATCATATAATTCTTCAGCTCAGAGGGGTCATATTTCCATTTTCCTATCTTCTCCACCACTACTTCTTCAATCTTCTTCTTTTCTTCCTTGGTCCTAAAAGCATAATTCAGTGACTTCAAAGAACTCATAGCTCTTCCTTCTTTCAGTTCTTTAATCTTCTGATCAAGTGTGGGTGTTGGTTTAGTAAAAACCATAGTATCATCTTCTTCATCATCCTCATCATCACTCAGTACAAGTCTTGATCTCCTTGATTTCCTCAAGGTGACAATAGGGGTAGTTCCTTTTGCCTTTTTCAGTTTGGGTGTTTTCTTCCTCTTCTTTTATGGAGGTTCAATATCAGATTCTTCCTTTTCTTCTTCAGATTCAACATCCTCTATTTTAAATGTATCCTCTTTACTCTTAGAGATGGAAGGAGAGTGGGAGGTCTTGACATACTTCTTCTTGAATGTATCAAGCCTCTTCTTTCCTCTTTTCAATATCTTGGGAATCTCAATCTCCAAAGATATCCTGCTCTTTTCTTCCTCATATGTTCCAAAGTAGGGTGCCTTTGGATTGGAAGGTTCATTTAAAAGAGCCTCTATGATATCTTTTGTGTCATCTTTGTTGAATTCATATGGCAGGGGTTTTACCCATACAATCCTAGGCTTTATTGCTTGTATATAAACCTTATGACAGTCAACTAGAAAATAGATTCATCTTTGTAATTCTCAACTAGTTGTTTGGGAATTCTAAACCTACTCTGCATCTTCTATTTGAAACTCTCAAAATATCCATCCATAATGTTATCAAGGTTATCTCCTAACTCAGCTATGAATTCATTAATCTGATGGATTATTGGTCTATCCTTCTTCCATGCTATTGTTCCTTTGGAGGGAAAGAACTTCTCAACATAAAACAGTATGCAGATTAGAAGAGAACTAAACTTACATGAATTGGATTTGGATACTTGGATGCTTTCCATAATCTTTCTCAACTGGACGAGCGATAATTCTGCTAGGTTGAATACCAGATTCTTCTTCACCACTTTGTATGCTAGGTCAACAGCTTCACATGGAACACTTTTGGGTCTGTTCGAACTATACATCTTGTGGGCTATAACATGCATTCCAAATTTCAATTCCATGTTAGTTAATCTGCTAAGTCTCATGCCTCTGCCATCCCACTCAGTAAGAGTTAACTCAGCTAGGTCATCTTGGGGTAGGTTTTTGGTAGCTTTTGTCTTATCTAGCATAGGGAACCTAGTGACACGGTGAATTATCTGCTTTGTGATCATCATAGGATGTTCCAACTATAGTTGCATGTTGTGGACATGGCTAAGAACATATCTCATCTAATTTTTTTGGAAATCCCTCAGCATGTACATGATGTGTGTCAAACCCTTGGTTTCAAGGTGCTTATGCTCAAGCTTCAGACTCCCATTTGTACATAATTCATCTCAATAGTTCCAAGTTCATGTATGTTACGGTGATAGAAGCTTCGGATGTCATTAACCAGTAACACTCTCAGAGGGATTAGGGAATGAGCTCACATCTGGTCTATCTCCTCTGCAACTACCAGATGAAGCTTAAACACTGGCAGATCACAAATTGCATTCCTTATTAACATTTCAGAACCTTTCTTGACCTTGCTGCTAGAAGTGGATTCCATATTTTTTCAGAAAAAATGATCAAACTTCGCTTTCAATCACAAATTCGCACTGAATCACTAAGGGCTCTGAATTAATTCATAAGCTGAAAGCTTTGTAAGCAATAATCTTTACAATCCTTCATTTATAAGATATTTTCAACCGTTAGAGTATTTCATTAAATTCTCCATACATAGTAGCTGGTGTGACTCAGGTGTTTCTCAGATTCACTCAGAAGCTCAGCTGAAACCAACTTTCCAATTATCAATACTACCCGACTCAACTCGATTAAGATAGAGTGGCTCAGGTGTAACTAACATTCTAACTTGGGTAGAACTATAACATGTCCTCATGCATCAATATGTGGATTTGGACTGTTTATCTTATCTAGAACAGATGTAAGATGGCTTGTATTGCACAGTTCCAGTCATCTCCTTGCATTCCTATTTTGTAATGGTAGATCCACATAGTTCACTATTTAGGGTGTCATTAGATCCTTCATTACTTTGATTTGAATTTTTTGAGGATTTTCTTGCCCATTTCTTTCTCATCTGAGTTATAATTTCTGAGACTTTGGATTTACTATTCTCAAAACCAGTATCAAATTTTTCTCTGTTCATACAGTTCTTGCTTAGATGACCGAGTTTCTTGTACACATAACATCTCTTAGTAGGATCCCGTATTCTGAAGTGAGTCTTCATACAATTTGCACCAATGTGTCCATGTTCACCACAATGACAATATTTGTACCATGTATTGTAATCCCAACCAAAAATTTCCTTGGCTAATTATTCAGCAGGATTCCAATCCTTAGTTCTGCACTCGGAAGATCTATGACCTTGTTTGTTGCACTTGTAGAATTTTCCTTCAAACTTAGGTTTCTATTTGCATTCACTTTCTCTATGTCCATTTTTGTTACAACTGTAGCATTTTCCATTAAATTTTAAATTTCCATTGCTTCAACATTTATTTAATGTGTGCCCTAACTTACCACAATGATTGCATGTAGGCTTATTGTTCCTTTGAGCTCCTTGTTGTGAGGATTCACCTTGTTCACTATAACCTAATCTAGTATGTCCATGATGTATGAATTCTATTGTTTGATCCATGCTAGTTTGTGAATTCATCATACTTTCATTTGTTTTTTTTCAGCATTAAGATCATTCTGCAGTCTTTCATTTTTTGTTCTTAGATTGACAACTTCATGTGTTGCATTGTTGAGTTGACTTACCAAATCAACTTGTTGAAGTTTCAAGTGTTGGATTTCATTTTCTTTTGCTTCTAATCTTGTACTCAGTAGTATTTTATCTTCTTGTGCTATATTTCTATCATCTTCTGCTTTGTTCTTTAGTTCCATGACTTCACATATTCTGATTGAGTGAATTTCATGTTCTCTCTTCAACTTTCTGACTTATTCATGTAAAGAGAGATTCTTTGTAAGTAATTCTTCAATGGATGCATCATATTCTTTAGAACTTTTTTCCTTGCAAAAGTCTTCAATTCTTTCTTCTATATAGTTCTTGGCATTCATCTGCACTGCTAATTCTTTTCTTCTTTTTAGGGAAAGAGAGAGTTTCTCCTTAAGTTTCATGATTTGATCCATGGCTACTTTAAGATCTATCTTTTCATTCTTAATGGCTTTCTCCAGTCTGTATATTTCCATAGCCTCTAATATTTTCTCAAGTTGTTAAACTTCTGATAAGAGAACCACTGCTCTGATACCAATTGTTGGAAATATTTGGTGTGCCCAGTGACTGAGAGGGGGGGTGAATCAGTAACCAATAAAACTTAATCCTTTTAATCCACAATTAGATTAACTTATTTGTTTGCATGCATAGAACTTGAAAGTAAAGAATCATACACAACACATAACACAATATTTGGTTACCCAAAAACCTTCCAAAAGAAAGTAAAATTGGGGTGGGGATGATACCCACAAGATTTAGTACTGCAGTATAAATTTATCCTATTAGAGCTTACAATGACCACTTCTGATGGTCTTCCCTATAAGGAGCATAGAAAGGACAGTTAGGTCCACCTTGTTAAAGGATTTTGTACGATATAATAAGTAATGCAACTCTATTAAGATATTTAGAGAAAGGACTGTTAGGTCCACCTTGTTAAAGGATTTTATTGATCCACCTATGAGAATGAACCAGTTGATGATCTTCTCTATGCAACTATGATTGCTAAAAAAGATCCTTCTGAATATAACTGATCACCTAAATGTGATAGATGAGACTCTCCTATCCTAAATAATTTTGCTCTTAATCAAACTGTCATTCACATGTCTTTACACTTATGCATGCATTCTTACATATTATTTTTCACACCTTGGATAAAAAAACTATCTTACATATATATCTTTATCCAACAAATAACATTGTAAGTCGGCTTGTAATAAATAAAATTATATTTAACAATATTTGCAAGGTTGGCTTCAAACTGTCACTCGGGAAATGCTGATCACTCAGGCAATGCTGATCACTCAGGACTTTGCATAATTCTTGTTGGCTTGGTCGACACTATGTGACTAAGTTTTTTGACACTAATTGACAATATGTCTTTCCATAAGGTCTACACAAGGTATATCAAATGGATGTCAAATCTGCATTCCTAAATAGAATACTAAAAGAAGAGGTATACATTGAACAACCAAAAGGGTTTGTTGATCCTAACAAGAGAAACATGTTTTGTAGACTACACAAACCCTTGTATAGATTGAAACAAGTACCTAGAGCTTGGTATGAAAGATTTCACTCCTATCTCATAAGCACTGGATTTGTAAGAACAAGTGAAAATAGCAATCTATATTTAAAAGAAGATTTTGATGATAATATTCTGATTGCCGAAATATTTATTGATGATATCATATTTGGGGGTAATGATATGTTATGTAAATCCTTTGCTAATGACATGAGCAAAGAGCTTGAGATGTCAATGTTTGGGGAGATCAAATTCTTTCTTGGTCTATAGATTCTTCAACAAGATGCAGGCATATATATCACACAATCCAAATACATCAAGGAAGTGTTGAAGATATTCAAGATGGAAGATTTCTAACCATTTGGAACACCTATGGAAACCAGATGCAAGCTGAAAAAGGAAGATAATTCAAATGAGGTAAATCAGACGTTATATAGATCAATGATAGGAAAACTAATGTATGTTGTTCATACTAGACCGGATATAGAAAATTCAGTTGGAATAGTTGCAATATTCTCTGCTAATCCCAAAGAATCACACATGATTGTTGTCAAGAGAATTCTAAGATATCTAAAGAACACCGAGGACAATGGCTTATGGTAAAAAAAAGAAGGCAAATTTGAGCTTCAAGTCTATACAGATGTTGATTGGGCTGGAAAATTAGATGACAGAAAAAGCACAACTAGAGGAGCATTCTTCATGGGTGACAGACTTGTCACATGGATCAGTAAGAAGCAAGGATGTATCTCACAATCTACTACAGAAGCAGAACATGTGGTTGCTCCTGCAAACTGCTCTAACATTGCATGGATCAAACAGTTACTGGAAGGTATGAATATGAAAATTCTTGAACCAGTGATTATCTATTGTGATAATACCAGTGCAATAAACATTTCAAAGAATCCTGTCATGCATGATAAAACTAAGCATATCTCTATCAAGTATCATTACTTAAGAGAACAAGTGCAAGAGAAAGAGGTGATACTAGAATATATTCAATCCAAGGAACAATTAGCTTACATATTCACAAAGCCATTGCCTAAAGATACATTTGATTACCTGAGAAACAGACTAGGGGTCCAACCCTTGTCTATTGGTTAGTAAGTTGACTAGGAGGCTACATCAGCCTACACACAATCAGAAGATAATTCATGTTGATGCAAGCAAAGAGATAGAATGAAAAGATACATTAGTACACAGCAAGGTACATATCTGCACCGAACACCAGAGTCATTGTAATGTTGATGGATAGGGAAATTCAAGGAGTATATTATAAAAAGGAGGAAGGATATAATTTGGCATTGTTGTCAAAGGGAGAGAGTATCCTAAGAAGATCCAAAGGGAGAGATTACATATGAAATATCCATCATGATTATCAAAGGGAGAGAATTTATCATGAGGGAGAGATGACATAGGGAGAGAGTATTATTGTATTGATTTCAAAGGAAAAAGAGACCATAAAGGATAGGAATAGTCAAATTAAAAGACAACATCAGAAAAGAGACTCTACAACAAAGGGAGAGACAGAATCAGAAGTTGCTACATCTATCTAGTGAAGGGGTTGCAGATTGAAGAAATTACTCTGCAAGAAACAAATCTAAGCTATATGAGATTACCGAGAGCCATAAATTTGTATTGGTTATAGTACAATAAATTTGGTAAATCGATAAACTACAACTGATATATCTCACATTGTATTAGTAGTAATGTAGTTTGTTTCCATCAATGCCAAAGGGAGATATTGATGAACAATAACTGATTGAATGTTTTAAGATGTTAAGTTGATGATCAACAAGCTGCATAAAATTAAATGCAAGACATTAAATTAGTTAATGTATAGTATTTTCATTGATGTCAACTTGATATAATCTAATTAGTTATATACATAGTGTCAAAGACTTCAGAGAACTAGAGAGATAAATTTTATGCTATCAGTAATGCATAAAAGTTTAGTATACACTAAGTGACAACAAACATCAACGGTCAGTGCAACCTGATGGATAGAGAACCCCGAGAAGAAAGTCACAGTGATACCCGAGAAAGAAACCTGAGCAAGAATTACCGACGAGAAGAATCACAACATTACCCAATGAACAGACAACCCTGATAGATAGACAACCCCAAAAGATAGAGATGCCCAAGGACAAGTGAAGTCTAGACCGAGCTAACAAGAAGTCAAACACCAAAAAGAACTAAATTTTACAAATGAGAAAAGACTTAACTGGAAAGAGCTAAATATGGAGTTAAATGGTTGTTAATATTTTTTTCATCGACAAGTTAAAAGCCAGAGATAAGTGAGAGTTTTAAAGCTATTTTATTCCAGTTGTCTAAAAGAAATCTACGGGATAAAATTGAAGTAAAGCTTTAAAGCAAGAAAGGAAAAAATTGTGGATCACGTCAAGAACAAGAAAGTCAAGGACTTAGAAATGGTGAAATCATGTCTATAAAGAGGAAACCTAATTTATTTTGAATTAGGGGTTAATAGAGAAGAGGATGTTGAAGAGAATATTGGTGAAGGAATACTTCATATAGTCCTGATCAATCAAGCTAAAGAACAGAGCTAAATATTTTTATGGACAATGAGCAATAGAGAAGCACAACATCACCAAGCAGAAAGAAGTGGAGTAGAGGTATTGAATGGATACATTGATCAGAAAGGTATTATGAGCTTACAATAGATCTAAACATCTACAAAGTATAGTTTTTTATATGAACAGATCATATATTGTTTCAGTTTAACCATTGATTCAGAAAGTCTCTTAACCAAGAAGGATCTAAAAAAATCCTGTATATATTGAGATACATCCCAAAGAGTATCAAAAGGTTAATTCATGAAGATAGCATAGTGAAATTCCAAATATTAAGTGATTAACTGTTAGTGATAAATCCTCTAACAAGGTCGCACTTAATAATGTGTTTATAACCTTTAACAGGGTTGGCTCTTCACCGAGCTCACTTCAGAAGAGTGAAAATTTTAGGTTACCAGTCCCAAGCAATTTTTCCCTTAACGGGGTTTCCACATTAAAAAATCCATGTGTCAAATGTGTTTATGAGTCATTTCTTTCATGTTTTGCTTTACACATTACTAAAATAGGATTGATCAGTATACACTAAGTTATTTACTGTAATTCGGTAAATGATAGACTGCTATTCGGTAAAGATTAAGAATAAGGTTTAACAGTGAACTCCGAGCAGTAGTTATTTGAGAAGATAATCTAAAGGCATACATCTTGTAGGACTGGAGATAACTAGAGGCTTATAATTGTGGTAATAATTTTTTGGGTTAATTTATAGGAATATTGTTGAGGCCACTGATTCACCCCCCCCNTCCCCCCCCCCCCCCCCCCCCACTCTCAGTTATTCTAACATTTGCTAATTGGGTTAACCTATTCCTAGAAATAGACCAAATAGGTCAGCATCTTCACCCCAAAAAGAATATAAATTGAGTCAAGGGGTCCTAATGCAAGAGAGGATTCCAGAATAAAAACAAAAATTGGGGTTGGAATACCATAAATTAATGTAGGAGCTCATACATGATAAAACGGGGCTAGACTAAATGAGGACTTACATAGTGATATAATTATAGGATGGTACATGTAACCCCTACTTTACCATTAGTATGATTCCACCTCATGCTCATGGTAATGTAGAAAAGAGACAAAATAAAATGAGAGAGAGAGAGATATATGGATGATCATTGTCAAAATTGGAAGGAGATAAGATATCTCTAAGAGTAAGGACATGGGCCCCCAAACAAAGGATTTCAACTCATACAACCACATGCAAGGTAACTCAATAATTTATTTTTTTTAAAGACAAAATACACCAACAAAAGAAAAGGGGTTAGTACTAAAAATCCAAATCAACTAGTTCAAGAGACCTTGATCAATAAAATGTCTCTACTATTAGTATCATGTTCAAAAAGCTATTACAAAAGCACAAGTGGTCACATCGAAAGGGAAAGAGAATAAAAAAAATAAAAGATAAGACTCCATGGTATAACCCACTACCAAATCTATGAGAGCATAGAGAAAAAAGAGAAACCATGAATCCAATGGGCCATCAAGTTTTGTTATGTTAGGTGATCCATGGAATAAAAGAGGAGGAAAGAGTAGAAAGGATAGCAAGTTGTGTTATGATAATTCTACTTATACCAAAAAGAGATCTTAGCACAAATGCGGAATCGATGATCTAGCATGTTGTATTATGCTATTAAACTCTACCTTAAAAATGTGATGGAATAGGTAAAAAATTCCAACAAGTTGTGTTATGATAGTTCAACCAATCTCAAAAGATAAAGACTATTGAGGAAACATCATCTCCAAGGAAATTTGCAAAAAATAATGCATAGTGGCCAAAAAATTCACATGGGCATGAAAATAAATAATTCTCAGGGGAAAATAGGATTATCCCAAGGAAAGCATTGTCTACTTAGGAAATTCACTAAATAATGCACATGGGGGTAAAAGGTTTATCCCAGGGAAATCATTGTCTCCTTAGGGAATCCGCTAAATAACACACATGGGTACAAAAGGATTATGGAATATTCTATATAATACACAAGGAGGCCACATATGCCCCCTCCTCAAGATGCTAACATAAGGCTATGGTGGCAACTTACGGAAAAGAGAACAAGGATACCTACTTTCAACAAGGAGATATCCTAAAAATGACAATGTCTACAATAGCCTTAGAAAAGGGATAGACTCTTGTTAGCCAGGGAAGAGATGATTGTGGAAGGATATCTTATAACAAGTGGAAAGAGGCCCTAAAAAGTAAGAGATATTTTTTACAATACATCTACCTATAAGAGGAGTTCTTGAATAAAAATAATATCTTTGAGACAAAGAGAGAGCGAGGAGAAAAATAAATTAACCCTTTTAGCCCCTTATTGCTAGGTGAAAAAGGGATTCTCGATGAAGGATGACACATTTTAAGCCCCCAAGTAAGGGAATTTATTTAGGAAGAACATTCTTTTGCAAATAAGGAAGAGTTTGTGATCAAGGATACACACCTCTTGCATAAGAGATAATCTTGAATCGATACAAAAATATCATATAAGAAAAGGAAGTCACATGATAAACAAATGCAAATCCACCAAAGAAAGTGGATCCTTAAAAAAAATAAAGAGACACAAATAAAATACCTTTCCCCTCATCATGGTGGCAATGGTAAAAATAACATATTATGCATTCTTAAATTAATGATCAATTGTAATAGATGTACACTCCCAAGAAAGGAAGAGATTGTAAACAAGAATTAAAATCCTTGTGCAAAAAAAAACAAGTCCTTGCAGGAAGAACATCAAATCATAATTGATACAAATAAAAAAGATATAATGTATCTATTGGAAAAGAGATAACAACACATTATGCACCCTAAGTGAAAGATCATTTATAATAGATATGCACTTTAAAGCATGAAAAAGATTGTATCAAAGATGAAAATCTTTTTGAAAAACAAATTTCCATGCAAGAAAGGATATGCAATTAAAAGATGAAGATCAAAAAAGTGAAAAATGGTTCATTTATGAGAAGGAATGGAAGAGAGGAACCTTTCCCCCCAAGCAGAAAGACAACAAAAAGGACCTATTATGTTGCTTAGAATGGAGGATTGAAAAGTAAAACATAGAATCGTGTAAAACAAAGGGCCCTCAATGAAGTAAGCCACTAATATTTCATGATGTAGAACAACATAATAGTCAAAAGGAATGCTAAGGCATATTATTTATATCAATAAAAAGTGTAAGATCCTTTGTCAAGGAAATAAAAGATCTATCTACTAAATCTTGAACAATTTGTCTAAATTCAATACAATGAGAAAGAGAATTTTTATTGCTATGATGAAAAAGATAATGAAAAACACCATTAAGAGATATTTTATTCTTAGTAAAGTGTCTAAACAAAAAAAAATTGTAAAATATTTAAGTCTCCAAAATATTATCTAAAACAAAGCCAAACTATCATCAAAATGAGGTGTAATAACATATGGGGTTGGTAAAATAATTCTTAAACAAGGACGTCTATGTTATGAGGAATAAGGATGAATAGGATTGGAAGAAGAAGGAAAAAAAAATTCTTGAGGTATAAATCCTATACCATTTCTAGTGACTTGTGTAAGAGATCTAGAGGGATCTTTATACCTTTTTCATTAATACCAAGACCTTTTCCACTTTAACCTTATTGAGAAGTAATGTCATAGACCACATTGTAATTTACTTTTAGTTTAAAGGAAAAAGGACATTCATTTTGAGATTTGAGTAAATTTTTAGTATAAGGAGGAATAGGAAGAGAATTATTCTCTTTAGGGAGATTAGGATTCCTATCACTATTCACATATTCTTTATGTAGGGAAGAAGAAGTTTTATCAGGACATTCAAGTTTACTTAATTCTATCTTCACAGATGCGTCATCAAGGAAATGCTTAACATCAATATTATTGAAAATAAATTGATAAAAAGAGGAATGTTTAAGATCATCTAAATAATTGTGCATAAAATAGCTTACTTAAGTTCATCCATTAAGGTGGGTTTAGGAGGAGAGGATCTAGGACTCACTAATGTAGGATTTTTAGGAGTATTATCTCTATCCTCACTACAAAAATACAATATAGGATAATTATTAAGGTTATATATGCTAATTTTATCTTTAGGTTCATCATTTTTAACAAATACCCTTATTTAATTAACATATCCCATCTATTTTGTTAAAAACTCTATGAGAAAATTATATGAAATATGGATAAAATGTTGGAAATACAATATTGGGAAAGCTAGATGCTGAGAGGCGGGGTGAATCAGATCTTCAACTTTTATCTCTTAAAACAAACTAATCCACAATCATACATAAATGAAATTGATCTATCATCTAGTAGCATCCATGACAGTAAATAAATAACACAATAAACAAAATTTTGGTAACCTAGAAACCCAATAAGGTAAAACTAGGGTGGGGATGACACCCACAAAATCTTCACTACTACAGCAATAAAGTGTGCCTGCTAGGGCTACAAAATTTTATCACAATATGTAATCTACCTGGTTAAAGGTCTACCCAGTTAAGAGCTATAGATCATTACAATCTACCTTGTAAAAGGATTTAAAACTTACAACAAAGTAAGCACTCAGCTAAGAGATTTAGAAAGGTCTATTAGAACCACTCTGTTAAGATATTTCACCTGATACACTTGTTAGAATGTCTCAATATCTGATCCTTCGATATGCACTCTGATGTTGATAATGGATCTCCTCTTTTTAATAGCTTCTCTGATCTAATAATCTGATATATCTTTACTCTGTTGTTCACTGCACTTTCACTCTGCTAGATTTATGCTTCCTCTCACAAAACAACCCTTAGTACATCTCTCATGTACGCATACACCTACTCTCTGTATAATGTAATATTGTAGTTAGGGTAAGAAGCAATCTTAATATACTTTATGGATCTAGAGATTAGATCTAGATCAACGATTAGGATCAAACTCTTATGCCGCTCAGGAAATCTAATTTTCTAATTGGCTCCATGCCATGCAATGGGATCAAATAATTAAATGCATAATTATCCCATTGAAAATATTAAATACTTAGATAAGTTGGCCCAAAATATTTTACCTCAAAATTGGTGTCAGTCCTAACATACAAAACAAAATTGTCTTTCTCGGCACACAAAAACTCTGTCACTCGGCATGGACTGAACTTGGCAACCGTGTGACTTGGCAACTATTTTCTTCTCAGAAATGACTATTTTGGATAGCTCAACCTATACTGGATAGCTTGGCCGCAGTGATGACCGGCTAAAACTGCCTAGATAAATGACTAAGTGTGGGACACTAATAATCAATAAAACTTAGAGATCAACAATCTCCCCCTTTGATATTAGTGGAAAAAACACTTATCATTTATTTTACATCCACAAAAATTTTCCTAAGTACACAATGTACTCCCCCTTAGATTATACTTCATACTTCATATATTACCTACATAACATACATGCCTTCAGAAAAAATATTTATACCTGATGCTGTACATCTTTTTCTGTTTCCTTTCCTTTGCCTATTTCTTGTCCTGCTTCCCCCTTGTTTTTGTCACTGATAGTTGTGGGGGTTAAGTTGTATTTGTCCAAAAATGGTTTATGAAGCTATAAAATAAATGCAAAAGATGTATCCCAACTATCCTTAACAAACTTCATAACCTGCAACTTAACTTCTATCTCAGCAGCTAGACTCACCAAACTATCTGCAATAGAGAGATGAGAATCTCTCTTGACCAATTCTTGTGCAGCTGATAGTTCCTTTTGAATAACCTCTAGATGAGGTATCAAATTAGCCTAAATTGTTATTAATGTGGCCCTAGTGTGGCCATCTTCATCCATAAGCTCAGCTAATCTCCTATGTGCATGAGTCAACCTATCAAAATGTATGGTGCTAGAACTAGCATCCATGCTCAATGAACTTGTTGTTGACTTCGTATCTAAATGAAACTTCTCAATAAGCTGTTGATTCTCCTTTGTAAATAATTCTTCATCACATAATATTTTTTATAATGAAAATACATTATTAGCAACTTCCTCAAGAATCTCAATAAGAGAAGAAAGTTCAACATGTTTGGTCGCAATCTCTCCAGATATCTTCTCCAAGACTTTATTCTCAAATCTTCTTTTGGACCATTGCATCAATTTTTCATTGGCCTCAATATTTTCATTAGTCACTTTCTGCACAATGTAAACTAACTATTCCAGTATTGGTGCTTGTTAGTTTTCATCTTCCATCTCAAAGGCTTGAACAAAAATATCCTCTATGTCGTGCAGAACTTGCTTCTACTTTTGTTCCCTCTTCATTTCCTCTTGTCTCTTCTTCCTCTTCAGTAGGTCTTAAAGGGTCTGAATCTTCTCATATGTCAAACTCTTAGGATCCCATTTAGGAATCACAATGACTTCATCCAACGTGACATTTAAGCTTGGTGATTTTTTCTTGTTTAGCTTCCTTCTTTTAAGCTCTGGTGAACTAATACTTGGCTCAGCTTCTGTGATATCTTTTCCTTTCTCAGTATCAATTTCAATTGTTGTCTTCATCTGAGTCAATATTTCTTGTTGATCAGGTATACTTCCTATATTGGGTCCAATATTGGGTCCAGTGGGAGTAGATGATACAAAGTGTGGTAGATCCACCAACACTTGTATAGCCTCTTGTTCTATAGGCTTATTTTCAATTTCCTCCATCTTATCTCCACTTTCTAAAACTATTTGTACAACTTCTAAAATAAGTGGATCAGTATTGATTACCTCCTTTTCTCCTTCTATCTCTGTCTCAGCCTCAGTTGTACGAATAGGAAATTGGATACTTGTGTCTGTCGGTTCAGTCTGATCCTCGGCATCCACATTGTTTTTATCTTCAAGTGTTGTGTCAATGGGACTATCCATTATAAAATCTATAATTTTCACATTGCTTGATTCCTTTTGTGGTTCTGTCACACTCTCTTCTTTCTCAATAGTATTTTGGTTTTCCATTTCCTTCGGCTATGAGGTGCCTTCACCTTTCTCATCGGCCTTCTCATTGATTAACCCAAAAGTTTCCTTCCATATTCTGGTGCAATGTTGAACTACACCTTCAACATCATTCCTCAGAATTGCATAGGCTCTCTATTTAGGAATAAACTTCCTTTGATATTGTTCAATGAATTTTTCTACTTGTTTCTTGGTTAAATCAGGAATGACTTTAGCTAGCACTCCTTCCCTTATCTATCTTTCAGTCATTAAAGCATACTGCCACTTTTTTAATAGAATATCATAAAGATCTATAGGAATAAGATTTCTTATCTCTATAGGTGTCATCTTTAATGTTCATATCATATCTTGTAATGCTTCCTGAATCTTATGCTTGTTAGCTATGGTTTGTTTCTCATACTTGATAAACTTAAATCCTACTAATCCAGCATTACTTCTTAGGTTCTTACATACCTCATCAATATTGGTCATTGGTTTATGTGATGTTGTAGGTATGTTGATGGGTTCATTAGTATCTATCTTCTCCTCATCTTCTTCTTCTAAGATTAGTTTTCTCCTCGGTCACTTCTCAAGTTGGCTCGGTACAGCCTTTGTTACAACTTGTTTTCTCTTCCCTATACTGCTCTCACCATCATTCTTCTTTGTATATACCTTCATTGTCTCAGCTTGTGTAGAAACAATTAATTCCCTTATCCTAGGCCGGTTAGTAATAGGAGGGATAGCCTTAGGTTTGGCTTGACTTGGTTTAGTTTCCTTGGAAACTACTGGTTGCTTCCCTTTTTCCTTTCATAGTGATCTCCTCTTCAGGTTCACTCTCCTCTTCTCCACTAGACATATCTTCTCCATGTCCTGTTGATAAACCCAAAGGTGCATCCTCTACTTCTTCATCACTCTCAATTCCAACCATCTTCTTCATATTTTTGACAATCTTTTTCCTCTTCCTCTCTATAGTGCCAACCTTCAAATCCATAGATATTTTAGACTTTGCTTCTTCATAGTTTCCAAAGCATTTTGTTGAACTATCGATCTCTTCTTCCAATATATTTTTTATTATTGCAGATGTCTCATCAATATTCACTTCAAAAGGTGGTGGCCTTAGCCATGATACCCTCGGCACTACTGCCTGCACATAGGTGAAATATGTGTCTACTAGGAAACACACATCCTCGTAGTGTTTCTCAACAAGTGACCTGGTAATTCTACCCCTTAATCTCATCTTTTTCTTAAATTCAACAAAATATGTTCCCATCACATTGTCAAAATTATCACCTAATTTTTGAATAAATGCATTGATTTGTTGTGTAATAGGTTTGTTTGTTTTCCACACAATGTTTCCTAACATAGGAAATGTATTATGTATGTAGAAGAATATGCAAACGAGAAGAGATCCAAAATTACATATTGAGTTCTTTGCCTTCCGGATTGAAGAAAGATTCTTGGCCAGTTGCATCATTTGAATCTCAGCAAGGTCATAAGTATGATCCTTCTTCACAATTTTCCAAGCCTGGTCAACTGCAATGCAAGGGACACTGTCTAGTCGGCTCGATTGATAAAACTTATGAGCTATAATCCTAACTAAAAAATCAAGCTCCAACTCTGTAATAGTAGAGATTTTCATCCCTCTTTTGTTCCAAATGGCTCCAGTGAATTCATCTATGTTTTCCTTAGTTTGACATCTCATTGTCCTCTTTCCATTAATAATTGGATAACCTGTTACTCAATGGATGATTTCCTTTGTAATCTTAACTGGTCCATTTTCTAGCCATATGTTCATGTCATGTACACAACTAAGAACAATCTTGATCCATTCCATTCTGAACTCCCTCGAAAAGTATAGGGCATGAGTTAACCCTCTCTCGGCTAAATGTTTGTGTTCAACTTTTAGGGCTCCGTTTAAGCATAATTTGTTGTAAGATGCCCTTAGCTCATGATCTCCAACTTCACTTCTCTTGCACATATAACATGACCAAATATCATGAATCATGAGTACCTTAGGTGGAATCGATGATAGGGCTCCAATCAGATCACCTTGGATGGTACTCTTAAGAACTGCTCAAAAATTAGGAGGCACACAAGTGTCGCTCCTTACCAATTGAACTTTTTGCAACTCCTTTTCCATACTCTTCACTGCTAGAGAAGAACTAGCGGCCATGACTTTGAAATAAATAGGGTTTCAAAGATAATGAATAGAGTACCTCGATAGAAGTTGAAATTCACAATTTTACTCAGGATAGCCAATGGAACACTATAGAAATCCTCAAAATATCTTTGCAGAAATCAAGTTTGCAAATTGCTCCAACGCTCTATAAAATTCTCAATCGCAAGGTGAAATAAGTAATGAATGGAGCTTTCCTTTATAGGCTCCAAAGGTCAAAAGTTATTTTTGCAATAAATGTTCTTCCCATTGAGTGAGTGCAAAATAGCTGTCCTTGGCTGACTCACAAAACATGTCTATCTCTTGGTCGCAACCCATACTAGCTCGGCACATACTATAGAACTCAGTCTTAGTAATGTTGTTTCTAGGCACCTATAGTGCATATTGGCTTTGCTAGGTAAATGTCTCAAGAATATGTCCTAACACATCTTAATATATGCAGATATGGACTTTTTACACTATTATATATTAGAAACTGATAAAAGATATGAGGTATAAACATAGTTCCTCACATACCAATTTTGCTTTAATTAGTGATGGTGTGATCACCTGATCCATTGGATTGGGTGACCTCGGCTTCAGTAGCTTCATTGCTGCTCAGTTCTATTTTCCTTACCCATGTCTGGTTCCTCTATGCTCTAATTTCCTCAACAGTAGGAGCAGGTACCCTTGTCTTGCAATCCTTCCTAGTGTGACTGATTTTCAGATAGTTATAGCAAACTAGGCTTCCAATCATCCAACTCTTAGATTTTCCTCTGAAATGTGTCTTTATGTAGTTTTCTGGAACATACCCATACTCACCATAGTAATGACAACTATGCCATGTGTTTTAATCCCAATATTAATTGTTACCTCTCCTTGGTGCTTTTTCTTGTGTCTTTGATGTCCATTTTTGTTTGGCATTAGATCTGCAATCTTGTGCTTTATGTCCAAATATTTGACAGTTGTAACAATACCCATTGAATCTATGTGTGGGAGGTGCATTCTTTGCCTTTTCCCGACATTCATGTGCTTGATGTCCAAACTTCTTACAGTTAAAGCAATAACCATTAAAATTAGGTTTAGGATTAGAATTGCCATTCTTTCTTTGGTAGATGTTTGTTGTGTATCCTGGTTTTCCACAGTGATGGCATACAGGCTTGTTGTTCTTTGTCTTTGCATTCCTCTTTTCACCAATCTTAGATGATTCTCCTTTCTCAGAATATGTATGTTGTTCAATGTGACCTAATCCAGAAGAATCTTTAGATCTCCTTGATGCTTCCATCAAATTTTCAAAATGAGTCAAAGCTTCATTGGTTCTGTTCAATCTTTCATTAAGTTCTTTCTCAGATCTCAATTCATCTTTCAATTGACTGTTCTCAGATCTCACACTCACAATTTCCATGTCTTTCCTACTGATTTCCTAATTTGCAAGTAGTAATTGATTCACCATGTCAACCTGATTATTTGTCATCATTTGTACATCATGTGTCCTTTCATCAAGTCTGATAGTCATCATTCTTTTGTCTTCTTCAGTCATAGCTTTCTCATCTTAAGCTTTCTTCTTTTGTTCCACTACTTCACATAGTCTTACTGTTTGTGCTTCTTGTTCTCTCTTTGAGTTTCTAACTTCTTCACACAATGTATTGTTCCTTTCCAGTAGATCTGAAATTGCTGCATTGCTCTTTGTAGATTTTCCATTCTGAAATAGACTTGCAGTGTCTTCTTCCTGGTAATGAGTTTCATTCATTTGTTTGGCCAAATCTTTCCTAGATATCAAGGACTTCCTCAATTATTTTCTTGTTGTTTCAAGTTGATGTAATGCAAGCTGAATTTCAATCTTTTGATTCTCAATGACTTTACCCAATTTGTAAATCTTCATTTTCATATATGTACTCTCAAGCTGATTAAAACCTTTTATAAGAGAACTGGGCTCTAATACCAATTGTTGGAAATACAATTTTGGGAAAGCAAGATGCTGAGAGGGGGGTGAATCAGATCTTCAACTTTTATCTCTTAAAACAAAATGATCCACAATCATACATAAATGAAATTGATCTATCATCTAGTAGCATCCATGACAGTAAATAAATAACACAATACACAGAATTTTGGTAACCCAAAAACCCAATAAGGTAAAACTGAGGTGGGGATGACACCCATAAAATCTTCACTACTGCAGCAATAAAGTGTGCTTGTTAGGGCTACAAAATTTCATCATAATATGTAATCTACTTGGTTAAAGGTCTGCCCGGTTAAGAGCTATAGATCATTACAATCTACCTTGTAAAAGGATTTAAAACTTACAACAAAGTAAGCACTCGGCTAAGAGATTTAGAAAGGTCTTTTAGAACCACTATGTTAAGATATTTCACCTAATACACTTGTTAGAATGTCTCAACATCTTATCCTTTGATATGCACTATGATGCTGATAACGGGTCTCCTCTTTTCAATACCTTCTCTGATCTAATAATCCAATATATCTTTAGTCTACTGTTCACTGCACTTTCACTCTGCTAGATCTATGCTTCCTCTCAGAAAACAACCCTTAGTACATCTCTCATGTACGCATACACCTACTCTCTATATAATGTAATATTGTAGTTAGGGTAAGAAGCAATCTTAATATAATTTATGGATCTAGCGATAAGATCTAGATCAACGATCAGGATCAAATGCTTATACCGCTTAGGCAATCCAATTTTCTAATTGGCTCCATGCCACATAGTGGGATCAAATAATTAAATGCATAATTATCCCATTGAAAACATTAAATTCTTAGATAAGTCGGCCCAAAATAGTTTACCTCAAAATTGGTGTCAATCCTGACATACAAAATAAAACTATCTTGCTCGGTACACAAAGACTGTGTCACTCGAAATGGACTGAACTTGGCAACCGTGTGACTTGGCAACTATTATCTACTTGGAAATGACTATGCTGGATAGCTCGGCCTATACTAGATAGCTCGGCCGTAGTGATGACCATTTAAAACTGCCTAGATAAATGACTAAGTGTGGGACACTAATAATCAATAAAACTTAGAGATCAACATAAAGTCTTGAAAATGCTTTGTAAGGAGGAAGACCATTGAAAATTCTCATGATTTCATATGAAAGAATACCAAGAAGGAATACAAAAACTGTGAAATTCAATAAATTATTATCTACTTCATATGATTGATAAACAGAAGTAAGAGGAAATGTAACAATATGAGAGATAACACATCAATCTAATTTAGTAAACTCCATGATGAAAATGAAAGCTACCCAAATTAGATCTACACACCAATTCAGAATGGCAGTGTTACGCATCTGGTTTACCAAGATGCAACATAAGAAATTGGTTCTAAGGGAGGGGATCATATTTCCTATCTCACATTTGAAAGGAAGATGTCCCACTAGGATTGAAAAGGATTAATCCTTACATGGGTTTAGTGATCCTTCACTAAATGAAAAATTTAAAAGAGGATAATTTTTAGAGAGATGTAAGATCTAAGATTAAATGAAGGGAAATATCCACTTTCATAGAAACCTGACAAATTGATACTAATGCCACAAAACTTTGAGACAGTAACTAACCTGCAAATATGGTTTGAAGCTATTTTGGAGGGACTAGGTCAGTTGGGTTGGCCTATTCCCAGTACTAGGTTGATTGGGTTGGCCTATTCCCTAAAATTTCTAATGATTTTATTTGCATACTTTAATTGAGTTCCTAAACTTTCCTAATCCAATCTCGAAACTGGAGCCACTTGTTCCTACACACAAAAAATAATGAAATTATTGTGTGGAAAGGGGTTTTCCTAAGGAAAACCCCAGTTTGGAATCAACCTTGAAATTGAAATAAAGGAAAGTGTGATAACATAGAACAGAAGTCTAAAACATGAAGTGGTTTATACCTTGCAAACACGAATGTTTCTTCAAATGTGATCATGAGTGTTTATGTAATAGCTTGACTCCACACAAAAACCTAAAAGGAAATCATGAAATACATTCCTTACATAATGATTTTTGTAGTTTTTTGCAATCCTTGATATGGAAATGGAGGATGGAATGAATGCTTGAATAATTTAATGCTTTAATATTATCTTCTTCCTTGATTGTGATATCCTCTACTTGGCCTTTATGGGAGAGAATATTTATACAATGGAGAATATTTCTTTGAAAACACCTCATATGCTTGAAATCTACCTGTAAAATACTTGAATGCTTGAGTGCTTGAGCTTAGATAAATTACATCAAATTTGGATCCCAAAATGAGGAGAGGTAGGTTTCTCATGTACCCCTCACAAATATTTCAAATCACAAACTTGAAGAGGGCCACTAGGAGATTAAATTTCCAACTCAACCATTTGAACCAACCTCATATTTAAATTTCATAGCAATGATTGAGGAATAGGCTGACCAAGTTAACCTATTCCCCATAAAAAGCATAGAAATTTGGTTAGGGGGTCCTAATGGAAAAGAGGATGCCAAAATGAAAAGAAGAATCTGGAGTAGAATATAAAAAATTAATGCACAAGATCATACATGCTAAAATAGGGCTAGGAAAAATGAGGAATTAAATAGTGATGTAATTCTAGGATAGTAAAAGTTCTAATCTATAACGATGTTTTTTTTTTGTTTTCTATGGGTGTTTTAGTTTGTATTGCTTCTATAATATAGCTATTTTATTTTGGGTTGTATTCATTGGGTCTACAATAGGCTGGGTGGAAAATTTTATATATTACTTGTATCATCCTAAAAAGTAAACACCCTTAATTAGGTGCTCATTTTATCCCCAATTTAGTATGTATGAGTTCCCACATTGATTTCTAACTTATTGGACCTTCAAATTAAAATTATGATTCGTATATTGATTCAATTTCTTAAAAAATTGAAGTTAGCCCTTATTTATAAGTGTTCTCCTCTATTTTTCCTCCAATCAAATAATTCATCTCATTACTCAGGCCCTATAGCCCCAATTTTTGCCTACGTGACTTGTTCTGGCCTCGGATTGAGTTATACTTGGAGAACCTACACCTAACCTATTTCCCTGTCCCCCAGTCCAAATTTTGGCTCTTTTCCTAGGGTACAAGACATCAATGGGGGACTATCCCTGGGAAAAAATGCCAACGGTGTTTTGTACTAGGCAATTGAGGCCCAAATTTATCCCAGGCCCGATATCAAGGTATTAGAAAGAGATCTTATTTTGTGGTCATCCTACCTAAGTTTTAAGCCCCTATAAACCACCTATCTCTCCTTTTTTTTGTATCCATGATTAAGTGCAAGAATTCACTTTCAATTTTACAAGCATCCATGATCAAGTAAGGAATAAAAATTCAAGATCTCTTCTACAATTGAGCATCCAAGTCTTTAATCCTTCAAAGCATTCTTTCTTCTTCATCAAGTATTGTTGGAAAAATACAATATCCATACTTCAAGGATTTTATTTCATGATTTCCTTTTAGATCAATCTATTGCATCAGTGTTTGTGATCACATCCAAAGAAGCATTGTACTATCAAGGTATAAGGTGATTTACAGTTCAGAGTAGGTTTCTATTTCATCTTTACTTCAGAAATTTTCTTTCACTTTCAAGGTTGATTCCTAAATAGGGGTTTGAATGAGGAAAACCAATTTATCCAACCTTCTTCCCCATTTTTTTGTGTGCAGGAATAGGTTAAAAAGATACCAAATCATAATTAGGAAGATCAGACACAGTCAGAGAGGCCCTAAAAAATTCATCTAAAATCACTGGGTATATAATGTCATTGGCAGCCTATCCCCAGGTATAGGATGAGTTTTGGCTTATACCATAAATTTTCAGCTCAAATTTGGTAGAGATTTAGTGTACAATCTTCAGGTCCTAAATCTATAGTTACAAGTCAATCTATGGTTTTGACAGTTGGGAATTCATATCTAAAAATTCACTTCTCCTATCTCATTTTTAGGTGCATTGAAATTCATCCTTATTCTCTCTTACATCATATTTTCAGTTGGATTATATTAGATCTATTCTTATTTAGTTTTTTACATATCAATATCATCCCTCTTTCTCAATTCTAAGAAACAAAGGAATAAAAAAACCTCAAGAACAGATATTGCACTAGCATCTTTCAAGCAGTGTTAATCATATTTGTCTTGGGGTGGTTTTGTATTCAAATTTGTCATATGAATTGGTAAAAATAGTCCTTTTATGTGAACCCCTTTTCATATTGTACATTTTGGTGAACCCAACTCATAGCACTTCCTCTTTTTGATTTTGGTATTTATATTGCATTTACTTTATTGTATGCATTTGTGCCTCTTAAATACTTTTGATTTTGGTGGTTGGATACTCCTTGCATGACATTTCTACTTTGATTTAGTGTTTAGATCTCATTTTTATGCATTTTTCCTATCATACATCTTGTGAATTTAGATTTTTATGAATTACATTGTTTCATTTTATGTATTTGCATTAATGATAAAAAGACAAAAACAAAATTTCATGTTGTTTCATGCATATTTTCCTTTAAGATTAGATTTATAATGCATATATTTTATCAAGGTGATAGTGGATTAGCCTCCCTTTTATCCATTTTTCCCTCTCCTAAGGACCCTCCTCTCCATTATGGACATATCATTGCAAGAAGATGTTCTTAATCCTTCTTTCAATAATCTCTCTTTTTCGGGAGAAGTGTTGAAGATTGATGTTAACTCTTCTCTTGATATGTGCTTCCCCCACAAGAACACATTTCTTAAATTTGGTAATTACCCTTGTGATAAATTACCTTCTATTCATTTTCATTAATTTCCCTTTAATAATGAAGCTTTAATGAATTGTGATTATCCTTCTCCTAAATTTTGTTCTATTTCTACTCGCAATGATCTTCCTATTTGGGATGAACTACTAGATAATGATGTTGACTATTCTCTCCCTCGTGAAGTAACCTTGATTAAAAAGGATGAAATTTTGGTTAACATTTATTCTACTCCCTCTAGAGATGACTCGTTTATGCTTTATGTTACTCCTTCTCCTAAGGCATCCCCTTTATGAGGATATTTTGGAGCAAGAGAAGGAAATTATAAATACCTTTCTTAATATTACCTTACCTTCTTTAAATGGAATCCATCTTAGATATGAGGTATTGATATAAATCCATAAACCAAATTTGAATGGTTCTCCTACTCATGAGAACACCTTGAAAGAAAAGGATAATATCATTACTAATTTCCTTGATTCTCTCCCTTATAGTGATAAACTCATGAACAATAAAGAACTTGATCAAGTCAATGTTGTCAATTTTTTGGGTAGTGAAAATCCTTAGGTGGTTGTCCATATTCAAATCAAAATAAACTGTTCATTGTGTTGTAAGGTTCTCAAAAAATTGACTATCATGCAGGTTCCCACACTTATAACACAAGAACTAATAGACAACCTACAAGTTCAGTTGTTCCTCCTTCCCTTCCTGCTTCTCAACCAGTGCTTCCTTTTTCACCGCATCTACCTCAAAATGTTGGAAAGCAATATTATTTGGTAGAAAAAATCCATAATACTCCTTCCAAGATATCTCTTTGGTAACTTCTTCAAACTTCACCTACCTATCATGAAGTGTTACAATGATCCTTGAGAAATGTTATTGTCCCACCTCCTAGGAACAACAATACAACTTCCATATTAGAAAAAGAGATATTATTTAAAGAGAGATTAAGAACATCTTCCAAGGATCCCGAAAAATATTATGGACATATCATTGCAAGAAGATGTTCTTAATCCTTCTTACAATGATCCTTGAGAGATTTATTTCTCTTTTCAAGACCTCCTCTTTGGTATCTCTAGGGTACCTATCTCTACCCTAACCATAGGACACTCCTATGGTCCCCCTACTCCTCTTAGAGCTCTCCACCAACTTCAATCTCTCTTCATATCCTTCTCAATCCAACTATGCACCCTTAGGCTTAATTTAACCAGTTTGCTCCCAATCTATTCGTGGAAATAGGAATAGGTATCCTTACTATTCCTAGGTCACTTTAAAATAATTTTTATCCACTTTTATGGATTCTTCCAATGGTTTTCCATTGAGTTCCAAGTTTTCTAGTTTTAGGCCTTGTAGCCCTTTTTGCCCAATTACGCCTCCTAAAAACTAAATTCTTGGTTTTCTACACAAATATCCTTAACAAACCCCTGCACTAAATGAGGATTATTTATAATACCACCCTAGGCTCAAGTATTTTCTAGGTTTTAAGGTCTTCAATTTATCCGTACTCAATATTTCCACCAAACCCCTATTTTTAAGGGTTTCTAGGGCATGCAGTCCAGTCAAGTTTCTTTGTTGTCACTAGTTTCTCTAATGGCCTCCTCTAATATTCTAATTGCATAAAAATTTCAATGACACATGCCCCTACACCACTCCACCATTTATTGTCTCAAACGAATCCATCTAGCAAGCTCTCTTGCTTCTATTTTGTTCAAACTCCTAGCCAAAATACCATTGTACTCGCCTAGGGCTTGATGGAAAAATTAGCTCCCCTGCACACACAACCTCTAAAATACATATTTAAACTACTTAAAAATTCCCCTACTTTATTACAATTTTCTATTTAATTTCAACCATGGGAACTCATGTGGGACTCATTTTTACATGACTGGATCTGAACCAGACAATGAACCAATGAAACTTAAAGAATTTACAAAACTATTAACAAGAGTATCAAGATATAAAAATAACACCACAAAGATTAATTAAAACTCAATTTTCAAAGGATAAATGCATTAAATCAATCCATTCAATCCATTAAAGGTCTGGATGAAGGCTCTGTTACATAAACACAGTCCAATTCTTTACTTTCCAAAATACAGTCCGTACACTAACACTTCCAACCCTTAGATTAGGGTTTGTCTAGGCTTATATATTCTATTCCCACATGTTTGGACCCCTAGTTTAGGATTAGAACACCATTAAATTCATTTCCTAGTTTATAGGAAATGTTGTCATGACAACTTTGCAAAGTTACAAAGTTGTCATGAGCAACTTTTACAACTTTTGCTCATTTGATGTTCTATTAACCTAACTTGCTCAATTTGACTCTAAATCATTCCATTAGACCTTAAAACACTTAAAAACATCAAAATTATAAATTCCACTCCATTTTGGAGTCTTGGTCAAACTTTGACCCATGTTGACTTTTCTAGGACTTAAACACTAGAGCCTAATGGAACACACAAAAGACATGACTCCAAACACTCTTACCTCTAAACACACACCAAATAAAACTTGGAAATTTATCCTTAGTCCTTATTACCTTGGTTATTGGCTAAAACCACCTACAAGCGAAAATTTGTAAATATCTTCCTTGAGACCTTAAGGTTCTCTTGCACCATTCTCCCCCTGCAACAAGAAATTCAAGGTACCTGAGGTGTGACCAACTTCAAACTGATGCCATGATTCTTAAATTCACTCTCTACTATCCAAGTTGCCTCTAACTCGGGTTGTTTCTCCCATTTGACTATATTCTCCATGTAATTCTTACTCCTATTCTTCTTCTTCACTCGTGAATCTAGAATTCTCTCCACTTGTGGCTTGATCTGATCAGGTACTTGGAGTTCTTCCACATCCTTAATCACCTTTGTACTATACTTTCCCTCATCTATTTATGGACCCTTGTATTGAATCAAGTCCTTCACATTGAAAATGGGAGAAATGGACATATCATAGGGTAGATCTATCTTATAGGCATTGGGGTCATACTTAGCCAACACCTTACATGTTCCGATCATGTTAATTTGTAGTTTTCTTGGTATTTCCTTCTATAGCCTATCCTTGTTAAAGTATACCATCACCAAGTCTCCTACCTCAAATTGTAAGTCTCTTCTCCCTTCATCCTTATCTTTAAGCTTTTGATTTTCCTCCATTGGGGTCTTCTTCACTTGCTCATGGACCTCCCTCATTGATTGAGAAAATTCATCTGCAAGACCACTAATCCCTTCATAACCTTTTAGATCTCTAAGCTCCAAAACACCCCTTGGATTTAATCCACACACAATCTCAAATGAACTCTTACCACTAGTCTTGTTTGCACTATCATTATAGGCAAACTCTTCTTGTGGGATGACTTGTTCCCATCCTTGTCTGTACTCCTTGGTTAAACATCTCAACAATTTTCCAAGAACCCTATTAATTACCTTTGTTTGACCATCTATTTGAGGATGATATGCAGAACCATGAGCCAAATTAGTACCTAATCTTTTCCATAGGGTCTTCCAAAAGTGTCTCATAAATTTCACATCCCTGTCTGCAACTATGCTCATTGGAAAACCATGTATCCTTACTATCTCCTTGAAGAAAAGGTGAGCAATGTGACTAGCATCATGTTTTGTTTTACATGGGATAAAGTGACTCATCTTACTAAATCTGTCCACTACCACAAACACACTATCCAAACTAGTTGATGTCCTAGGTATCCCCACTATGAAATCCATACTTATGCACTCCCATGGTCTACTTGGTATGGGAAATTGTTAGTAAAGACCTACATTTGATGATGTCCTCTTTGCCTTCTGACATAGTCCACATTGCTCAACATAACTCCTTATATCCTTCTACATTTTAGGCCACCAGTAGAATCTCTCCTCTAGGTCTAGGGTCTTGTTTAACCCAAAGTGTCCACTCAAATTGTCATTGTGCTTCTCTTGGATGAAGTTCTCCCTCATGGAACCCCTTGGAACACATATTTGTTTCCCTCTGAACAATAAACCATTCTGTAAAGTATAGTCTGCATATTCACTAAGAAAATAATTTTCAAAATCATTACATACCTTATTTATCTCTGAGAAATCTACATCTCCTTCATAAAGATCCTTGAATCCTTCAACCCTTGTGCTCTGCAACTGTATTTCTTGAACATTAAGCAACCTCCTACTAAGTGCATTTGCAACTTGGTTATTTACACCCTTCTTGTGCTTGATTATAAAAGTGTATGATTGCAGAAAATCCATCCACTTTATATGCCTCAAACTAAGCTTCTCTTGTGTGTTTATGTAGCTTAAGGTCTAGTTGTTAGTGTATACAACAAATTATTTTGGAAACAAATAGTGCCTCCACTTCTTAAGAGCTTGCACCAATGCATAAATCTCTAGATCATAGGATGAATACCTAGACTTTACTTCATTTAACCTTTCACTAAAGAAGGCTACTGGTCTTCCTTCTTGACTTAGGATTGCACCCATTTCTATGTTGCTAGCATCACATTCCACATTGACTAGTTTGTAAAAACTTGGCAACGCCAGTATAGGTTGGGTAGCCACTTCCTTCTTCAATCTTTCAAACCCTTCATTGGCTTCATTGGTCCATATGAACTTTGTCTTGACTCCACCATGTATGGTATCTAGGACAGGTGCATAGATTTCATTGAATCTTCTCACAAACTTCCTATAGAATTGGGCCAACCCATGGAAGCTTCTCATGTCAATACCTGTCTTAGGAGTAGGCCAACTCAAAATGGCTTCAACTTTGCTTTTATCCATCTTCAAGTCACCTTGGGATACTATAGATCCTAGATAGACTGGTTCTTGTTTCATAAACTCACTCTTTTCAAGATTTATGGTGAGATTCTCTTCTTGTAGCCTTTTCAACACAAGTTCTAGGTGCTTCATGTGCTCTTATTTTGTTTTTCAGAATATGAGGATATCATCTAGGTATAGTACCACATATACCCCTATGTAATCCTTCAAGACTTCGTTCATGACCCTCATAAAAGTACTAGGTGCATTTGTAAGCCCAAATGGCATTACTAACCACTCATATAATCCCTCTGTGGTTTTAAAAGATCACTTCCACTCATCCCCCTCTTTCATCCTAATCTGATAATATCCACTTTTAAGATCAGTCTTTGAGAAGTACTTAGCACCCCTAAGCAATCCATTAAGTATTCTATTCTAGGAATAGGAAATCTATACCTTATTGTTATCCTATTTATTACCCTAAATTTAGTACACATTCTCCACTTACCTCCCTTCTTAGGAGCCAACACCACTAGAATAGCACATGGACTGATGCTCTTTCTTATCAGTCCCTAGTCGAAAAGCTCTTGCACTTACCTAGCAATCTCTTTTTTATGCTCTGGTGTCATCTTGTAGGCAACTTTGTTTGGAAATGATGCCCTGTTAGGATTAGGTAGTACTGAGAGGGGAGTGAATCAATATTACAGCACTTAAAATAAACTTTGAACTAATTCAACATAAACCATAAGCATACTGAAATCAAAGAAACATAAACAAATAACACAGTACTCATAACACCATTATTTGTTGTCGAGGAAACCCTGGCCAAGGGAAAACCCCGGTGGGGATGATACCCACAAGCATGCACTAAAGTATAGTGTCCCTGTTAGGAGACCTAGCCCTATTAGGAGCTAAATATTACATAGTACAATTCCTTGTTAGAGGAATAACAACCCTATTAAAGGTATACAACACCCTATTAGGGGCCAACTGAGCATACAGCTCTTACTATATATATTTGCTACATAGTGTTCTCATTAATGAACAGAAAAAGCATCAACAATACTTAGATAGTTCTTGTTATAGCTCTTCAATGATCTCTTTCAACCTCTACTCTGTCATTCACATCTCTCAAATCCATATCATATCCATCACATACTTCTCTCTACAAAATATCTTCATATATATATATATATCTGCTAAGTCGGCTCTTTAGCTAAATGTTACATAGTCGGCTCTCAATACAAAATACATTTAATAAATCAAATATCAAATACATAGTTGGAACTCTTACATAATCAAAATATATATTATCAACAAACATAATCTATCTTAGCTTTCTAGGAGTCCATGTCATACTTCCCAAATCATTGCTTCAATTCAACAGCTCTGTATCAGTGTTCTGCTACTTTTGCCTGTCTATATTTCACTGTAACTCTCTGTAAACTTTACCAAAATTAAATATATCTTATATAAAGGTCATACATACTCCATAGTATCTCCTTGTAATCTTACATGTCATAACTTGTTGGTCTTGATCTTCAATACCCAAAATGCCTCTGTATTTCTGCTCTATACTTGGTCGATTTCATAATAGAGTCACCAAAACTTAACTCTAGATCAGTTGATCAATATGCTAGATGTGTTGCCATAAATGACAACCAAAAACTGAATCATAACACACAAAATTGATCACTTTCAAACAATCTCTCCCTTTGGCTTTGATGGCAACACTTAACAAAAAAATGACTAAGTGTTCCAAAAAAACAAAAATTGTCTCTTCTTCCTCTTCCTCTATTTTTTTTTTTCTCTTATCCCTTATACATTATCTTCTCCTCTTCTCCCCTATTCATTTTTCTCTTCTCTCTTCTCCCCCTTTTACAACAATGACAAAGGTGCCTAAAAATTAATAAGACTAGTGCTTGCTTACCAATTTCAGAATATCTTGAAAGGAATCTTCCAAGATCTTCACTTCTATACTCCATCACTTAATCAATAGTTGACTAACATGAATTAGTCCATTCAATGAAAATGATTTTGTCTCTTCTTCTTCAACTCTTTTGGCATAGATTTATCCAATGGTTCTGTAGTCTTCTCCATGTCAGATAAGTGAGCTTCAATAATTAATAGCTTAGGAGTAATTAAACTCTTCAGCAAACCAAACCTTGTCATGAATCTCCCTTTCTCAATATCCAATACATTTATTTTAGCCAAAATTCTTGTTACTTCTTTGTCCAACTTCATTATAGATTATGAAGAGGTCTCACAACTTTCCATCATATCGTTCAAGGTTGCCCTATCCTTGGCAATAATGTCTTCAATGTTTTGAACATGCCTGATAGGATTCATGCAATAACTGAATAGTGTTCTACCATGTGTAATACAACTCTTAGAATTTGCTATAATAGTTCTCAGAATGCCCAAGTCCCATGAGATAGAATGGAAAACTTCAAATAGTTTCTTCTCTGAGTATTTCTTCTCTGCCTTTTCTTCTACAATATTTACCAAGTTCTCATAATGACCATCAAACTCATCAAGTTTCATCTTCAAGTTTTGTATATCATCTCTTCTCTAGAAAACAATAGGTACTGGAAGAAATTTGTTCACAGTCTCGATTGATCTAGTAATTACCTTAGTCTTCTTGTCACTCTTCTACTTTGATCTCTCCTTTGCTTTAGTAAGTGTGGTGAAAGCTAAGCTTGCCATCTCATCCTCATCCATACGATCAACATCAACATCTATAGGTTTTTCTTTTCTTGCCAACAATAAGATAGAAGATGTGTTTACCTCAGTTTTCACTTCATCTTTTTCTTCTTCTTCTTTCTACTCCATTTCTTTCTATACTTCCTCTCTCTGTTCTTCCTCTTTGCATTCTTCATCCTTCTATTCTTCATTCTCTGCCATAGCACTATCAATGTTTCCTTCAAAAGGGTCCTTCTCATCATGAGAAGTTTCAAGTGTCACAGGCACACCAAAAACATAGAAATTTGGTTGCATAACATATTCACTTTTCTCAACACTTGCCTCAACTATCTTGGAACTCTCTCCCATTCCTAAGGATGTATGAATTGTAGTTTTAGTAGGTGCAGTCTTCTCAGGAATTGTTGAAATAAGTATCTGATCCAATGCTCTCTCATTCTCTTCAGTTTCATCTTCATACTTCCTTTCCATAATTTTTACTAACCTTGCCTTTGTCCTCAATAAAGGTTTTAGTTTAGCAAGCAGTTTGTCTCTCTCTTTCATAGAAACTACAGGTAATATTTTATCAATTACTTGACTCCTGATAGTCTCATCTTCAATGTGTGCTAGTTGTTTCCTTATTTATAATCTCCCATACAACTCCTAAGGTACACTGCCCTCAATCTATAATAGATTCTTCTTAAAAACAAGTAAATGATTTACTACAATGTCTTTAATCTTAAGTTTGTTAGTTTCTTCATACCTCTCATAATATTTTTCTATTGTAACCAGCTTTCCCTATTTAATTTCTCTCTTCTCAATTATTTTCAAGTCAGTTTTCCATACAGGTTTATCACTTATTGATATTTTATCTTCTCTCATAGTCCTCAGTTCTTTAGGTGGTGATTTTTTTCTAGAGGATCTAGTGCTCACTCTAGGAACCAGTTCTACTACCTATGAGGTCTATTGTGATGAAGAAGGGGTGTCTACATCAATGACTGTAGTAGGTGCAGCAATTGTCATCGCAACTTCAGGAAGTGGAAGGGCTGAAGTACTAGCACTTGCCAATCCAGAAGATCGTTCTGCCAGTTTCCTCTTTACTTCCCTCAACACTTCCTCTGTCAATCATGCCTTAACTCTACATTCATGAATAATGTTTTCAACTCTTCTTTTCATCAAGCCTCTGTTATGTTCTTCTCTCACTTCACCTAATTTTTCTTCATATGTACCCCATCTCTTCTCAGATGTAACTATCTCAGATACTAGAACACCGTTCAATCTCCATGTTTAGTAATTCTAAACTTACTTCATATCCCATAGGATAACACCATTTCTTTCTTGGAACTACTGCTTCAAAGTATACACAATCGGTTTCAACCATGAAACAGATTGTATCCTTATATTTCTCAACTAAATCTTCACTAATCTTGTATCTTTCTTTCATTTTCCTCTGAAGAATTGTGATCATACCAAATAGCTCTCCATCAACCCATGTTTTGTTTGGTCTTTGATAACTCTGTGAAATCTAAATACCAGTAGGTATCCCTTTTCTCCAACCAATAGGGTGCATTCCTATAAATCTGTGCTCAATGTGTATGTACATATGCTTTAGCAGTGAACCAAATCTGAAGATTTTGGATTTGTCTTTCTTTATCAGCTTCACATTTTCCAAAAACTGTTGTGCCAACACTTCACATAGATTATACTTTGTGTTTTCTTTCACCATTACGTAGGCCATTAAATTAAGTCCAGCAGATACAGAATTAGGTCTACTATTATAGTAGAATTTGTAACCAAGTATCATAGTAATCAATCTCACATCCTAATGAAAGATGTCATTCACTGTCATGGCCCGCCTATCCCATTTTGAATGTGTTAGGGTTTCAAATTTCTTCTTAACATGTTTCTCTGCTACAGGAATGATTCCAATATTGTCTAATCTAGTAATCTCATTTATCAAGTCACTACATATCTTCACAGGTTGTTTTCCTATCCAAATAAATTGATCATGAACTCTACTCAACAATATCTTAATCCATTCTTCTTCGTTGAATTCATACATATCCAAAATTTTCATAATGTTTAACTCATTAACATGTTTGAATTCATCTCTCATAATGTCATTATCATTCATGTATTCCATTTCAGTAGAAATGTCGCAAATACCTAGTATGTCATATTTGCAATGAATGTATGCCCTGATGTCTCCTACAAGTAATACATCATGAGATGTCTGAGAAAATGCTCCTTCAGGTTCTTCTTCATAGGATTTGAAAGGATGTTTGTTGAATTTATACCTAGTTCTATCCACAACATCAAATATCACAGGTGCATCTATAGTTTATGTATAAATAGATGATGTAAATACCTTTCACATGCTGAAATCTGAGTATTTTCTTTTAGCGATCATGCAAGGTAATTGCTAGATAGTATGAATCTCTTTTCTCTTTGATCTCCTTAGGTTGATCTTCGTCAAATGGTAAGGAAATAGATAATCATTAGGTTCTTTATACAATGTTAAGTCATTAAAATCTTGTTTTACCCAATGTTGTCCAGTTGGCTATAAATCTCATGATCAAAATATATGCATTGTCCGATGTTGTGCTCTTAAATATATGTTCCATAATGTCAGCCATGATCACCACTAAGCTCTCTAGGGCTCAATCCACATAATAAGGGGCAGGATATATTTTTATATCTTTATCCAATGCTCCCCCTAAGGCCATGATCAGCCAATTAGGTTGATTCAGCTTTGTTAACATCAGCTGAAGATCCAGTAGCATCTATTATCTCTCCCTGAACCAATATATCACTTGTCTCCTTAATTTTCCGTATCTTTCCACTGTTTTTATCTTTTGCATTCTTGAAAACAATTGTCAAAGTCATTCTTTAAATTTGCAACTCTCTTACCAATATCATTTCCATTCATCTGTGTATTCATAGGAGGTGGTACTCTTTTGTGGTTTACTCCATTATACCTCCAAAACTTTTCTATATGACCTACACTATTGCATTTGTAACATATAGGAGGTCTTCTTTCTTGATTTACTTGCAACTTACAAAACTTTGCAATGTGTCCAATGTTATTACATCTATAACATGTAGGTTCACAGTATGTTCTCCTTTATTTTCTTGTATATAACCAAATTGATTGAGTTTCCTGCATTCTACCTTCTTGTGCACATATGCATTAAAATTAAAACAATAACTAGAAAAATTCTTAAAGGGGATATTACCTCTGCAGTCTCTTTTCATGTGTCCAAATTTGTGACAACCAAAGCATCTACCTCTGAAAGGTCTGATTTTCTCTTTAGGTTCTTCAAGAGTATATTTTTCTACATCAATCTCCCCATTTGGTTTCTCTTCTTGATTCTTTAAGCATTCAACTTCATTGAAGCCAATACCAGTCATATCACCTTTAGGTTTCTGTCTATCTCTTTGTTCATCAATCAAATCACTACTAGAGTGAAGTTTCTCACTATGTATCTTTGCTTCAACAAGTTAACCTTTTATAATCTTATTGTATTTGTCCAATTCTAGATACTTGTTTTTATAGTGGTCAGCCTCATTCTTCATTTGTTCCATCAAAAAAATTTATTATTCAAATCTTCTTCAATCTTATCTTTAGCATCTTTCTCTTTTTGAATTTATTTATCCATTCCTTTATTCTCAATCTTCAGAGAGTCATTCTCTTTTTCAAATTTCTTTATCTGATCTGAATTGTCATTGTCTCAATCTTCTTTTATCTGAACCAAAAGATCTTGTCTCTGACTTATTAAAAGTTCAATTTTTCTTTCAATTTCTTTACGAATCCATCTGCTCTCCTTAGATTGAATCTCAGGTCTTCATTCTTAGCTTTAACTTTATCAAGGTCTTCAAGTGAAGCTTCAAAATTCTCCTATAAATTATCTGAATCTAGTCTGATCTCCCTTAAGCTATTAAGATTTCTCTCCAAGGGCCAAAATCTCTAATACCAATTGTTAGGATTAGGTAATACTGGGATGGGGGGTGAATAAGTATTACAGCACTTAAAATAAACTTTGAACCAATTCAACATAAACCATAAGCATATTGAAATCAAAGAAACATAAACAAATAACACATCACTCATAACACCATTATTTTTTATCGAGGAAACCCTGGCCAAGGGATAACCCTAGTGGGGATGATACCCACAAGCATGCACTAAAGTATAGTGTCCCTATTAGGAGACTTAGCTATGTTAGGAGCTGAATATTACATAGTACAATTCCTTGTTAGAGGAATAACAACCTTGTTAAAGGTATAAAATACCCTGTTAGGGGCCAACCTATGCTCTCCCATTCGCATCTCTCAAAATCATATCATATCCATCACATACTTTTCTCTACAAAATATCTTCATATATATATCTTTATCTCTGCTAAGTTGTCTCTTTAGCTAAATATTACATAGTCGGATCTCAATACAAATACATTTGATAAAGAAAATATAAAATATATAGTTGGCACTCTTACATAATCAAAATATAGATTATCAATAAACATAATCTATCTTAGCTTTCCAGGAGTCCATGTCATACTCCCCAAATCATCACTTCAGTTCAACAACTCTGTATCACTATTCTTCTACTGTCGTCTGTCTTTATTTCACTATAACTCTCTGTAAAATTTGCCAAAATGAAATCAATCTTAGATGAAGGTCATACGTACTCCATATTATCTCCCTCTAAGCTCGCACATCATAACTTGTCAGTCTCAATCTTTGATACCCAAAATGCCTATGTATTTCTGCTTTGTACTTGATCAATTTCAGAATAGAGTCACCAAAACGTAACTCCATATCAATCTATCAATATGCTAGATGTGTTTCCATAAATGACAACAAAAATTTGAATCATAATAGACAAAATTGATCACTTGCTAACAATCTCTTTGTTCTTCTCTGGTGTCATCTTGTAGGAAGCTTTGTTTGGCAATGATGTCCCTGGTACAATGTCAATCTGATGACTGATTTCTCTTTTTGGAGGTAGTGTAGCTGATGTCCCTTCACATATGATGTCTTGGAATTGATCTAACAATTGTCTGACTTTTGCATGCATAGATGTTTGTTTGGATGTCTCCTCCTCCTTTGGTTTCATCAAGATTGCATAACCAATTCCTTCTTCCTCCTTCATGTCTTTTAGGAATTCTTTCCCACCCATTAGAAGAGTATTGGAGTCCATCTTCTCCACTATATCTTCCTCTATCAAATATTTTATCTTATAAGTTACTCCATTCTTCTTGAATGAGTACTTGTTCTCCTTTCCATGGTGGACTGCCACCCTGTCATACTGCCATGGTCTTCCTAACAATAGATGGAATGCATCCATTGGTAGAAAATCACAAAGTATCTTGTCTTGATACTTATCTATGGTGAAATCAACCCGCACTTTTTTATTGACCAATATATTGTGCCCCTTATTCAACCAAGTCACTTTTTAAGGACAAACATGAGGTATCTTAGTCAGTTTTAACTTCTGAACTGCTTCTTCTAAGATCACATTATCAGTAGACCTTGAGTCTATTATGACCCTATACACCTTTCCAAGAATCTTACACTTGACCCTAAAAAGAGCCATCCTTTTTTTTTTCTCATCCCTTGTAGGTTCTTTGATCAGAATCCTCCTAAGCATGAGGTTCTCTCCTTTTTCTAAATCCCAAATTATCTCAAATTGTTTGGTCATGTCTTATTCTTGCACATATGCAATCTTATTTTCACCTTGTGAATATGTTGGCTTATCCAGACACCTATAAGCAGGGCGACCCATTTGGCCACAATTATAACACTTCATTGAAGCACAATGTGAGCTTCTTCCAAAACCACCTGATCTACCTCTTCCACCACTGTTAAAACCTCTTCCTCTGCTATATCCTCCTCTATTGTTTGACTCATGGAATTTTTCAACAAACTTGGAGTCTCCTTGACCTCTGGTCTCATTTCCTCGACCACTAGAACCACCTCTATGTCCTCCTCTAGAATCTCTACCTCTTCCTCTACCCCTAGAGTTGGATTCTTACTTCTTTCTAATTTTTTCTTCCACCTTAAGGGCCATTTGAAAACACCCATGGATATAAGTTAAGGTAAATAGGCTTAACTCTTCTTGAATGTTCCACCTAAGACCATTGAAATACGTAGAAACTTTAATGCTCTCTACCTCTTGCACTTTGGACCTAAGGCATAGCTTTTGGAATTCTTCGGTGTAGGATGCCACATCTAAATCTTTTTGTCTAAGATTTTGTCTCCTTTTGTGTAGTTGGATGTCATAATCCTCTGGTAGGTAGTTTTCCTTCACCTTAGCCACCATAGCTTTCCAATTGGTTATTGGCTTCTTCCCTTCTCTTTCTCTTTCCTCCTGCAAGAACTTCCATCAAGTTAATGTTTGTCCTCTTATCCTTGATTTGGCTATCTTCACCTTTTGTGCCTATGTGATTCCATCACACTCAAAGTGATTTTACATACCCTCAATCCATTCCATCACCAATTTTGCATCCATTCAGCTAGAGAATACTGGAATGCCTTTTAATGCCTTGTCACTTAGTGCCTTGAGGGATTTGAGGAAAGGTTCCTCAGGTAATGGAGGTTCTGGTTCTAGTTTTGTTTCCTCTTCAAATTGACTCTTTCCTTTATCTTTATCCTCTCCTATTTGTTCTTTCATCTTGCTTACAGTCTCTGCAACTTCTGCTAGCTTCTGCTTCATCTCCTCCATATATTCTTCTAGAAGTCTATTCTTGACTTTTTGCTCTGAAAATTCCCTTGCCAATTTTTCATTGGTTAATGGTGCTTTCTCCAATGGATTCACTTCCTATTGTCATACACTATCCACTTCCCAAGCCTTTTAATGGCTCTGATACCACTTTGATTGGGAGCTCTAACTCCTAAGATATTTTTTTCTGTTTTCAAGACCTCCTCTTTGGTCTCTCTAGGGTACCTATCTTTACCCTAACCATAGGACACTCCTATGGTCCCCATACTCCTCTTAGATCTCTCCACAAACTTCAATCTCTCTTCATATCCTTCTCAACCCAACTATGCACCCTTAGGCTCAATTTAGCCAGTTTGCTCCCAATCTATTCTTTGAAATATAAATAGGTGTCCTTAATAGTCCTAGGTCAATTTCAACTCATTTTGATCCACTTTTATGGATTCTTCTAATGGTTTTCCATCAAGTTCCAAGTTTTCTAGTTTTAGGCCTTGTAGCCCTTTTTGCCCAATTAGGCCTCCTAAAAATTGAATTCTTGGTTTTCTTCACAAGTGTCCTTAACAACCCCCTAAACTAAATGATGATTCTTTATAAGACCACCCTAGGTTCAAGGATTTTCTAGGTTTTATGTCTTCAAGTTATCCGTACACTGGATTTCTACCAAACCCCTATTTTCAAGGGTTTCTAGGGCATGTAGTCCAGTCAAGTTTCTTTGCTTTCACTAGTTTCTCTAATGGCCTCCTCGAATCTTATCCTTTCATAAAAATTTCAATGAAACACTCCCCTACACCACTCCACCATTTATTGGCTCAAACCAGTCCATCTAGCAAGCTCTCTTGCTTCTGTTCTGTTCAAACTCCTAGCCAGAATACCACTGTACTCGCATAGGGCTTGATGCAAAAATTATCTCCCTGCACACACAACCTCTAAAATACATATTTACACTACTTACATATTCCCCTACTTTATTCCAAGTTTCCATGGAATTTCAACCACGAGAACTCAAGTGGGACTCATTTTTACATGACTGGCTCTGAACCAGATAGCGAACCAGTGAAATTTAAAGAATTTACAAAAATATTAACAAGAGTATAAAATTATCAAACTAACACCATGTAGAGTAATTACATCACAATTATCAAAGGCTCATTTCATTAAATCAATCCATTCAATCCATTAAAGGTCTGGATGAAGGCTCTGTTACAAAAACACAGTCCAATTCTTTACTTTCCAAAACATAGTTCATACACTAACACTTCCAACCCTTATATTAGGGTTTGTCTGGGATTATATAATCTATTCCCACATTTTTGTACCCCTAGGTTGGGATTATAACACCATTATATCCATTTCCTAGTTTTTAGGAAATGTTGTCATGACAACTTTGCAAAGTTGCAAAGTTGTTATGAGCAACTTTTACAACTTTTGCTCATTTGTTGTTCTACTAACCTGAATTGCTCAATTAGACTCTAAATCATTCCATTAGACCTTAAAACACTTAAAAACACCAAAATTATAAATTCCACTCCATTTTGGAATCTTGGTCAAACTTTGACCCATGTTGACTTTTCTAGGATTTAAACACTAGAGCCTAATGGAACACACAAAAGACATGAATCCAAACACTCTTACCTCTAAAAACACACCAAATCAAACTTGGGAATTTATCCTTAGTCCTTATTACCTTTGTGGTTTTCTAAAACCACCTACAAGCCAAAATTTGTAAAGATCTTCCTTGAGACCTTAAGGTGGTCCTGCACCACATACGACTAATATAAAAGCTCAGATTGTATTTTATCAAGATGATTTTCCTCCTAAGAACATATAAGATCAACATGATTCTCTTATGGTTTTTTTTCTTATCAATGGTAATCTTATTCTAAGAACTTTAATTGATAATGGTTCTGGACTTAAAGTTTGTAGCATTGACTTTTTAAACAAGATAAATATAGATATTTATTTAATAATCAAGCCTAATTCTATTCCTATCTATGTATTTGATAATGTTGCTAAAAAACCTTGGGTATTATCACTTTTCTTGTTAAGGTAGGTGCTATTATTTTACCCACACATATTCATTTCATGCTTGGCGTTGTTAATTATAATATTCTCTTAGGAAGGTCATGGTTACATGTTATGCATGTTCCTTAAACACTTCATTGCAAAGTGAATTTAATCTATAACATCATGTATACCCTTGTTATTGGTGATAAGATCCAAAATTTATTACAAATTGAATATGATTCTCCGTTTATTCCTACACCATTTAAACAAAACATATCTTCTTCTCCTAAAGATACTTCTCTTTCAAGTGTCATTTTAGATAATTATTGGGGGTCATTATACTTTATGCCATCTTTTATGGGTGAATAAAAACTTTCTAATTTTAACATGGGACCCTTCAAAGGACCTAGTGTGTCATTTGTCCAACCTAATTCTCAAAATAATTTAACTCGTAATCTCATACATAGTTTAGGATGTGTGCAACAAATATTTGAGACTCGTGATAAACCTATAAAGCTAAATGTTTCAAATATCCTCCTTTGTCAACATCCTCTCCTTTACCATCTAACATTTCTTCCATGTCTAGCTTTAATCAAGAAATTATTTTTCCTAACCTTCTTTGTGCTAAGTGGATTACTCGACCTAAATGAAAGAAGTATAGTCAAATATTATTAATCTTCATTTTACCATGTATCATTTATATCATGACCACTCTACTAATGAGTGTCAAGCTTTTAAATATATAATTCATAAACTCATTGACTATGATGTTACTCACATAACATGTTGTAATGAGTTGATTTTTAATTATTGTTTCTTTGAATAATATTTAATTTCCTATTATGTTGATCCACACTATGTGGGATTGTTAGTCTATCCTTTGGGGGCTCATTTTCATGCATGGTGGTACAATTTATAAGTAACATAATAGCCCTTCTTCAAATTATTCTTGTCTCCACACTTGGGGGAAAGGTTAGTATTTTAAATCTCTCATTCTCTCTTAAGGATCCACTTTTCTCTTGGTTAAGCCATATTTTTCTATCTTGTGGTTGTTTGTTTACATTAGGGATTAGTATGAATCCTTGATCATAATCTCTTCTTTGTTTAGAATTGGACATCCACGGTAAACAAATCTCTTACCTTAGGGACTTAAAGTGTGTCATCCTTCCTTAAGAATCCCTTTACCTACCAATATGGAAGGTGTAAATTCTTCTCTTCTTATTACTAATATCTTTTTAAATCCTCCAACAAGATCCCTTTTACACTTCTTGCATGGTATCTCTTTCCATTCATCCCATCCTTAACATCATAGGAGTTGTGACCTCTTTGGCTTAGATTGGGTGTTTCTTGTGGATACCTTCTTATTGTTATAGGTTCTTTATCCTTGTTTCTCTTTTTCTTAAGATGTCAAAATAGTCATCTTTTTTCATCTTGGGGGGGGGGGGGGGGGGGACATATATTGTCTCCTTATTAAAAATATTGTGTTTACTTTAATAATTTCAAGTAGAGTACACTAGCATAATACAACTTGTTAGGGATAAAACAATCTTCTTTATACATTTTTGGTGGATTTCCTTAGATGCAATGATTTCCTTGGTTATCCTTAGGGTTGGTCGAACTAGCATAATACAACTTTCTAGTCTATTTGACCTCTTCTTTGCATATATTTTTAGGATTGGTTGACTAGCATAACACAATTTTCTAGGCCATTTGACCTATTCTTTTCATGGGTTGACTAGCATAATACACCTTTCTAGACCATTCAGCCTCTTATTTGCAAAAAAATCATGAGTTGACTAGCATGTGCTATACCATCAACTCCCTCTTTACACTCTCTTTGATGGGTGGAACTAGCATCACACAATTTTCTATATCGTTTCCCCATCTCTTCTCTCTTCTCTCTCTCTCTAATAAATCACCTAGCACAACACAACTAGCTAGCTTGTGTCATCCATGATTTTATTATTCTCTCCTCTATGGTTCCATAGCATAATACACTTTTCTATTTTATTGGATCATGGAGTCTTATAGTATCATTGATGTGTTCTCTTGTTCTTTTCAGGTGACTGCTTGTGCTTTTGCAATAGCTTTCTGAGCATGATGCTAGCGGTTCAGACATTTTCTTTAGCGAGGTCTCTTTAACTAGTTGACTTGGAATCTTAGGAAGCTTTAATATTTTGTCTTATGTGTTCTTGCACATGGATGTACAAGTTAATATCCTTAGTTTGGGAGTGTGTTCCCTTAAACTAAGCGATATTTTATCTCCTTGTAGTTTTCCCATGATTCTCATCCTTCTCTCTCTTTATTATACTTTACCATGAACATGAGGTAGACTCATACTCCCGCTAATGTGGGGGATAGATGTATCATCCTAAAAATTAAGCACCCTTAATAAGGTTCTCATTTTAGCCCCATTTTAGTATGTATGGATCCCCACATTGATTTCTCACTTATTGGACCGTCAAATTAACATTATGAGTCTTAGATTAATTCAATTTATTCAAAAATCAAGGTTATCCCTTATTTCTAAGTTTTTTCCTCTATTTTTCCTCTAATCAAATAATTCATCTCATCACCTAGGCCCTATAGCCGCATTTTTTGTCTTCCTAACCTGTTCCAACCTTGAATTGAGTTGTACCTAGAGAACCTACACCTACCATATTTCCTTGGCCCCTTGTCCAATTTTTGGCTCATTTCCCAGGGTATAAAATGCTAATGGTGGTTTGTCCCTAAGACAACACCAAAGGCCTTTTGTACTAGTAAATTGGGGCCCAAATTTGGTTGAGGACCTGATATCAGGTATTAGTGGGAGATTTTATTCTGTGGTCAGCCTGCATGAGTTTTAAGCCCTCAAATGATGGATTGAGTATATAAACCCCCTATATCTCCTCATTTTGGTATCCATGATCAAGTGCAAGAATTCACTATCAAGTTTACAAGCATCCATGATCAAGAAAGTGATCAAAATTCAAGATCTCTTCTATAATTGAGCATCCAAGTCTTCAATCCTTCAAAGCATTATTTCTTCTTCATCAAGAATTGTTGACAAACTACAATATCCATCATTCAACTAATTTATTTCATGATTTATTTTTAGATCAATCTATTGCATCAACATTTGTAATCACATCTAAAGAAGCATTACATCATCAAGGTATAAGGTAATTTATAGTTTAGATCTAGTTTCTATGTCATCTTTCCTTGTGCAATTTCCTTTCACTTTCAAGATTGATTCTTAAACATGGGTTTGACTGAGTCAAACCTCTTTACCCAACCTTCTTACCTATTTTTATATGTGTAGGAATAGGTTACAGATCCATCAAATTATGATTGGGAAGATCAGACATAGTCAGAGAGACACTAAAAATTTAGCTGAAATCACTAGGTACAAGACGCCATTGGTAGCTTGTCCCCAAGTACAGGATTAATTTTGACCCATACCCTATATTTTTAGCTCAAATTTGGTAGAGAGTCATTTTACAGTCTTTAGGTCCCAGGTCTATAATTACAAGTCAATCTATGGTTCTGATAGTTGGGAATTCAGATCCAAAAACTCACTTCTCCTATTTCATTTTTAGGTTCATTCAAATTCATTCTTATTCTCTCTTACATCATATTTTTAGTTGGATTAGATTAGATCTGTACTTATTGATTATTTTACATATCAATACCATCTCTCTCTTTCTCAATTCTAAGAAACAAAGGAATAAAAACCTCTCAAGCACAGATATTGCATTGGCGTCTTTCAATCAGTGTCAATCATATTTATCTTGGGGTGGTTTTGTATTCTAATGTGTCATATGAATTAGGTAAAATAGTGGTGCAGGGGCACCAAGGACATTCAGTCAAGGCATGAAGACTATGAAGACCTTAAAGACATCTAAGGAGGACCAGAGGAAGGGCATGTACAATCCAAGTCAAGGGATCAATTGGAAAGTCCTAG
>MU227371.1:551722-594510 GCA_018584345.1 Thuja plicata | reverse complement strand
CTTTGGAGTTCTTAAAAATCCAATTAATAAGGTTTTTAAAGCATTTTCATAGTTTAAAAATTCAAATATTTGAAAATAAACGGTTAGAATGTCTTTTAGAGGGAATTAGGAATTTAGTATGTTTTTAAAATAAACTAAACTCCCAACTGATAGAAGTTGATTTTTATGGTTATGGAGAGTCTATATATATGTGTCTGGTCAAGCCATTGTAGAAGGCAGTGGTATTCTGGAGTGTACGGACAGCAAATGAACAATTCAATAAAAATAGAATTTCTCTCATTTTTGGGTGTTTTGATGTGTGAATACATGTGAATTTGGTTTGAAGGCATCCATAAAAGATCCAATACACATTAGAAGGTATCATTGCAGAGTTTTGGATGTTTTAAGAACTATTTTAAATGACTGTCTTTTGAAAACAGCGTATACCACTATATTGTATAGTTTCATTTATTGTTTTGAGTTAGTTTCTTGAGCATAGACCATTCCATGGAATCAAAGGCCTAGAATCCATGGAATGAGACTTATTTAACAGTGTATTATAGCTTCCTAACAGTGCATATGCAGAGGTAATAAGAAAGAGTGATCACAGTTTGGAGAAAGGGTAAAAGTTCAGAAATGAGGGTTGCAGAAAATACAGTCTGATGCGAGGGCCATATATTTGGATTGAACCGTTGGATCTTCACGTGCTTTCCTATCTTTGTTTGTCGTTATAATTTGTGGCCAACCAAGATTCCACATTATTCTACAATAACTAATGAATCTAATGACGTGAGAAGAATGTGTGGAGGATGTGGTTTCTTAAGGAAACCACAAATATTATTTTGTGGAAGAGGACGCAATTGCTAGCTACGTGAAAAATACAAAATATCTCATTTCCTATTCTTTGTTTATTCAATTGTTTTTTTTGGCTGGAGGTCACAACAAACAACCTATTCTTGTGTGTTTTTTTTTAAGCTGGAGCTATATATAGTGTAATATTAGCTCTAAAGGGGACGCTGATTTGTAAAGGGAAATGATTATAAGCATATTTTTATGTATGCAGTGTTATGTATTTTTTTTTATAATAAAAACTAGTAGTTATTCTGATCAAACTAGCATAAGGAAAGCTTACATTCTATCCACCATGAATACTAGGAGCAAGGGCCCACTCCTCGGGAAATCTTAGTGACGTTTATTTTCTATGTTGTTTGTTTTTCTCTTTTAAACTTTAATAATCGTGTGATTTAAATTTTAGTAGTTTAGTTTGATAAAATATTTTGTGATTTGAAATGTTTCATTAAGTTTTGGTTTTAGTATTCTTGATTTGAATATAAGTTTTGAAATTGTTTGTTTTAATTTGTTTTATTTTAGAATTTTCTTTTTGTGCAGTTTTAATTGTCTGAGTCATTTTTATTTGCAATAGGTTTGATTTCATAGTTGCATTCATAATCACTCATCTCATGACTTTCACCCATTTATGGCATACTTCCCCAACACATTTCACAAGTTTATGTCCTAAATTGATGCATAGACCAAGTTGAAATTAGTTATTAATTACTCTTATTTCTTTACACCATTTTTGGCCTATCAGTGTATATCTATTGCAATTCATAATTAACTTAGAATGCATAATGTGTTAACTTTTCCCTTGCCTCTATGATTTGTGGGAAATGTGTTTTCTTTATATCTATTTTCCTTTTTTTATAAAGGGTCCACTTTACTTGGTGGAGTGGTGTTTCTTTATCATGTGACATCCTTTTCTTATATGGATTTGTTTGTCTTGATTCGGGATACACTCTTAGGAAAGAGGTTTGTATCCTCGATCAAAACCTCTTCCTTCTTTGCAAAAGCATGTTCATCCTTAAAAAATACAATTACTTGGGGGATTAAAGTGTGTCATCCTTCATCAAGAATCCCTTTTTCACCTAGCAATAGGGGGGCTAAAAAGGTACATTCTTGTTCTCCTCCCCCTCTTTGTCTTGAAGATATTATTTTTGTTCAAGAACTTCTCTTGCAAGCACACGTCTTGTAATGAAGGTATCTTCTTTCCAAGGGTTTCTTTCCACTTGTTACAAGATATCATTTCACAATTATCTTTTTCCTTGGCTAACAAGAGTCTTCTATCTTTGCAAGGGTATTACATACATTATTTTTTTAAGGATATATCATTTTGGGAATGATAGGTACTGAGAGAGGTTGAATCAATACAAACAGATATTCTTTTAATTCAACCACTGAACAAAATAACTATTGCAATGCTTCTCAAACCTATAAAGTAAGTATCTTATGCAAATATGAATGAAATAGTAATAACAAGCATCCACAAATTTTACACACAGAACACGGTAATTTCACATGGAAACCCTTGTAAGAGTGAAAAAACCATGGTGGGGATGACACCCACAAGCCCAATAACTGCAGTATATGAGTTTGTTATGTTAGGAGCTACAATACCCTTTCTGAGGGTTCACCATGTTAAAAGAGACTAGTGCACTATTAGGAGTGTCATAAGATCAGCTATGATCTACCTCGCTAGAGGATTTAAAACCTCAATAAAGAAGTCACCATGTTAAAGTATTTACAAAAAGAACTTGTTAGAGTCCACCCGGTTAAGGGATTTGACCTACTGCAATTGTTAGGAAGGAAACAAGATAAATTATTTGAGTGTAGTACTTGATTTCTTAACAGATCCTATAATCTCTTCATACTTTGTACTTCTATACTTTGTAATTGCTCTTTTCTCTCTGATCACAACTTCAACTTGAAATCATAAAACCCTAATCACCCAAAAAAATATTAACAACAGCAACAACTAATATTGTAACTCTCTCTTTGATTCCTTAAATAAATAATTTGCACCAACTTGAAAATGATCTTCAAAATGATTTCCCACGATAGCACCATGTGTCTAATTGATAATATTGATGAGAAAAATGATTTACCATGACCGTGTTAGGTCAAGATAAGATCTGCAAGTTTATATCTCCAAGATAACTAACACATTTTTGCTTCTCCAATGTAATCCCTTAAATATGTCTTAAATTCTTACATCGATCGTGTAAATACAAATACATTGGATGTATAACCTTTATTCCACGTCATCATATTATTAAAAATGACCGCATACACTTTATTACTCATTGCTTTGTGATCTACTTATCGGTTGATCAAGAGCACAAAATTTCTACCTTCACCAAAATGTTGTTTGAACAGTCTACCTTTCTTTTGGACTTAACCAAATTTCAGTATATCTTCTTACCAATTATACCTTCACTTTACCTGTTGAATATTATGACCTATATTCACTCAGGTGCACTGTACAGACTTAGTTGACATCAATGACAATAAGATAAATGACTCCTTACCACTGCACCACAATAGTCAGCAATCTATAATACCAACAATCTCCCCCTTTGGCATTGCTGGAAAACATATGCTAACTCCAATATATGCTTACAATCGTGTAATCATAATATCAACTTATGACTCTCTATACTTATACTCTTCATACATGCATATAATCCCTCATACATATACTTAATCATGCATATACTCCCCCTTTGGCAACAATGACAAAGGTATATAAAGCTTGAATATATGTACACAAAATATTGCTTACAACCTGTCAAAAATTACCTTGAAGTGAATCTTTGTCAAACTCAAGGTTGTTTCCCATAGCTTTTGTAATTACTTCATAGCCACAATTTTCTCAATCAAACTCGAGACTAGCTCTTACATGCTATCAAAAGTGTTTATGACTATCAAGGAAAATATAGCTTATGCCTTTTTCATATTTTGTTGCATCACTTATATTGTAGGAGATAAGATGGATTGAAGTTCTAGTAGAGTGATCAATCTCTGCTCTTGCTCACTTTAAATCTTCTTGACCTTATAATTGATTTTATTTACTTGATGAATGTAAGTTGTGAATGCACTTGACAATGGATCAAGTTGATTGCTTAAGTTCTCCAACTCCTTCTCAACTTCAACTTTTCTTTTCTCCAAATCTTGAGCAAAGTTTGAATACCTTGATAGTTTGATAATAAGCTTTCCTGCCTCAATCAATGTACTCTTAAATTCATCTATCAAGTCTTACAATTTGATCATGTCTTCTGTAATCTTTTCCATCATCTTTCCTGCGATCTTCTTCTCTAATTTCTCCTTTGTATTCTTCACTGCAACAGTTTGCAAGTATGGGCCTTGATGTAGAATAGCCTTCACAAGTGTGTCCATTTGATCAATAGGTGTTTCATCTTCATCATATGTTATCTCATGCACTAACTCAACTAGGATGTCTCTAGCTTCCCTTAATACTCATCTTCTTCTTCTTTGATTTCATCTTATTTACGACTGCCTGAACTCTTAATTGTTCTGAAAGTTTCATCAATTATTTAGGTTTCAGTTTGGATATATCTACCGGTGTGATTGGTAAATATTCTTCATCAATTTATTCTTCATCTTCAACTATATTCATCGGTTTATGTGTATTTTTTGCACTAGATACTACAAGACTTAAGTCCTTTGAAATCTCACATTCTGCTTCAATCTTCTTTAGAGTCTCCACTTGCTTATTTTCTTCATCTTTATCTTCTTTCTTCTTATAAATCATCTCTTCTTTTTGTTCAAAAAGAAATGAAGAATCCTTATTTCCTGTGATCTCATCATCACTAGTTTGTGATAGACTGATAACTTGTTCTACAATGTCCTTTGCTAAGTTAGGAATGTCTAGAATAATATTCCCAATTGTCTGATTTGCAGACAATGTGTCATTTCCTTGTATTGGTTCATTTGATTCAGTGCAAACTTGTTCTTCTTGGGCTGTAATTGCCTTTATTTGTAGTATTCTCTCAATGTCTCAATAATTTCATCATGTACCCTTTTTGTATTATCAATTAGAATTCTAGTCACTCTTCTCTTAATATTAAATTTATGCTTGTGAGCAGTAATCATTATCTTAGCATCTTCTTCACATAACTTAGGTTGAACTTGAACAAGTGCTCTCTCCATGATCCCTTTATCCAGCTATAATGCGGCACTCCATCTAGCATCAATTACCTTATATAACTCATTAGGGATTCAAGAATGTATTTCCAAAGGTATTTTGCAAAACTTATGAAAATGATACATAATTGCATCTTTTATTTTCTTCTTATCTTCACTGCTCCCCAAAGTGTATCTTTTTCCAATAGTAGCAAGTCTACCATTGTCACCAATACCTTTCACAATATCATCAATAGAAGAGGCCATCTTTGTTTCATTGTTCTTCTTCAATTCAGAGGTATCCTCATTTGATTTTGTCATTTCTTCGTTAGTTAAACTTTTCTTTTTCTTATAGATTCCCTTTGGAGTAAAAATGTGTTGTCTTTTCTTCCTTGAAGATTCCCTTCCAAAATGAACTTCACGAGTAGCTGGTTTACTTTGTTTCCTCTTAGCTACAGTTAGGGTTGCATTAGTGTGAGATGTACCTACATCACTACTTCCAAACTTCTACTCTAGGTTAGATACCACTCTTCTAGTTTTTCTCTCTATGATTGATTTCTTTAATTCCTTTTGAATTTTAGAATAGCTTCATCATAAGTTCCAAATCTCTGTAGATTTTTGTCTAATGGTTTTGACAACAACTCATTAACATGAAAATTTATTATATCACTTTCTAATTCATAACCAATAGGAGAAATCCAACATGTCCTAGGTTCCACAGCTTACATAGTACATGAATCAATGTCTACAAGAAAACAAATATCAATATTGTACTTCTCTACAATGCTAGCTAGAATCCTTTCTCATTCATGCATTCTAGATTCAAAATATTTGAAATAACCCCACATGAGCTTATTGTATTTATTCCCTAGTTCCTTTATGAATTCACTTATTTGTATAACTACCAGTTTTTTCCTTGACCATATAACATTTCCTTTACCTGGGAAAAACTTTTGAACATAGAAAAACATACATACCAATAGGGCTCCATACTTGAATGATTTTCTTGTGTCTCTCTTAATCCTTTCCATGTTTTCCATAAATTGGCTTCTTATCATCTCACATAGATCATATGTTTAATTGTCATTCACAATCTGATAGGCAATGTGAATCGCTCCACCAAGAACATTGTTGACTCCACTCGACTGATAAACTTTATTTCCTATCACTATAGATGCAAAACAGACTTCCTTATCTACAATTGTTAGTAATAACTGAGAGGGGGGGTGAATCAGTGGCCTCAAAAATATTCCATTAATCAACCCTTAAAAATTAGTACCACAATATTATACCTCTAGTTATCTTTAGTCCTATAAGATGAATGCCTCCAAATACTTATATCAAATTACTACTGCTTGGAATGCTTTGTAAAACCTTCTACTGTATATTTACCGAAAGATGGTAATTATCTAGAGTATACCGATCAATCCAATTAATTTAATTGTAATGCAAAATACTGAAGTAATGACTCATAAACACATTGACACATGGATTTTTAACATGGAAACCCTATTAAGGGAAAACCCCACTTGGGACCAGTAACCCAAAAATTTCACTCTTCTAAAGTGAGCTCGGTGAAGACCCAACCTTGTTAAAGGGTACAAACACACTGTTAGGTATGACCTTATTAAAGGATTTCAAATTTTAGTCTATCACTTGATATCGGGCATCTCTGTGCTACCATCCTTGATCAAACACTCACTTGGCCTGTCAATAGGTATCTGGCATCTCATGCTATCTTCATGATCAAACTTTTTGATACTCCATAGGATGTATCTCAATATAGAAAGGATCTTTAAATCCCGCTTGGCTAAGAGACTTTATGAATCAATGGTTAAACTGAAATAGTATGATATGTTCACATATACAACTTATACTTGCAGATTTTTAGATCTATTGAAATCTCACAAAACTATTCTGATCAATATAACTCTATTTATACCTTTTCTCCACTTTGATTCTACTCGGTGATGTTGTGCTTTGTTGCTCGGTGTCCACATAATTCTTTAGCTCTTTCCTTAGCTTGTTGATCAGCACTGTATGAAGTTGCTCGTCATCAGTTTCTCTTCAGCATCCTATTTCATTCTTTCACCCACACCAATTCGTAATGAATTGAGTTGTCTCTTAAATAGACATGATATCACCATTGTTAGGTTCTTGATCTTCTTGATCTTGGCATGATCCACACTTCTCTCTAATTAGATTTAAAGCAAAACTCTTATTTTACCTAGATGAGATCTTCTTTTCAACTGGACAAAACAACTTTAAATCATTTACTTATCTCTAGCTTATCTTGTCGATGAAAACAATAATAACTACCAGTTAACTCTATATTTATCTTTGCTAGCTAGATATTTTGTCATTTTTGAACTCCAGTTAATTTCGGTTTAACTCTTTAATAGCGTCGGTCAACACTCCAATTCTCCTCACGCTTCTCTGTCGGTTTATACTATGTTTCTGGTCGTTGGGTATGCTTGTGATTCTGCTCGTCGGTAATTCTTGTCGGTGTTCTTGATCGGGCATCACTGTGACTTGACTGTCGGTGATCTCTATCTGTCAGGTTCCACTAACCATCGGTGTTTGTAGTCACTTTGTGAATATTTGTATTTTATGCATTATAGAAAGCATAATCTTTATCTCTCTGATTCTCTGAAGTATTTGACACTTTGTTTATAACCGATTAGATTATATCAAGTTGACATCAATGACAATACAATCCATTAACTAATTTAATGTCTTGCATTATCCTTCTGTATTTCGGTGATCAACTTAACATCTTCAAACATTCAATCAGTTACATGTCATCAATCTCTCCCTTTGGTATTCATGGCAACATACTACATTATCATACTATACTATCACTAATATAATATGAAATATATAGTTTCATCAAGCTTTCCTAATTTAACTATTACAAATGTCTGGCTCTCGGTAAGCTAAAAAAAATAGCTTAGATTTTTTTCCTGCAGAGTGGTTGTCTTCAACCTTCAATCCCTTCAATGGATAGATGTATCATCTGATATCTTTGTTCAGATATGTGCTCTGCCTTGACTGTTCCTCTTTCTTGATAATCTCTTTTTCCTTTGACAGCATTCTTTCTCTTTGTCTGAACTCGTTCCCTTTGTTACTTCTCTCCCTTAGATGGATATTTCATATGTAATCAATTGCTCTCCCTTAGAATATTGATTAACTCTTCCTTTCTCATTCTCAGGAACTTCTCTTCATGGATAATGATATAATCTCTTCCTTTATCATATCTCTCCTTTTGATAATGAGATCATCTCTCCCTGATGGTAATGAGAAAATCTCTCCCTTTTTTCTTTATGATAATTAGAAGATTATCTCTCCCTTTTTGTATGATAATGAGATATTTCTCTCCCTTTGACAACAATGCTAAACAAAAATACTTCTTCTTGATTTCTCATCTATATCATGTTCCATCTCTTTGCATAATATATTCCTTAAATTTCCCTACCCATAAGAAATACAATGTCTCTGGTCTTTGGTGTAGATATTGTACCTTGTAATGTACAGATGTATTTTTTGTTGTCCATCTCAGTGTTTGCATCAACATGACTGATCTTCATGTTTGGTATAGGCTGATGCAACCTCCTAGTCAAATTACTGACTGATAGACAAGGGTTGTACCCTTAGTCTCTGTCTCAGATACTCAAATGTATCCATCGGTAATGGCTTGGTGAATATGTCAGCTAACTGTTCCTTTGATTGAACATATTCTAGTGTCACTTCTTTTGCTTGCACTTGTTCTCTCAGATAGTGATACTTGATAGCAATATGCTTAGTCTTAGCATGCATGACTGGATTCTTAGAAATGTTTATTGCACTGGTATTATCACAATATATAATTATTGGTTCAAGGATCTTCATATGCATACCTTCCAGTAATTGTTTGATCCATGCAATATTAGAGCAATTTGTAGCAGCAGCCACATACTCTGCTTCTGTAGTAGACTGAGAGATGCATCCCTGATTCTTGCTTATCTATGTGACAAGTCTGTCACCCATGAAGAATGCTCCTCTAGTTGTGCTCTTTTGGTCATCAATGTTTCCAACCCAATCAGCATCTGTATAGACTTGTAGCTCAAATTTTCCTTTTCTTTTGTACCATAAGCCATAGTCCTCATTGTTCTTCAGATATCTCAGAATGCTTTTGACAGCAATCATATGTGATTCTTTGGGATTAGCAAAGAATCTTGCAACTATCCACACTGCATGTGCTATTTCTGGTCTGGTATGAACAACATACATCAGTTTTCCAATCATTGATCTATATAAGGTCTGATTTACCTCATTTGTCTTGTCTTCTTTTGTCATCTTGCATCCAATAGCCATAGGTGTTCCAACTGGTTTGGAATCTTCCATCTTGAATATCTTTAGCACTTCCTTGATGTATTTGGACTGAGTGGTGTAAATGTCTGCATCTTGCTGAAGAATTTGTATACCAAGAAAGAATTTGATCTCTCCAAACATAGACATTTCAAATTCCTTGCTCATTTCATTATCAAAGGATTTGCATAACAATTCATTCCCTCCAAAAATGATATCATCAACAAAAATTTCAGCAATCAGAATATTACCATCGGTATCTTCTTTTAAGTACGGAATCCTATTTTCACTTGTTCTAACAAATTTTATGCTAATGAGATATGAGTGAATTCTTTCATACCAGGCTCTTGATGCTTGTTTCAATCCATACAAGGCTTTGTGTAGTCTACATACCATATTTTTCTTGTCTGTATTAACAAACCATTCTATTTGTTCAATGTATACCTCTTCTTCTAGTATTCCATTTAGGAATGCAGATTTGACATCCATCTGGTATACCTTGAATCCTTTAAATGCAACATAAGAAAGTAAGATTCTAACTCCTTCTAGTCTAGTAACTAGTGAAAAGGTTTCTCCATAATCAATACCTTCATCTTGTGCATATCCTTTGCATACTAATCTTGCTTTGTTTTTCTTGACTTCTCCATTCTCATTCAGCTTGTTTCTAAATATCCATTTGCTATTGATGAAATTCTTGTCATCTGGTCTCGGTACTAGTGTCCATGTATTGTTCTTCTCAATCTTTTCTATCTCTTCATTCATAGCACTGGCTCATTCTTCATTCTCAAGTGCATTGTTAATAGATTTAGGCTCAAAATCACAAAGTAAACATATGGTGTTAAGTAGAACAGGGAAAATGAAGTCGGTAATCAAGAGGTGGAAAAAGATGAAGAAGAAAAAGAGGGAGATGACAAGGAGGATAAAAATAAGGAAATGAATGATGGTAAGGACAATGAGGAATAGATAGATCAGCCAAACTTGAAGGCTGGAAACAGGAAAGAGAAAAAATATAGAACGGACCTTGCTATGGCAGGGTTTGATATCGATGATAGAATTTCTAAAAGCAAGGAGGATCACAGGGCCAGCATGGAGAATTGGCTAAGTGAGGAAATGAAGACCATAAAGCAACACCTGAATGAGATGTAGGAAGCTATGGAGCCCTTCAAATCTAAGCTGGAAGAAATGGAGAAGGACCTATTGATTCAGGTTAAAAACAACAACAACGATGAGGAGATCACTGCTAGAGTCAATGCTCTTGTGGAAGAAAAGCTGAAAGATATGAAAAATAAAATCAGCCACAACGAGCACATGATAAGTATCATTCTCAAGCACAGTAACGTAGGGATTCAAGTTTCTGTTCAAAACTTAAAAGCGTTATATTCTTATTTGGAGAGTAGTCTACTGGAAAATATGACAATTACTATAGATGACAAAGTAGGGAGCTCGGGCCCAGGGACTAGAACCCGAAGTGGCATTAAAAGGAAAGTTCCAGAGATTCCAAAAGAGATGAAAGAGCAGAAGGAGTCCATTGAAAAAATGGAAGAAATGAAAAAATAGGCGGAGGAAGCCTCAAAGTATGATGTAGCTTTTTATCTATTCTGGAAACTTTGTTGGAAGTTGTGCTGGAAACTGTGCATTTTTTTGGCAGTTTTTTGTTTTCCTTTTTTGGGGTTTTCGGTGTTCGTTGGGGTCCTATTTTTTGTTCGTAGCAGGCTTTCTATGTTTTTATGGGCTTATGATTATTATCTCTAGTAATCTATTGTAAAATGTTTTGGGGTCCTTTCAAAACCTGTTTTTACCTTAAGCAAAAACATCTGGTTTTAAATGACTTACTTCCTTTTCTTGTTCCAGCCTTGTTTTCTCCTATGATCTGATTTTGTGGATGATGTCTTCTAACATACTTGGAAAGTTTCATTTCAGCTCCGTGTTCATCATTCTGATTATCTTCTTCACCTTCATTTTCATCTTCGTTGTTCGGAACATCATCTTGAGGATTATCTTGATCGTCGGTAATTGCACCCTGATGCTCAGGTGCAATGTTCTAATGCTCAGGAGTGACACACTGTTGTTCGGGTAGAGTGTCAGGTTCTGTATAAACAAACCTGTTGTAGTCCTCTAGTTCCTTTTTGCTTTCCTTATTATTCTTTTCTGCAAATTCATCTATTTTTACATTTGCACTTTCAATGATTTTGTTTGATGACTTGATAAGACATTTATAAGCCTTGCTTTTGGTTGAGTACCCTAGGAAGATACATTCTTCACTTTTGCAGTCAAGTTTTCCATTTATATCATCCTTCAATATATAACATTGACTACCAAAGATTCTGAAGTAACTTACATTGGGTGTATGACCATACCAAAGCTCATAGGGTGTTTTCTTTGTGTCCTTCAATTGTACTTTATTTAATGTATAGAAAGCAGTAGCGATAACTTCCCTCCATAATGTTTGAGTGATGCTTTTATCAGTCATCAATGTTCTTGCACAGTCAATAATTGATATGTTTCTCCTCTCAACAATTCCATTTTGTTGTGGTGTTGGTGCAGAAACCTGTCTTTTAATTCCATGCTCATTAAAATAGTCAGTGAATTATTCTAAAGTAAATTCCACTCCTCTATTTGACCTTAAGCATTTCAAATTCTTTTCACTTTGTTTTTCTACCATTGCTTTGTACCATTTAAACATCTTAAATGCTTCTAATTTATCTTTTGAAAACATGACTGTCATGATTCTAGAAAAATCATCAACAAAGAGAATAAAATACCTATCTAAATAGTAGCTCTTTGTCCTCTTGGGTCCACATAGTTTTGTATGGGCTAATTCTAGAATTTCAGTAGATGTATGGGTTTTTCTCTTGAAACTAGACTTTGTCATCTTTCCTTTTTAACAATTCTTGCACATGATATGCTCGGGCCTAGTCATCGTCGGTAAGCCTCTGACATTCCTTTTGTTTCTTATCTTTATCATGTTGTCAAATTTCACATGACACAATCTTGTGTGCCACAACCATAAGTATTTGTTTCTAGCCATCAAACAAGTGGTGTTAGTGTCATCAAGATAGAAAAGGTTACCTTTTGTCTTCTCACCGGTACCAATCAATCTTCCAAATTTATTTTAGATCTTTGCCTTCTTATTTTCAAATGCTACTCTGTGACCTGAATTGCTCAACTGAGAAACACTTAACAAATTGTAATTTAGTCCTTTAACCCAGTAAGCATTTTCAAATTTTATTAGGTTATTCAACATTATGGTTCCTTTACCTTCAATTGGACAAGGTGTATCATTTCTCATTCTTACTGAACCACCATTATAGTATTCAAAAGTCTCAAACTTTTGTTTATCACAGGTCATATGGTGAGTGCAGCCACTATTTATGATCCAGACATCATTTTTACTAACTTTAGATAAGAGTGCAGTTTCTACACACCTTTCTTCATCTTCATCTAAATCATCCTTCATGGCTACAAATACCATCTCGATGTCTTCTTCTGATTTGGTGTCAGTTTCATCATCTTTGTTCTCATCTAGGTAACAAGCTTTCTTCCCTTTTTCCTTGTAGTCTCGGGTATCTCTCTTGTCAGATTGTCGGTTGCTCCAGTAATCTCTATTTTCACCTTTATCAAAATTCTTCGTATATGGTCTATCATTTCCTATGTCATCTTTTCTTCAGTTTGGACATCTTGCAGTAAAGTGTCCAACCTCTTTACAATTGAAACATACAAGTGGTAATTTACCTTTGTATCTTCATTTGCCTCTCTACAATCTTCTTGCCATTAGTGCTTCAATTTCATCAAGTCCTTGATCCTCATTATCACTGTCACTATCATTTCTAACATCATGTCTATGACTTGAGTTACTTATCTTTAGAGAATATTTGAATGCAGATTCTATGGATGGTGAGACACTATTGTCAAAGTTATTCATCTCAAATGAAATTAGTCTACCAGTCAAACTATCTAGAGTAATTGTATTGTTTGCAACTGCTCTCATTTCTTGAATAGAAGAAACTCTAATAGCATAAATAGGCAATAAGGTTCTTAAGATTTTTCTTACCACTGTCTCTTCTTCAAGTACACGTCCAACTCCTCGGATAGAATTTACTACCTCTTTGATTCTGCAACTATACTGAGTAATTGTTTCTCCTTCTTTCATCCTTAGGTCATCAAACCACCCTCTTAGGCTTTCTACCTTTTCTCTGAGTACATTGGCATCTCCTCCATGTACAAGCTTCAACTTATCCCACATTTTCTTTGTAGAGGTGCAGGTTTTGACATCTTCAAACTCAGCATCAGAGAGTGATGATGCAAGTTCTATCATCATGCAGTTATGTTCATGCTTGACTCTTAATTGTTCAAGAGTATGAGGTCCTATAGGCAACACATATTCAATATCTAAGTATTGAACAATATCATTTCCAATACCTGATAGGTGGATTCTTATTCTCCTTTTCCATGATGCAAGGTTGTCTTTATTCAACTTGGGCACATCTCATCTCTTCATCTTGTGATCTTTTTCTTGAGTTGTTAAACTCCCTTTCTAAGAACACAAGCTCTAATATCAATTGTTAGTAATAACTGAGAGGGGGGTGAATCAGTGGCCTCAAAAATATTCCAATAATCAACCCTTAAAACTTAGTATCACAATATTATACCTCTAGTTATCTTCATTCCTATAAGATGAATGCCTCCAAATACTTATATCAAATTACTACTGCTCTGAATGCTTTGTAAAACCTTCTACTGTAGATTTACCAAATAGCAGTCTGTTAATTTACCGAAAGACAGTAAATTATCTAGAGTATACTGATCAATCCAATTAAGTTAAGTGTAATGCAAACTACTAAAGTAATGACTCATAAACACATTGACACATGGATTTATAACATGGAAACCCTATTAAGGGAAAAAATACTTGGGACCGGTAACCCAAAATTTTCACTCTCCTAAAGTGAGCTTGGTGAAGAGACAACCCTGTTAAAGGTTACAAACACACTGTTAGGTGTGACTTTGTTAGAGGATTTAAAAGTTTAGTTTTTCACTTGATATCGAGCATCTCTATGCTACCATCCTTGATCAAACACTCACTTGGCATGTCAATAGGTATCTGGCATCTCATGCTATCTTCGTGACCAAAATTTTTGATACTCTATTGGATGTATCTCAATATAGAAAGGATATTTAAATCCTGCTCGGTTAAGAGACTTTCTGGATCAATGGTTAAACTGAAACAGTATGATCTGTTCACATATACAACTTATACTTGTAGATTTTCAGATCTATTGTAATCTCACAAAACTATTCTGATCAATATAACTTTGTTTATACCTTTCCTCCACTTTGATTCTTCTCGGTGATGTTGTGCTCTATTTCTCAATAGTCAACGCTCTCCTGTCTAGTTTGAATTTGGTAAGTTAAGTGACCAAGTGAGTTACCACTGTTCTGAATGTACATCACAAACCTTGTGCTCAAAATCCTGTAACTTTATGAATCAATGTCTTCACAATCTTGTGTGGTCTATCCAGCCATATGTATTGGTCATGCACTTTACTCAACACATAATGTATCCAATTTGGATGAAATTTTGTGGTTATGTCTACAACATAAGTCAACCCCTTTTCCTATAAATGTTTGTGCTCGCCTTTCAACATTCCATTGATACAAAAATCATTGTATTCTTTCCTGATTTCTTCGGCTCCCAATTCTTCGATTCTACAATGAATGTAAGAATGAACATCTTCAATAAGCATCACACCACGATAAATAGTGGATAGGGCATCGAACATATCTATCTCAGTCTCTTTGCTTGAATGCATTTTGAATACGGGTCGAGGCTCCTCAAAAATGTTCACCAAAACAAGTGTATTAACTTTCTCTGCCATTATGACCAACTGCAACAGCATGCAATTCTCCACTGACTGAAATGATATTTTGCACTACACGGGTTAGATTTCCACAAAAACTCAATATGAAATAATCACTAGATCTTGATCACAAAAGTAGCTTTTTGCACACACTAGCGCAAGATAGCTCTTCTAATTCTTTAGAAAAAAGTAAAGAGTGTGAAAAGAAGTTACTTTTTCCCTTTATATAAATACCTCTAGAGAAATAGATGTTGCATACATCAACAATAGGAATAGTGGCATGTCACCAATTAACACTTAGCCACTGGTTGGTGCACAATAAATAACACTAACCATTCTCAAATAGATATTTGACCTTTAAATCTTAGTGTGGTCCATACATAGTCTCAAAATACAAAATCTTATAAACATAAACCAAAATGTGCATATAGATCTTTACCGCTTTTTATTCTAGGGGATTGGTAATGGATTTGTCTTTTAAGTGATCCCCTAAGCAAATAAAATTCTTAGTTTATCGATGGAACATCCACATTTCCTGAACTTGTGGAGTTCTTAGTCAACACAAAGGAATTCAATTCACCTTTCTTTACCCAAATCTTCTTCATATCACTTCTGACTTCATCAATATTAGCAACTAGCTTTCCTTTTCCATCTTTGGACTGAAGAGGTGATTGATTCTTAAACTGGCAGTCTTTTTCTATATGACCTATCTTATGACAGACAAAACATGTTTTACCAGTTGATTTCCAATGACCAACATTACCTCTCATAGCTCGCATTATGCAATACATTTATAGGTGTCCATAGTTACCACATACAAAACATGTAGTGTTGAATTGTCTTTCCCTTTTAACAGTATTCACTGATGGAATAGGTAACCTAGGTGCATATTCTCTTGACCTACAATGTTCAATTTTGTGTCCATACTTGTTGCTTGAAAAACAATATCCATCAAAGTTACCACTACTGGAGATCCTGCTAGATCTACACTCATATGTAGCATGACCATACTTGTGAAAATTGTAACAATTGATGACATATAACTGATTGAATGTTTGAAGATGTTAAGTTGATCACCAAAATGCAAAAAGATAATGTAAGACATTAAATCAGTTAATGGGTTGTATCTTCATTGATGTCAACTTGATATAATATGATTGTTTATATACAAAGTGTCAAAGACTTCACAGAATCAGAAAGATAAAGATTATTCTTTTAGTAATGTGTAAAAGATCAGCATTCACTAAGTGACTACAAACACTGACGGACAGTGCACCCCGACGGACAAAGAAACCTGAAATTGAAGTCACAGTGATGCTCGAGAAACAAAATTGACAAGCATTATCGATGAGAAGAATCACAAGCATTACCGATGAGCATAACTTCACAGTGATACCCAATGGACAGACAACCCTGATGGACAAACAAGCCCGAGGGAGATGCCCGACGGAGAACTGAAATGTTGACCGAAGCTATCAAAGAGTTAAACACCGAAAAGAACTGAAGTTCATAAATGAAAAAATACTTAGCTGGAAAGAGCTAAAGATAGATTTAACTAGTTGTTAACATTGTTTTCATCGACAAGTTAAATCTAGAGATAAGTAAAAGATTTAAAGTTGTTTTATCCAATTGTCAAGGAGAAATCTACAGGATAAAACTTGAGTAAAGCTTTAAAGCAAGAATGGCTAAGATTGCGGATCACGTCAAGAAAAAAAAAATCAAGAAGTGAGAAACGGTGATATCATGTATATAAAGAGACAATCTAATTTATTATGAAAAAGGGGAGTGAATAGAGAAAAAGGATGTTGGAGAGAAACTGATGAAGAACAACTTCATACAGTCCTGATCAATCAAGTTGAGGAAAGAGCTAAATAATTATGTGGACACTGAGCAATAGAGAAGCACAGCATCACCGAGCAGAAATAAGTGGAGCAAAGGTATTGAAAATATACATTGATCATAAAGCTATTATGAGCTTACAATAGATCTGAAAATTTGCAAGTCTAAGTTGTATGTGTGAACAGATCATTTACTGTTTCACTTTAACCATTGATTCAGAAAGTCTTTTAACCAAGAAGGACTTAACAATCCTTTCTATATTAAGATACATCCCAAGGAGTATCAAAAAGTTTGATCATGAAGATAGCATGAGATGCTAGATACCATTTGACAAACCAGGTTTTGGTCATAGAAGGTAGGATAGAGATGTTAGATATCAAGTGACAAACTATTCTATTTAAATCCTCTAAGAATTTCATTCCTAACAGTGTGTTTGTAACCTTTAATAGGGTTGGCTCTTCACCGAGCTCACTTCAGAAGAGTGAAAATTTTGGGTTACCGGTCCCAAGTGGTTTTTTCCCTTAACAGGGTTTCCACGTTAAAATTCATGTGTCAATGTGTTTATGAGTCATTACTTTAGTGTTTTGCATTACAATTAACTACTTCTAGATTGATTGGTATACGCTAAGTAATTTACTATTTTTTGGTAAATGAAAGACTGTTAATCGGTAAACAATAAGAATAAGGTTTAACAGTGAATTTTGAGCAGTAGTTATTTATTAAGATTGTTTGAAGGCATTCATCTTGTAGAAATGGAGATAAATAGAGGCTTAATATTGTGTTACTAAGTTTTTGGGTTGATTTATTGGAATATTTTTGAGGCCACTGATTCACCCCCCCACCCCCCTCTCAGTTATTCTAACAATTGGTATTAGATATTGTGTGCTTAGAAATGGAGTTTAAAAGCTCAAGCAAAAGATCACAAGATGAACAAACGAGATGTGCCCAAGTTGAATAAAGACAACTTTGCATCATGGCAAAGCAGAATAAGACTCCACTTATCAAGTATTGGTAATGATACTACTCAACACCTAGATATTGAATATGTGTTGCCTACAGGACCTCACACACTTGAGAAATTGAGAGAAAAGCATGAGCATAATTGCATGATGATAGAACTTGCTTCCTCGCTCTCTGATGCTAAGTTTGAAGATGTCAAAACCTGCACCTCTACAAAGCAAATGTGGGATAAATTGAAGCTGGTACATGGAGGAGATAGTAATGTACTAAGAGCCAAGGTAGAAATCCTAAGAGGGAGGCTTGATGACCTAAGGATGAAAGAAGGAGAAAATATCACTCAGTATAGCTTCAAAATCAAAGAGGTATTCAATGCTATCCGAGGAGTTGGAGGTGCACTTGAAGAAGAGACAGTGGTAAGTAAAATCCTAAGAACCTTACTGCCTATATATGCTATTAGAGTATCTTCTATACAAGAAATGAGAGCAGTTGCAAACAATAATGTTACTCTAGATAGTCTGATTGGTAGACTGATTTCATTTGAGATGAATAACTTTGATAATAGTGTCTTACCATCTATAGAGTCTGCATGCATTCAAATATTCTTTGAAAATAAATAATTCAAGTCATAAACACACTTTGAGGAATGATAGTGAAAGTGATAGTGATGACCAAGGACTTGATGAGATTGAAGCACTAATGGAAATAAAATTGCAGAGAGGCAACGGTAGATACAAAGGTAAATTACCATTTGTATGTTTTAATTGTAAAGAGGTTGGACACTTTGCTGCAAGATGTCCTAATGGAAGAAAATATGATAGAAGTGATGACAGAACATATGAAAAGAAGTTTGACTGAGGTGATAACAGAGATTACCGAAGCAGCTGACAATCTGACAGAAGAGATACCTGAGACTACAAGGACAAAGGGAAGAAAGCTTGTTACCTAGATGAGAACAGAGCTGGAGACACTGACACTGAATCTGATGAAGACATTGAGATGGTATTTGTATACATGAAGGATGATTCAAACGAAGAAGAAGATAGGTATGTATAGACTACACTAATATCTAAGGTTAGTAAGAATGATGTCTAGATTATAGATAGTGGCTACACTCACCACATGACCGGTGATAAACAAAAGTTTGAAATTTTTGAATACTATAATGGTGGATCAGTAAGAATGGGTAATGACACACCTTGTCCAATTGAAGGTAAAGGAACCATAATATTGAATAACCTGATCAAATGTGAAAATTCTTACTGGGTAAAAGGACTAAATTTTAATCTATTGATTGTTTCACAGTTGAATAATACAGGTCACCGAGTAGAATTTGAGAACAAAAAGGCAAAGATCTTTAATGAATCAGGAAGGTTGATTGGAACTGGTGAACAGAAAAAAGGTAACATTTTCTATCTTGGTGACATTAACACCACTTGTTTAATGGCTAGAAATGTAGACATATGGTTGTGGCATAAGAGATTATGTCATGTGAATTTTGAAAATATGATAAAAAAATAAGCAATAAAAGAAGAGTAAGAGGCTTACCGAGCATGTCAAAGCCCGAGCATATCATGTGCAAGAATTGTCAAAAAGGTAAATTGACAAAGTCTAGTTTCAAGAATAAATCCCATACATCTAATGCTATCCTAGAATTATTCCATACTGATTTGTTTGGACCCATGAGGACAAAGAGTTACTATGGTGATAGGTATTTCATTCTCTTCGTAGATGATTATTCTAGAATGATGATAGTTGTGTTCTTAAAAGATAAATTAGAAGCATTCAAGATGTTTAAATGGAATAAGGCTATGGTAGAAAAACAAAGTGGTAAGGAATTGAAATTATTAAGATCAGATAGAAGAGGGGAATTTATTTCAGATGAATTCACTAACTATTGCAATGAGTATGGAATTAAAAGATAGGTTTCCACACCAAGAATACCACAGCAAAATGGAATTTTTGAAAGAAGAAACAGATCCATTGTTGATTGTGCAAGAACATTGATGATAGAGAAAAGTATCACTCAAACTTTCTGGAGGGAAGTTGTCAGTATTGTTGTCTACACATTGAACAGAGTACAATTGAAGAAGGACACAAAGAAGACACCCTATGAGCTTTGGTATGGTTATACACCCAATGTAAGTTACTTTGGAATCTTTGGTAGTCAATGTTATATTTTGAAAGATGATATAAATGGAAAGCTTGACTCCAAAAGTGAAGAACGTATCTTTCTAGGGTATTCCACCAAAAGCAAGGCTTATAAATGTCTTAACAAGTCCTCTAACAAGATCATTGAAAGTGCAAATGTAAGAATAGATGAATTTGTAGAAAAGAATGATAAGAAAAGTAGAAAAGAACCAAAAGACTATAACATGTTTGTTTACACTAAAGAATCTGATACTCTACTTGAGAAATAATGTATTGCTCCTGAACAAAAGAACATTGCACCCGAGCATCAGGCTGCAATTACCGAAAATCAGAAAAATACTCAAGATGATGTTCTGAGCGATGGAGAATAGAATGAAGGTCAAGAAGATTATCAGAATGATGGACAAAGAGCTGAACCAAAACTTGCAAAGTATGTCAGAGGACATCATCCATAGAATCAGATCATAGGAGACAAGAAGGGTGGAATGAGAACAACAAGTAAGTCACTAAACACTAGATGTTTACTTTGTGATTTTGAGCCTAAATCTGTTAATACTGCACTTGAAAATGAAGAATGTGCCAGTGCTATGAATGAAGAAATAGAACAGATTGAGAAGAACAGTACATGGACATTAGTACCGAGACCAGATGACAATAATGTCATCGATACCAAATGGATATCCAGAAACAAGTTGAATGAGAATGGAGAAGTCACAAGAAATAAAGCAAGATTAGTATGCAAGGGGTATGTACAAGAAGAAGGTATTGATTATGGTGAAACCTTTTCACCCATTTCTAGACTAGAAGGAGTTATAATTCTTCTTTCTTATGCTGCATACAAAGGATTCAAGGTATGCCAGATGTATGCCAAATCTGCATTCCTAAATGGAATACTGGAAGAAGAGGTATACATTGAACAACCAGAAGGGTTTTTTGATCTAGACAAGAGAAACATGGTATGTAGACTACATAAAGCCTTGTATGGATTAAAACAATCACCTAGAGCCTAGTATGAAATACTTCACTCCTATCTCATAAGCATTGAATTTGTAAGAACATGTGAAAATAGCAATCTGTAATTAAAAGAAGATATCAATGGTAATATTCTGAGTGCTAAAATATTTTTTGATGATATCATATTTGGGGGTAATGAAATGTTATGTAAATAATTTTGTAATGAAATGAGCAAAGGGTTTGAAATGTCTATGTTTGGGGAGATCAAATTCTTTCTCGTTCTACAGATTCTTCAACAAGATGCAGGCATATATATCACTCAGTCCAAATACATCAAGGAAGTGCTGAAGATATTCAAAATGGAAGATTCCAAGCCATTTGGAACACCTATGGAAACCGGATGTAAGATGACAAAAGAAGACAAATCAAATGAGGTAAATCAAACCTTGTATAGATCAATGATTGGAAAACTAATGTATATTGTTCTTACCACACCAGATATAGCACATGCAATTGGAATAGTTGCAAGATTCTCTGCTAATCCCAAAGAATCACACATGACTGTTGTCAAGATAATTCTGAGATATCTAAAGAACACCAAGGACTATGGATTATGGTATAACAAAAAGGGTAAATTTGAGCTTCAAGTCTATACAGATGTTGATTGCGCTGGAAACCTAGATGACCAAAAGAGCACAACTGGAGGAGCATTCTTCATGGGTGACAAACTTGTCACATGGATCAGCAAGAAGCAAGGATGCATCTCACTATCTACTGCAGAAGCAGAATATGAGGTTGTTGTTTCAAACTGCTAAAATATTGCATGGATCAAACAGTTGCTGGAAGGTATGAATATGAAGATTATTGAACCAGTGATTATCTATTGTGATAATATCAGTGTAATAAACATATCAAAGAATCCAGACATGCATGCTAAGACTAAGCATATTGCTATCAAGTATCACTACTTAAGAGAACAAGTTCAAGCAAAAGAAGTGATACAATAATATGTTCAATCCAAGGAACAATTAGCTGATATATTCACTAAGCCATTACCGAAAGATACATTTGAGTACCTGAGAAAGAGACTAGGGTTCCAACCCTTGTCTATCGGTTAGTAATCTGACTAGAAGACTGCATCATCCTATACACAAATCAAAAGATCATTCATGTTGATGCAAGTAAAGAGATGGATTGCAAAGATACATCTGTACACAGCAAGGTACATATCTGCACTGAACACCAGTCATGGTATTACTAATGGATAGGGAAATTTAAGGAGTATATTATAAAAAGGTGAAAGGATATAACTTTGGCATAATCAAAGTCTATTTTGGCATTGTTGTCAAAGGGAGAGATTATCTCATTACCAGGGAGAGAGATTTGAAGGGAGAGATTATATCATTATCCAAAGAGAGAGAATATCCAGAATATCCAAAGGGAGAGATTGTATATGAAATATCCATCAAAGGGAGAGAAGTAACATGAGGAAGAGAATACATACTAAAGGAGAGATTATTGTCAAAGGAAAAAGAGATGATCAAGGAGAGGAACAGTCAAGGCAGAGCACATATCAGAAACAGAATCAAAAGCTGATACATCTATCCAATCTAAGCTATATGAGCTTACCGAGAGCCAGACATTTGTATTGGTTATAGAACAAAAATATTTGGGAGAGATTGATGAAATACACTTGATATATTTCATATTGTATTAGAAATAATATAGTGTGATAATGTAGTGTGTTGCCATCAATGCCAAAGGGAGAGATTGATGACATATAACTGATTGAATGTTTGAAGATGTTAAGTTGATCACCGAAATGCAGAAAGATAATGCAAGATAATAAATCAGTTAATGGGTTGTATTTTCATTGATGTCAACTTGATATAATATGATTATTTATATACAAAGTGTCAAAAACTTCACAGAATCATAAAGATAAAGATTATCCTTTCAGTAATGCGTAAAAGATCAGCATTCACTAAGTGACTACAAACACTGACGGGCAGTGCACCCCGACGGATAGACAAACATGAAAGTAAAGTCACAATGATGCCCGAAAAAGATAAATGATGAGAATTACCGACAAGCAGAACTTCACAGTGATGCCCGACGGATAGACAACCCTGACGGAGATGCCCGAGGAGAACTGAAGTGTTGACCGAAGCTATCAAAGAGTTAAACACTGAAAAGAACTGAAGTTTAGAAATGACAAAATACTTAGCTGGCAAGAGCTAAAGATAGAGTTAATTGGTTGTTAACATTGTTTTCATTGACAAGTTAAATCTAGAGATAAGTAAAATATTTAAAGTTGTTTTATCCAGTTGTCAAGGAGAAATCTACGAGATAAAACTTAAGTAAATCTTTAAAGAAAGATTGGCTAAGATTGTGGATCACGCCAAGAAAAAGAAAATCAAGAAGTGAGAAACGGTGATATCATGTCTATAAAGAGACAATCTAATTCATTATGAAAAAGGAGAGTGAATAGAGAAAAAGGATGTTGGAGAGAAACTGATGAAGAACAACTTCATATAGTCCTGATCAATCAAGCTGAGGAAAGAGCTAAAGAATTATGCGGACACTGAGCAACAGAGAAGCACAGCATCACCGAGAAGAAAGAAGTGGAGCAAAGGTATTGAAAAGATACATTGATCAGAAAGATATTATGAGCTTACAATAGATCTGAAAATCTGCAAGTCTAAGTTGTATGTGTGAACATATCATTTACTATTTCAGTTTAACCATTGATTCAAAAAGTCTCTTAACTGAGCAGGACTTAACAATCCTTTCTATATTGAGATACATCCCAAGGATTATTAAAAAAATTTATCATGAAGATAGCATGAGACGCCATATACCATTTGACAAACCATGGTTTGGTCATAAAAGGTAGCATAGAGATGCCATATATCAAGCGATAAACTGTTCTATTTAAATCCTCTAACAAGGTCACATCTAACACTGTGTTTTTAACCTTTAACAGGGTTGGCTCTTCACCGAGCTCACTTCAGAAGAGTGAAAATTTTGGGTTACCGGTCCCAAGTGATTTTTCCCTTAACAGGGTTTCCATGTTAAAATCCATATGTCAATGTGTTTATGAGTCATTACTTTAGTGTTTTGCATTACACATAACTAATTCTAGATTGGTCGGTATACACTAAGCAATTTACTTTTTTTGGTAAATGAAAGACTGCTAATCGGTAAACAGTAAGAATAAGGTTTAACAGTGAACTCCGAGCAGTAGTTATTTGTTAAGATTGTTTGAAGGCATTCATATTATAGGACTGAAGATAACTAGAGGCTTAATATTGTGGTACTAAGTTTTTGGTTGATTTATTGGAATATTTTTGAGGCCACTAATTCACCCCNTTCCCCCCCCCCCCCCCCCCCTTGAGTTATTCTAACAACAATAACCATTAAAGGAGTAAGGTATATTCATTGTATGCTCCTACACACATTTGCAGTATGACCAAACTTTTCACAGTTATAGAAAGTAGTTTTTTTAGGTTTATTACCTCAATTGATTGGATCTACCTTCTGATCTTTTTGTGCTTCCTTAGGTTTAGCATTAGAGGATTCTCCAACTTCAAATGTTCCTTTTCCTGGATAACCTAGATAGGTTGTATCTATGTGTCTTCATTGACTCTTCATTTGTTCATCAAGCTTTTGTGAGCTTTCATTGTATCATTTTAGTTTTTCATTTTCTTCTTTCTTAGATTCTAGTTCTTTCCTCAATGACTCATTCATCTTCCTCGATCTTTCATTCTCAACTAATACCTGAAAGTTCTCTGTAATAATATCTTGCATTTGACTATGATATAAGGTATATTCTTGTCTTAGTTTTGAAATTCTTCACCTTTTTCTTTTAGGGCATCATCAGCAACTTTCTTGGTAGCTACTACACTCATTTTCTCTTCCAGACCTTCACACGTCTTGACACACTGAATTTCCAGTTCTCTTTTCACATTAGCCATATGTTCTTTAAGCTTCTTATTCTTTTCCAACAAATTTTATACAACTTCTTCATATTCTTCATATGTACTTCCTTCATATAGTTATTGTATGTAGTCTTGACTTTCACTCAGTTGATCATCAAGTTCTCTCCTCTTTGTAAGAGAGTGTCTCAGTTTTTCCTTTAGCTCCCTAATCATCTTGTTTTCATTATAAAGTTGCATCTCGTACCTATACTCCTCCATGATAATGGATCTTTACTCCAAGATGTTAGAATTATCACCAAAAGGACCTATGCTCTGATACCAATTGCTGGTAATGATAGGTACTGAGAAGGGGGTGAATCAGTACAATAGATATTCTTCTAATTCAACCACTGAAGAAAATAACTACTGCAATTCTTCTCAAACCTATAAAGTAATTATCTTATGCAAATATGAATGAAATAATAATAATAAGAATCCACAAATTTCACACACATAACATGGTAATTTTTACATGGAAACCCTTGTAAGAGGGGAAAAACCACGATGGGGATGACACACACAAGCCCAATAATAGCAGTATATGAGTTTCCCCTATTAGGAGCTACAATACCCTTTTTGAGGGTTCACCCTATTAAAAGTGACTAGTACATTATTAGGAGTACCATAAGATCAGCTATGATCTACCTCGCTAGAGGATTTAAAACATCAATAAAGAAGTTACCTTGTTAAAGGATTTACAAAAAGAACTTGTTTTGAGCGGTTAAGGGATTTGACCTACTGCAACTGTTAGGAAGGAAACAAGATAAATGATCTAAGTGTAGCACTTGATTTCTTAACAGATCCTATAAGCTCTTCATACTATGTACTTATGTACTATGTAACTTCTCTCTTCTCTATGATCGCAACTTCAACTTGAAATCATAAAACCCTAATCACCCAGAAAACTTTAACAACAGAAACAACTACTATTGTGACTCTCTCTCTCTCTCTCTGATTCCTTAAATAAACAATTTGCACTGACTTGAAAATGATCTTCAATTTAATTCCCTATGATGACACCATGTGTTTAATTAATAATCTTGATGAGAAAAATAATTTACCATGACCGCGTTAGGTCAAGATAAGATCTAAAAGTTTATATCTCCAAGATAACTAACACGTTTTTGCTTCTCTAATGTAATCCCTTACATTTGTCTTAAATTCTTACATCGATCGTTTAAATACAAATACATTAGATGTATAACCTTTATTCCATGTCATCATATCATTAAAAATGATCTCATACACTTTATTACTCACTGCTCTGTGATCTACTGACCGGTTGAACAAGAACATAAAATTTCTACCTTCACCAAAATTTTGTTTGAACAGTCTACCTATCTTCTAGACTTAACCAAATTTTAGTAAACCTTCTTACCGATTATACCTTCACTTTACCTATTGAATATTATGACTTATATTCACTCAACTGCACTGTACAGATTTAGTTGACATCAATGACAACAAGATAAATGACTCCTTACCACTGCACCACAATAGTCAGCAATCTATAATACCAACAATCTCAATCAAATACCAACATATCCTTGTTGTTGGAAGTAGGTATCCTTGTTCTCTTTTTCTTATGATGTCACCATAGTCTTATGTTTCCATCCTAAGGAGGGGGGCATACATGGGGCCTCCTTGTACACTATCCAATGGATTCCTATGGAGAAAAATATTTCCTTAGGCCTAATCCTTTCTTTCAGTGGATCCCTCTAGAGATAATGCTTTCCTTAGGACTGATCCTCCTTTCACAAATTTCCTTGTGGACAATGCTTCATTTGTTTATCATTTTTTTATGGGTTGACTAGTAAAACATAGCTTGCTAGAGTCAATTCCATTTGTGCATTTTTTTGTGGTTTCCTTGGAGACAATCATTTCATTAAAAATTTATACGATGGACCCATTCAAAGATAATGATTTATGTAGGACTGATCCTCTTTGGCAAATTTCCTTGTAAACAATGCTTTACTTGGTTATCCTTCGGTACAATTGAAAAGCATAAAAAAAACTTTCTAGACCATCAATTATACCTTTGTTCTCTCCTTGAGATGAGTGGAACTAGCATAGCACATCTTGCTATCCTCTCTACTCTTTCCTTCTCCTCTTTCTTCCATGGATCACCTAGCATAAAACAACTTGCTAGCCTATTGGATTCATGGTATCTCTCTCTTTTCTTCATGCTTTCATAGCTTTTCTAGTGAATTAGACCATGGAGTCTTGTCTTTTCTTTGGTGATACTCTTTCCCTTTCCTTGTGACCACATGATCTTTTTCAATAGATTTCCAAACATGATGCTAGTGGTTGGGACATTTTCTTGATCGAGTTCTCTACAACTAGTTGATTTGGAGTTACATTTTTACTACTAACCCTTTTTCTTTTGTTGGAGTCTTTTTTCTTTTTGTCTTTTTTTGTTATTTGTTTGTATGCCCATGCACATGGTTATCTGAGTTGAGGTCCTTTGTGGGAGCTTGTGTTCTTAAACTTAGTGATGTCTTATCTCTTTTCAATTTTTCCCATCATCATTTCCCTTTCTCTCTCTTTCTTATCTCTTTTCCTTTACTGTGAGCATGGGGTGGATTCATACCATCCTACCTCTCCTCATTTGGACACAAGGCAAGAAGAATTCAAGTGCTTTCTTACAAATTTGAACCTTAAGCATTCTGGGGTAGATTATCAATCATTCTAAGATATTTTCAAGGCAATATTCTTCATGGATCAAAGATTATTTCCCTTATTGAATACCAAGAAAAAGAGTAAACTATCAAGGAAGAATATCATGGCATAAGCATCCACCCACATACATTCAAGCAATCCAAGCATTCCAAAATCAAAAAATTCAAGTCTCCAACTCTTCAAGTCTCTCTCTCTCTCTCTCTCTCTCTCTCTCTCTCTCTCTCTCTCTCACNAGTCTCTCTCTCTCTCTCTCTCTCTCTCTCTCTCTCTCTCTCTCTCTCAAGCATTGTGGCAAACTACAACAATAAATATGAAAGGTATGCTTTCACAATTTTATTTTAGGTTTTTGTGTGGGTTCAAAGCTATTGCATTAACATTCTTGATCACATTCAAAGATGCACTTGTGTTGCCAATGTATAATACACTTCATGTTTCAGAACTAGCCTCTTCTCTATGTTATCACACTTTCCTTTATTTCACTTCATTTCAAGCTTGATTCTAAATTGTGGTTGACTGAGGAAAACCCCTCTCTACACAAAAATTTCATTCTTTCTATGTACCAAAATAGGTGGTGCTCGAACCAGATCAGATTTGGGAAGTTCAAGACCTCACGAATAATCTGCAACTGAAAGCAATCAAAAGTGTAGGGAACAAGCTGACCAAGTTTACATAGTCCCTCCAAATCCTCTTCAAAATAGTTTTACAGTCAATTATAGTCTCTAGGCTTTGTTATGGTTATAGACTTGGACTGTCTACTTTCTGTCAGTTTGTGCACCCTAAAACTCATTATTCCTCCTATCTAGCATTTAAAATTGCATTACTCATGTTGGGTCTCAAAACTACCTATCCCTAAAAAGTGCCAAAAGAGAGAGGGGAGTCTTGGCCAAGGAACAAGAATCAAATTCCTCTACTCTTTTGGCCTTAATTATGCCAAGGTAGGTGTACCTTTAGTCCTCATGGGTTTCAATAATATTCTAGCAGTTTTGACATTTGCCACTGAAACAATCATGTTACTAGTCCTCAAAATGCCTACTTTACTATAAAACCCACTCCTATTTACCAAAATGGAATAAAAAAGATTCTAAGATAAAAGAAAAACTATTATGGGATCAGCTCCTTTCACCATTGGGTTATGGAGTCTTCATTCATTAAACCTTTATGTAGAACTCTACGAGACAGCTTATACCATCATCAACCATCTAATTCTATTAATGTAACACCATTGTAATTACCACACATAACTAGTTCAATTGAATTTAATTCCCACATGAGGAAACTAACTGAACAAAAAGAAACAAGACAACAGCTTCGTTGTGACTTTTTTATTGTCAAGTCTGTGTGCAGAACATACAATGATTTTAACACAAGTCTTAAAGATGGTCATTGAATTCATATATCCAATATCACGGAGGACCTAATTTAACAAGTAAAGAATAACACACATAACACCATTTTAGTAAAAGATATGTTCATTATATATTTTCTTCAAAATTATTTTTTGTACACCCCCCCCACCCCCCGTACAATACTATCCATCGTCACTATTTATACCCTATTCCCAAAATGGTTGTGGTTTTTCTCAAAGAGGAAGAGACAAGATTACAACCGTTATACATTTGTTTTTAGTAATTACATTAAATCTAGCAAAATTCCACAACCCTACGATTCAATGTAAAGCAACGCTTCATCTTCAAAACACCCACCAATTGTCGAGATGCATGTTGTTTAAGATATCGTCAAGATGGTTCTCGTACTCAGCCGGTTCCATCCCAAAATCTGCAAAAAGAGCTTGGTTGTATCTTATTCCTTTTCAAGTTCAACCATGTCACTTTGGTATGTAGCATAGCTAGTATAAAAATTCCAAACGGTCGCATGAGACCACTCAAAATATCATTTTTTTCTTGTTCCTCTTCCTCATTCAAATCAAGTTGCACTACAGGATAGGGATCTTCATTTGATGACCCTTCACTCATTGGTAACCCCATTATGTTTATCAAGATTTCTATGACAAATAACCAGTTTTGAAGTTATTACAAAGAATTTTGTCGCCAACCTTATGTCATCATTAATGTAGAGGAATGTTTTGCACAGGACAAATCCTCGAAAATGAAAGCCCTACAGTTACAACTTATCAGTTTGTGACATGTCACACTTGCCATCGTGTTTTGTCCCTTTGATGGTGTAACGCATTCAATGTCATTCTTTTCATTATGGGTTCCAGGCATCTGTAATATCCAAGTGGTGATTTTTTTTCTTATCAATTTAAATTTACACCTTCAAGTTTCTAACCATTGCACCCATTTGTCAAGATAATCATGTCTTCGTAGTGTCATTGTACCTAATATTTCCTCAGTGTGAAACCCTCAATATTTCCATATAACGCAAGATCCGTTAGGGGCCATGTACCAAATCCTTTACACATATTCATTAATAACTTTTAAATAAAATATAATACCCCATAATGTACATGTGGTAATATTATTGTCAAATCACATAAATGACAAAAATGAGGCACGTTGTTCAATACTACCTTGCCATTGGGCTATTCAAAGCTTTTTAATGCAAAAAAAAATTATCGCGATGTCGTACCTTCCAAAAAGTACCTCCTGTGAAATGGCGTCGTAATACCAATAGTGTCGCTATTTTGCAAGTCATGGTTTCTAGGCTATGCGAAAGAGGGCTCAACAGCACTTTTTGATTTTGATCACTGGTCTTTAAAAGAATTTAGCTATCTCAAAAATATCTCTAACAACTCGATCTTGTATACCTAATCAACCCTCAATCACAGCGAATAAATCCACTTGAGCTTAGTGGATCATCTTCCTTTTGAGTGTGCAATAGGAAATAGGATCATCACCCTTGATCCCCATTTTCTTATTGTGTTGTATTGTATGTATGTATGTATGTATGTATGTATGTACGTACGTACGTATGTATGTATGTATGTATGTATGTATGTATGCGTGTATGCATGTATGTATGTATGTACATATTTATAATATACATACACATATGCACATGCATACATACATACACATACATGTGTATGTGGGGGGGAGTGTGTGGAAAGAGAGACTACGAGGAAACCACATTTTGAAAAGAAATTTCCTTCTGTACTTCTCACACAACACCGCACTATAGAAGACCATGGAAGATGTACCTTTAAATCAGTTTTGCAATTGAAAATCATAATTGAATCTTATACAACATCAATAATTTTGAAGTTTGGCACTTTTTTCAACAATGAAATTAGAAATCCAAAATATTACTTTTATTATTAACATTTTTATAATGTTGATCATTATGAATCTAAATCATGATATATTTATTATTATTACACTATAATTATTATACCCCAAAACTCTTTAACAAAGAAAGAAAAGATAGGCAACTAGGACCAACAAAACAACAATCTGTCCCAACAGCAGACAGAAAAGCAAAAAAGGGCTCAACCCCTGATTACATAGTTAAGCACAAGATTAAGCAAAAAGCTACAAAAAGATACTATGATAAACTTTCAGAAAAAAAGGATCGAAGGAACTCCCAGCAAAAATAACAGACCAGCAAAGCCGAATTACTTCTCAGCAGCATCCATCTGGTTTTCCATTATTTGAATCTCTTCCATCTGAGATTCCATATTCTGAATTGAGACCCTCAGATTGGTAATATCTTTGCTTTGGACCCTAGTCTTCTTTTTGGTAGTTGATATGGTTCTGGTCCCCGAGCTTGAAGTAGGAGTATCCTGATTTCCATCTTCCTCCTGCTTAGCTCTTTCATTTTAATTCCCTTCCAGCAGGGCATGAAGCGCTTTCAAATTATCAACTGAATATTGCATTCCCGATTTGATTAGCGTAGTCAGCTTCCTGAGCATGATATTGTTGTGGTTAATTTTATCAGTGATATTATTCATTTTGTTGTCAATTAGTGCACTTAGCTTTTCTTCCAGAGTAGTATTGTTGTTTTTAACCTTTTCAAAAACATCCTTCTCTTGCTGATACATGGCCGCATTATTTCTCATCTTGTCCACAGTTTCTTCTAGCAGAGAGTTTCTATCTTCAATGTTCTTAAAATTGGCCTGAAGCTCCTTAATGTCATCATGAATCCATTTGTCGATGTTGTAACCGTACATAGCCTTGTTTCTAGCCTCTTGGAGGTAAGTGATATTAACTTCTCTTTTCACTTTGAATTCTTTGTCCCACAACTCTTCTTCCATAGTCTTCTGGTTCTGATTATTATTCTCCTCATTATTATCCTTCGGACTCTCAGGTGGAGTAGGGTTGTTGTTGTTGATATTATGCTCTTTATGGGTTTTCTCCTCAAGGTTGATATTGATTTTATCACTGTAGACCTTCTTGGCTTCCTTGCCTACAGCCACATTCTCCTCATTATTCCCATTCTTGCCTTTATCAGGTTGGTTTTTCCCTTGGTCATCAGTCTCCAGATTAATCCTATTCTCTGGATTATCAAGGGTTTCATCTTTTCTCTTATTGTGCTTCTCCCTGTCTTCCTGTTGGTCATCAATGTAGTTATCCACCAGATTATCAATTTTTTTGGAATCTCATCTAGGGTCTTATTTTGGGTATCCTCTTTATCCCCTTTCTCATCATTTTTATCAGTAATGGTAGGGATTTCTATTTCTTCCTCCTCTCTATTGCTCTGCTCCCCCATGTAGCCCTCTTCCTCGGAAGAGTCATTATCCTAGTCATCATCATCTATCTTTATACCTTCAATGTCATCATAGATTGACAGAGTGATATTAGCTTCAACAGGGCCCTTGCGGGTTTTTTTGTTGGACGCTTTGTTGGTATTCTTGCCAAAGGTCATTGTTCTCATGATTGATTTGATTGTTAATATACTATTATCTTATTATGTTTATTGTTATTTTTATAATATTTCCATGATATATTTAACTATCTTTTTAATGTTACAAATGATTTTTATAAACATTATAAATAATTTATTTTCTTCAAGGAATACTTCGTCATCTTCAACATGGTTGAGGGGCATATAAGATGTTCCTAATTGTCTTGGTGATGGCTAGGCATCCCCTATGTGTTTCCTACCATCCCCAATTTTAGGTATGTGTTTCAAGACCTTTCCTCATTTTCTCAATTTGGAAGAACTGGGGCATACCCCCTAATGTCCCCCAACCCTAAAAATGTCTCAAGGGATGGATTGAGGGTTTGCAAGAAGGGCATGTATCCCTATGTAACATAACATAAGAGTCATATAAACTATAGTCCTACTACCATGTAGAGTTCATGAACCACAAAACAACCACACGTTGTCTACTCATATGTCCATTACAAACAAGGATAGATCATGTAGGCCCGTAAAAAGTATAATAAATGCATGAGCATCTACACCATGTTCTACCACTCCAAGTGTCGATGCAACAAACGAACATATAAATTTTCATCAGTAAGCATTAAAAACTAGTATTTGATGTTAGATCAAGATGTAATATCCAACAGTAGTCTCATAAATTGTATACCCTTGTAATCCCACATTACACATTGTTCCCCTTTTTAGCTTATGATATAAAAATATTTTAAATACAGTGTTAAAACCAAAATATCTTTCAACTACCACATTTTCAACAATTTTGGCTTTTTTAGTCCATTTTTTGGACTCAATATCAGCACATGAAAATCCATGATTTAAGTGGTTGTTGGAGCATTAATTTCCCAAAAATATTCTAGCGGTGATTCCTCTAAATGGCACTCACATTGAATGAAAAAATGTGACTTTAAAAAAAAATACTTTTGATTATTTCATATACATGCACTCATGCAAAGGTTCTCATATTCGTACTCTGCAACTTTCTTGAAGAAGCTCTCAGGTTTTTGAATGAACAACAAGAATTTTATACATTGCATGTTATCTTTTCATGGTGGGATTCCAAAAGACAACATTGTCATAACTTTGGACTCCTTGTAGGAATTTCTTTGCAAATTATAAGTAATCATAGTCCTTTTGTTGTCTCCTTATTCTACACAATGTTCCATGCTAGCAATTAAATATATCTAGTGTTAGCATTGAATTTTAATATGTTTTTATATCTTTGGCATTATATCTTTCTTTTAAGAAATCACTTTCAATATCTCTTTCAATATTATCAAATAATTGGCTATCTGTGAAAGTAGAAATACCAAAATGGTGGTTTGACTAAGGTAAAGCCCCTAAGCAACCAACTGAAAATATTTTCTCCTTTCTCTCTCTCTGTGCAAGTTATCTAGGTTTAAAGAAAGCAATGATTCTAGTGATATCTATTACTTTTCAACAATTTTATCTTGATTATTTTAGCTTAAGTCTTATAATATATTTACCTTCCTCTTTGGTGTTTTAACATTCCTCATATGCAATGATATTGTAATATTTGTTATGTGTGTAGGCATTGACTTAAAAGTGTTCAACACTTTTAATTTTGCATTTGTATTGGACAACAACATGTTGCAAGAACGTTCACACTATGAGCTAGTGTCCATGGCAGACCTTTCAAAATGTCACAAAAATAAATTAAATAATTGTATTTTCTATTTTTTATTATATCAATTTATAATTATTGATACAGAAAGATATTTTCACCAATTTATTAAAGCTAGATATACATTGCATTTTAATAAAATATGTTATTTTTCTTCCAATTTTAATAATTTCATAAAAAGAATAGATCATATAAGTTAGAGAACCTCTTATTCATCCTAATGCTAGTGTAGATTATTGATTTTCAATGAAGCCTTATTCCTTTGTAAGGATCGATTTTCTTAACCAACACTAATAAAACCATTGGAATAGGGTACCATATAAGTCTAGGTAGAGTTTAAAAAAACAATAAACCCACTAGATAATACTACATGGATCAAAAAAAAAAATATGGTAGATTTGCGCTATGAACCAAAATGGATCTGGTTCTAATTTGCATGCGTTCTAACAAAGGAATAATGTCCATGGAAAAGTGCAACCTTTTTAATATTAGCATGCTCTCGTAAATAGAGCAAAAATTGAGGCAAGGAGAACACTTGTGAAATGTGACAATCTTGCATGTGTGATTCATCATCCATGTTACCCATATTCTTGGTCATGATTTCATATACCTACCCTCTATGTTGACCATAATCTATCTCGATGACTCAAGATGATAGGATTTTAGGTTGGTAGTTCGTCATCCTAAGCATATAAACCTTAAAGTTCCACCCATACCAGGTAAGTATTAAGGATAGAAGTTAAATGACGACTCGAGAAAACTTTGATCAGGCTAAATCGGTTTCAGATTAAGACCAGTTCAGCATAAAACCAAATTGACATGCACAAAAGGTCACAAGAAATGTACAATTGTCAAACCATACTTCTCCATGGAACTAAGGAACTCCTCTATATTCTATTATATTTCCACATATAATGATGATAGATCCACTTTCCAGATTATAGCCAAATGGAATTAAGAAATATATATATACAAGTAATTATCCATGCTCGAAAAAATAGGACATAAGCTTTCATAAATTGGATTTGATTCGCATTTACCATTTTTCCTAATCAATACAATGCACAGCAAGCTATTGTATTATTTTCATTTGCTCAAAACAAAGATTGTATAGGAGATTCATGCTACGTACTGTTGCAAATGATAAATGAGTAATAATTCGACTAGATGAATCAAGAATATAGCCAATTCAGCTTGATGATTAAGACCACAGCAGAATGCACATGATGTATTTCACAAACATTTCAATGTATATGAAAATGCTTAAATCCTAGCAATTCCAAATGCAGAGATCAAAAGATCATTCTACACAGAATATTTTGAATACAACAAACAAAAAGGAATAAAATTCATACTTATGATCAAGTGATTAATTCCCAAGCTAGTTGCAATGAATGCAGAGAGATGCACACTTCCTTCTCTAATGAAATAAATGAAAAATGCCCCAAATCGCCAACTAAATCAATGTCGAACTCGCACCAGGAAAAATATGAAAAACCTCATGCCAAATCCAAAAGAATGCTCTCAATGAATCAAGCTAGAAAGAAGAGGGTGGTTCGAAAATAATCAAGAGTAACTCATTCTTTCTTGGGGGCGGTAAGAGGAGTTACTCTTGCCACCTCAGCAATCATCACCCAAAGGTCCAATATTCCTTCGATTGATTAGTGAAAACACAATTATCAATGATAGCATCAAGTCGCTCATGTGCTAGGAACTGTGTGTATATATGTATATGTATATGTATATGTGTGTACATATGTGTGTGTGTGTGCGCGTGTGCGTGTGCGTGTGCGTGTGTGTATGTGTGTTTATTTATTTATTTAGTTATTTGTGTATATTTGTATAACTAGACATATACATTCTAGGAACTTAGTGTTGATTTTTACTTTCGTACTTAATTACTCAATCATCGTGGATACATCCATGTTGACATCTTAGAACACAACTATATGCATAGATCTACGCATGGTTGTGTAGTTAGCATTTGTATGTTTTAATGATCACTGGCATACATGTATACAACTATTTATATCTATTCATATTATATATTTTTACGTGTGTATGTGTGTGTCGCTTTTTAACATTTCGGTGCCACCTCCTAATATGTTTGCGCCTCTTTAACAGGTTTGTGCCACCTTCTAACATCTTTGTGCCACTCTCTACTTATTCCTCTATGTCACGCATTTGATTTTAATTATTCGTCGACATCATGCCATTCCTTCATTAATTAAATAATAAATACTATTTAATTAAATATATTTATATTTGTCCTCTAATCTTTATCATGTCCTATTGACTTGTCTTTGATCACCTATATGATTAAATGATCGTATCAATTATATTATCTTTTGGTGGCGAATAACCATTAATTTGTCCCCTTGTCCTTGTTCATCTCAGATTTAAAACAAAGATAGAAAAGTAAAAATAGAACTGCAAAGACAGAATACAAACAGATTTTATAGTGGTTCACCTATTCAGGCTACTGGTGTAGGAGCACACCTAACTCAAACCCCTAGCTCTTTATTTCTGGCATGTACTGACTCTAGCCAAGTCAGGAGAGTGTGTGTGGACCTTAGAAGGTCGTTTGTTGTATTTCCCTAAGATGGATATGATTAGGTCAATCCATGTCTAGATAGGTTTCTTAGTTGGTTTCCTTTAGTTGTGTGTGTGTGTGAGGTAGTTTGTGAGCCTCTGGAAATCCAACCAAGGCATTGGGAACCTTGGATAAGCTTCTTGGTAGCACTGGCACTCGACCTACACTGGTGCCTAGTAGCTCGGCATACATTGCCTAGTAGCTCGGCATACATTTCCTAGTAGCTCAGCTAACACTTCAGCTCAGCTAACGTTGTAGCTCGGCTAACACTTCAGCTCGGCTAACACTTCTGCTCGGCAAACACTGATTGTGATTGGTGCTCGGCTTGCTTTACTGTTGCTCGGCAATATTCAGTCGTAATGGCCCGTGAAAAGCAGATCTTGTCTTTTATGGACAGTATGGTTAGTGTAACGGTTCCTGAAGAGATTCTTGCGAATGAGTGGACCATTAGGGTTGTTTCCTATGAGAGGATGGTTACTAATAACATCCAAAAACATTCATTTTAGAGATCTAGAGAGTAGAGATTGTAGAAGAAGAGAAGCTACAGGAAAGTTAGAGATTTGCAGATTATTGTACTATTTTGTTTTGTTTCGAGTAATGAGAAGTTGCAAACTATGTGTTTAGTGGATATCAAGTTTCTTTGTGGTTCATTTTGCATGCAAGTAGATTAGTTATTTTATTTTCTCTTTTGAAATCTATTAGTTCTTCACCCGTTCTGGGTTGTAAATAGTAATGGCCCCTCGAGATTCTTGAATCCATGGTGGGAATCATGTGTTGGGATGGAACTCGAGAGGAGCCCTTGTACATAGGTTCATTCTTGTTTTCTGTAGGAGAAGCAACAAAAAAGAGTCTGGAGATCTTACCCTAGGCGAGCTTGGAAATAGTCCGGCTAGGGAAGAGAATGAAAGCAATGTTCAGAAAACATTGAATAAGTGAGTAGAATGAATCTATTTGTGTAGGTTCAGCAAGAAGCAGAAGAAAAGCATTTTGATGGGGACTGAGTCTTGAAGAGGAGGTAAAGTTGAGAGTGACTTACCTCAGTGTTAGGGTTGTGAATACCCTAGGAGATCTAGGAGAAAGATCTCAAAATAGAGCCAAGCTGGTTCTGTAGCAGCAACAAGACTTTTGTCCACATCAGCTACATCTACTTTAAATAGTGAGATTCACAGATTTTATTATATCTCTCTGTTATTATATGCATTCAGTTCTCTGTTCTATTAACTGCAACTCTATCTCTCATTACATAAAAGCCCCAACATCTCCCCTTCTATTACTTCCGAATAATGAAGAAGGAAACCCAATCGTCAGCCATTTTCTCAAGAACCTGCGGTTTCAAAAAGAGGATATATTCTTGTCAGGGCAGTTACAAGATTGATTGGGCTGCACTGCCCAACAATCTCCCACTTGAAGACCAATCAATAGAAGAGAAGGAAGAACACAGAGATATCTCACGCTTCAGATTTATTAATCACAGAGAACAAGTAGGCCGTGAGAAGATCTTAATCTGCCAAACTATGTTCTAGCACACTCCAAATGAGGCTTCTCCACATTAGATCGGAGTCAAAAATATCCTTTCGTACAAAAAAAATCAGACACAAACTTTCCCATCAGTCCATAAATAAAAATATTACTTTCTATAGATTTAAAACATACTTCTTTGTCATCTACAGAAGGACCCTTATATGCACTCATCACAAAATCACATGTTGTCCTGCTCCCCTTCTGTACAATCCTTATCAGTGCATCTAAAAGCCCAATGATCTTAGTCATTTCGAATACATCGTTGTGATTCCCCTTAACAAGCCCATAATTGAACAAACTCCTAGTCGTAACGGAATACAATCTCATGGCTATCAAACAGGATCCAGACATTTTATGCCCCCAACAATCCACAGCTGGTTCGCCTTTTACCCATTTCCTATATATTGGGTACCATGCAGCTGAAAAGCAACTTGATGGCAATAGATTAATGATTCTCAATGTGCCATCCACTGTCCTCCTTTCACTGCGTTGAGGAGGTCGTAAACTGACCACGGCCTCCCTATTTTGATGCCACCTAGGGGAGTGTTACATGAGCAGTGCCCAATATCGTGGATCCCCGAGGTGTCAACGGTTCGTGTGGCATCATGTGGAAAGTGTTGCGGCAGAGAGGAGTTTAGATAGTTGTCTAGTATGGCAGTTGAATTTCCCACAGTATGTTATATCTCCCACCTCTCGTGACTTGCTCCCGAGCCGCCCACGTCTATGGGACCCAATGCACCACTCGTTTGTAGTTTATGGTTTGAAGACATCGTTGAAGAGAGGCTTTGTTCAATGTGGTCTCCAAGATGAGAAACAACTTCACTCAAGATGTTTGTGGTTCTGCGCCAAACAGTGTTGCTACTGAATTTGGTGATGACCTCGCCAATGCTCTCAAGTGACTCTTGCACTACTGACGCACCCGCTCCCAAAGAATTGGGAAGATCTTTCACCGCTTGGCTTGCAACCTCACGGACCGCCTCTGTCTCTTTCTTCAGTCCCGTGCAGAATTTGTCTAGATCTCGTTGATAGGCTTCAATTACATGCACTAATTTTGAAGCGAGGACCTTCACCAACCCACCAAAGTTCCAAAATCCTCCACTACTCTCTCTTCTTCAACTGGAATTGCATCACATACCTCTAGTTCTACATCATGTACCCCCCGTTCTACATCACATCTATCCTTTAAATATTTCTCTTCTATGGCAAGATCTTCATTAATACAGGTCACCGTTTCGTCCAAAGTTGAGAAAGAAATAATCGTTGCATCCTCCTCGTCTCCAGGCCCGACAACAACTTGGGCTTCGTGACCCTCTTCTTGGTCATTACGCAGGCCTCTTCTCTCAGTCGCAACAGCCACAATATTGGCATTACCTTTTGCACCAGTTGTGTCTTCCATTATGCTAGCCACAACATCTTCCGCCCCTTCATCTTTTGTACCTCTATCATAGTAAATAATATTAATAGTCTCTGCAAATTACATTTTCTTCTTTCGTGTCCAATCATGGTTTACACTTATAGCAAGATCTTGTCCTCCAAAAGAGCATCTTTCACAGCCAAATAAACAACAAGAGAATTTCTCAGAATTATTTGGCCAAGGTGATAGAAATGCTTCTACTTCATCATAACTTTCTTCATAGCCATGGGACATAGACATAATAGCTCGAGCCCAATCAGGCAGAGTTGATTCGTCCATCTTCTTGAAAATTCTTCAAGATTCCCAACAGCTATTACACCATAGCTCTTATACCAATTGTTGATCTCGGATTCAAAAGAAATACATAAAAGTAAATATAGAATAGCAAAGACAGAATACAAGTAGATTTTATAGTGGTTTACCTATTCAGGCTACGTCCACTTTAAATGGTGGGATTCACAGATTTTATTACATCTCTCTGTTATTACATACATTCAATCCTCTGTTCTATTAATAGTAGCTCTATCTCTCATTACATAAAAGCCCCAACACCTCCCCTTCTATTACTTTCGAATAATGAAGAAGGAAACCCAACCGTCAGTCATTTTCTCAAGAACCTGCGGTTTCAGAAAGAGGATATATTCTTGTCAGGGCAGTTACAAGATTGATTGGGCTGCACCACCCAACAGTCCTAAGGTCTCATCATTTTGGTAAATAAATTATTAATTTACCCCCTTCATCCCTTTTGCCCACAATTATTTAAATTTATTTAATTAATTGCCTATTTTTCTAAATATGAGGAATTAGTATTTTAAATTATTAATTTCCCCTCATTTACTTACTTGTGTCATGTCCCCTAATTTCTCCGTAATTCCTCTTTTCCCTCTCATGACATTTCCCCCTAATTTCTCCCCCCATTTCTCTCCCCTAATTTCTCCACTAATTGCTCCATTACCCTAATAACTCGTCAATTTTTCATGTGTCATAATTGATCCTTTTATGTAATTATGACCACTGATTGGTCTTTGATCTCGTCTGTTTCGGTTTCAAATTTTGAAATCTATAAATTGGCTTCTTTGGCCTCATTCTTGGAACCGCACTCTTCGATTAATTCTCGCAATCACTCTGTCTGTCCATACTTGCTTTCTCATGTGTGTACTTTAGTACTTTTGAACAACATATAATTAGAGAATAAAGAAGAAACAATGAAGCTTCATCAAAGGAGTATTGTTAGTTTGATTTAGTTTATCATGTTATTTACTTCTTTTTTATGGTCTTATTGGTGTGATTAGGATAGTTCTCATGAAATTTGCTTTCGTGGTTAACATTTTAATTTCATGTTTTCTAACACTATTTACACACACACACGCGATATCATAATGCATAGTCCTAAAAGAAAATGAATGAAGAGATTGCCAAAGTTCATCAATAAGGAGGATCAAATACATTTAAATTATTACAATGCCAATAAAATTTATTAACACCAAAAGAGAAAAGGCAACCATATAGACATATTTAAGGCAACACACTTCCCAAACTTGATGATCGGTTAATCAGTTATGAGTCTTGCTCGGATGACATTTCTGACCTTCACCACATGTGCACATCCCCTCACTCTGATGATACTCTTCCCCCGCTATGGGATGGGTCTTCTCCTACATCTACTGACAAAAAAGGATTAGTTACCATCATCACTACATAAATTATAACAATAGACCATTTATACTTCACATGAAATAGTTATTACAAATATTTTAGAAGGTTCATGAGGAAAGGATGCAACAAAAACAAATTAACCAATAGTTGAAAGCTACAACTTTTAAACAATCCTTTCACATTTTATGAAAAAAAATATAAGATATTTGTTGTTCTCACCTTTTATATTTGTAATAAGACAAGTTACAAATATTAAGAACTCTAATGCATATATATTGCTACTCTCATAATTGTACAAATAAGAATAATACTTTTTAAACTATGATAATAAGAATTGTTTAATTTAAGACTTTATTTTATAAATGTCATACTTATAATAGATAGTTATAATGAATAGTTATAATATTTATTTTAAACAAAATATATATTCATTTCACTTACTAATGATTGCATTTATGTTTTTTAATATAATATTCATAGATTCTCTCCCATTCAAGTTTGGATATATCTTTACCAACATTTGACTACTTTTTATTTACTTGTAGCCCATATTAAACTGATACTATAACCACAAGTATTATACCAACCGGAGCCTAACCAACTGCTGGCCCCTCTCCATTAGTCATTCTTTAATTTGTGAAACATATGAATGTTGCTTACTATTCGGAAACAAGGTGGACCATTGTTACCCACAAACCTAGCAATTGACACCATCTTTGTAATGAGCAACATCAATTAATACCCATCTCTTTATTCGGTGTGCTGTCTTTAGTTGCCATCACTATTTCAGATTGAGTTGAAACATATTTTGTTGCTTAACACAAATACATCATGTTTGCCCACTATTTTGCATAATGGTGATCTGGCTTCTATCAGGCATCTTGTAGAATCAGATGATTAAGGAAAAAATAATGGTTTATCTCCATATTTATATCTGCCAACAAGCTTTGCAAATGTTTAACTGCTGTAGAATACGATATTTCTACGTGATGCATCTAGATTTTTTTGCGTTTTTTACTTACTCAATTCAGTCGTTGAGTTTTACTTATGAAGGATGAGTATGGAAGTCCATACCATTTGGCTTCAGCTAGATGCAGCAATTCGAGAATTTAAAAATAGTTTTAAATTTTTTCTAAATTTGACAAGAACTTACAAACATCGTTGAAGCGAGCGCATAATAATTTCAGAGTTGAGGAAGAGCTATGTAGATGAAATAAATTTCAGGTCCGACAAAAGCGCAAGGTATTTTCAAGTTGTGCAGAAGGCAACATCTTTGAACCTACAAATTTCATGCAGTGTCAGAATGTGTCAAAAGCCAAAACATATCTTCAAGTTGCACATAGAGCAATATCTTCGTACTCACGATAAAATCGAAGCAATAACATAGCTTCAT
>MU227371.1:528696-542168 GCA_018584345.1 Thuja plicata | reverse complement strand
CTTCATGTTATTAGTCGATTATGTTAATCGACTTCATTAGTCGATTAACGTTAATCGACTTAATTAGTCGATTATGATATTCCAATTATCGACTTGACTTAGTCGATTCAAACATAAACTTAAATCTGTTTTATTCTTTTATAGCCAATTGGCTGATATGTAAGGGTAATGATGAAGGTGGATATGTAATGAATGGAAATTGTGTGGGATTGAGATGTATGAATGATGGAATTGAATTGTAAGTTGGTGGGGGATACGCAATACATATGAAATATGGAAATTACTACCAAGTAGTGGTAACGCTGGTTATTTAATGCGATGTGGATTATGATGTGTATGGAGATGTATGGCTGTCAAGGAACATGTGAAATGGAATGAATATGAAAGCAATTTTATAATTTCTTATGCAATCATGAATACTGGTTACATGATGATGGGTGGGCCTAGCCAACCATCATGTTACCGGTCCTTCATGAAGTCAGCATGGTTGTGGTACCGGTTAAGAGTGATCAAAGGATTGATCACTTTTAGATAGTATCATAACGATACTAGCTACATGGAGTATCGATCTCCTGATGATGAACTAAGTAGATCAATCCTCATATACTCAGGAACCTTGCTACAGTTCACTTATTACTAAAAATAATATACAATTTTTGTACAAGTGACAAGGTCTGCCAACCCTTGTCATAATATTTAAATTGTTCATGAAGAATGCAAGTAGTTTGAAATTAGGGATATCACGGTTTCCCCTCCTTCAAAATGCTTGCCCACAAGCATTTGATTATTATCCCCTTGCTAACTACTTTTGTAATTGAGGCCATATCTAACTCCATCTTTCTTCATGAAGACTTCAACTACTCGTTGATGTGGCCCATTTTTCCTTTGTGGGTGATTGTGATTTTGATTTAGTATGTATTCCTTAAGCTGGAAGAAATGTTGCTTTACTTATGAGTTCGACCAAAGATGAGATTGGTCTGGTTTTCCTTTCCTCTATAGATTGACAGTGATTGTTTGGTGGATCATTGTTTAGTGAACCCTACAAGATGTACTTATGCCCCTTTACCTTGAATTTGAAGGTTTGTTGCTTGAAGTTTTGTTTGAAGCTGCCAATTTGTCTCATACATTGAACCCCGAGAATCATGTCAATATTCCCAATTTTTGTGATAGGAAAGTGATCCATATAAGTGTAATTCCCCATAGTGACTGCAAGTTTGGGGGTTATAGTGTTGCAGTTCATGATTGACCCATTAGCTAATGTGATCTCAACATCTTTTTGCTTATAACTTGGTATTCTAAGGCTGTAACCAAGTTAGTGTTGATAAAGTTATGGGTTGAACCACTATCCAATAGAATATTTGCCTTTCCCTTAAAGACTACCCTTGACTTGAAAAGTGTTTTGGGCCGATCCATGCAATGTGGCCAAGAACCCTTCTTGCTTGCATTTTGATGGTGGTTTACCTTCTTGGTCGGAATCACTATTAGTACTTTGAACTTTCAATGTCCTCGTCCTCATCACTAGGACTCACCTCAATATAATGAGTTTGTCCCTTTCCTTTGCATCGATGTCCAGGTACCCATGGCTCTTTACAAGTAAAACATAACTTTTGTCTCCTTAACTCTTGTCTTGTTTCCATATCGGCTTTAATTTTACGAGGCATGTCCTTATTGGGGGAGGGAGGGGGGGTATTATTGGGTTCTTTGAGATTTGTTGCCTCTTTGGGTGTGAACTTTTTTCGGTATTCCCTAGATACATATCTCTTGCCTTTTTGATGGCTTCTTGTAGGGAGTTGGGATTTAATGCCTTGACCCAACCTTTCAGAGGATCTTGTAAACCATCCATTAAAAGGACAATCATGCGTCTTTCAGAAATGTTGGTAACAACGATAGAAACCCTCTAAAATTCCATGATGTATTCCTCGATTGATCCCTTTTTCTTTTCTTGAGTAATTTTTTTGAAATGCAGCTCCAGGTCTTTATTATCAAATCTCTCTATTAATTTCTCTGTAAACTCCATATAAGATTTGATCCTTGAATGTCCCATAGTCACTAACCTGTTATACCACCATTCACGGGCTATCCAATCTAGGTGAAGTGCCGCATTTTTTATGGCCTCCTCTTCCGCCATTGGATTTAATTGGAAGTAGGTATCTAATTTTTGCACCCATGCTCTTGTCGATGTTTTGGTGAATCCATCGAAGTATGAAATGCTAAGTTTTCCAATCTTCTTCTTCAATTCCGAGTATCCTTCTCTATTTCCTTTTCGTGGTAAATATTTCATTCTTAACTCTAAATATTCTCTTAATGACATTTCGGTCTATAAATCACCATCTATCCAATCTTGTTTAAATTGTTCTTGTAATTGTGTGAACGACGGTTCAACCTTTTCTAGTTGTTTGATTTGAGAGAATGTAGGCAAACCCAGTCTTGAATTAGGTGGTGTAAATCTGCTTTTTGGGCTTTCATTTTGTGAATGTTTGTCTTGCCCATTGTTTTCTGATTCTTTGTTTAGGACTGTGTGTGTCAAAACATCTATTGATTGGGCCAGCCAGTTTTGGGTTCCCCTTTGCTCAACCAAAAACTAATCCACTTCTTGCTAATCTCTCCTTCACCCATTGTCTTATTTCCGGAGTTTTGACCTGTTTTCCTCCTGCTATATGTTTTAAGTTCCTTGTCACTCATTCACTTTATACGACAGCAGGATCGATGGCTCTAATACCACTTGTAATGTCCCCTTTTTTCAGTATTCTGAATGCTGGGACTATTACTCCAATTCCCTACTTACTATGTCAAATAGATATGATTTTTAAGCAAGTAATGGAAGATAAATGAGTAATCTGATCTTTTTATAATTATGATGCTCACTGTAATGTAAATTGCAATGATTTTATAATGACAATGTCAGTTCTATAATGGTAAACTGGTAATGGCAATTGCAATATCTGATGTATACAACTATGGCACATACAATGGCAAATATCCCTTATCGATTGTGCAAACAATAGTTGTATTTATATGTATATATTGTTGTTTCTGATGAAGCACTGATTATATGCAAAGTTTGATGTAATCTTGCTACATGGATCTGATTGTTGTCTTTGATATTCAACTATATACTTGCAACAATAATGCTGGTTGTGTATTACGTAGCGATAAACATATGCACAAGAGATGTTGTTTCTGAATATGGCTTATAACGTCAGCTGTGTCTGACATAATAATAAATGTATGCACTGGAGATGTTGTCTCTGAATAAAGCTTTATATTCTTGCACCAAGGATGTCATAAGGCAATATGCTCTAAACAGAGCAATCCGTAAAGGATAAGAAAAGAATATAAAAATATATGATGATGATGCCTATGGAGTGAATTCGAACTCCATCTTATGTCCTTGCAATTATCAAACAATTACATCTCTTGACGATGTAAGAGATGTATCTCTCCACAGCGTACCTCTTCAATCATTAATCAGTTTGTTATGCCACGTATGCTTCATGTTATTAGTCGATTATGTTAATCGATTTCATTAGTCGATTATGATATTCCAATTATCGACTTGACTTAGTCGATTCAAACATAAAGTTAAATCTATTTTATTCTTTTATAGCCGATCGAGTAATATGTAAGGGTAATGATGAATGTGGATATGTAATGCGTGGAAATATGGAAATTGTGTGGGATACGTACGATGATGTGAGATGTTTGAATGATGGAATTGAAGTGTAAGTTGGTGGGGGATACGCAATACATATGAAATATGGAAATCATTACCAAGCAGTGGTAACATTGATTATTTAATGCAATGTGGATTATGATGTGTATGGAGATGTATGGTTGTTGTGGAACATGTGAAATGGAATGAGTTTGAATGCAATTTTATAATTTCTTATGCAATTATGAATATTGGTTGCATGATGATGGGTGGGCCTAGCCAACCAAGTGCATCAATCATCGTATAATCAGGAACCTTGCTACGGTTCACTTATTACTAGACATATTACACAATTTTTGTACAAGTGACAAAGGTCTTCCACCCCTTGTCATAATATTTACATTGTTCATGAAGAATGCAAGCAGTTTGAAATTAGGGATATCACAAATGGAGCTGTGCACAATTGCTAACATGCTTGAGTTGAAGGCATGTTACCTAGACCAAAGAAGAAACCATACAAAAAGCATTGTTATTGACAAAAATTATACTGTAGCACACAAAAGAAAAGTGAACAACGCTTTTCCAGTTGCTAACGTGCTTATAGTAAAGGCATGTCAGCTAGACCAAAGAAGAATCCATACAAAATGCAAAATTGAAGCATACCCAACAATACATAGTTTATATGTTTGTTTAAGAGGTGGAAATGCATGACCTTTTGCCTAAAAATATGATTAAATCCAGTAATTCAATGGTGCTTTTCTTCCTAGTGACTTGTTGAGCAAGTTATTGGACAGTAACTATACATCAGAGTGCAATACATGGAATGAGAAAAGGAAGGCATATAGTCTTCTCTGAGCTCAAGTGCAATGGGCACTTTTATTGACTCTATTAAATTAAACGACACAAAAAATGGACCGAAATATTTCACTATGATAAGACTTATGTGCTTAATAAAGGTGGAGCTGGGACTATAAATCCAAGAAAAAACTTTAAATCTGAATAAGCGCAACAGTCAGTATACATATGAACTCTGATAGTATCACTTGTCAATGTAAATCAATGTTATCCGGGGGCGGGTTTCCGGCATAATTTGACCCGTCCCGGAAACAGGGACGTCCCGGAAACTCGGAAACCCATCCCCTGGCTGTCCCATAAAATTAATTTAAATAATGTTTGAGTTTTGATAATTTGTTTGACTTCCACTCGAGTTCATATGAACTCTCATTTAAAACAAACGTTATATGTTAAGGTTCTATAATGTATATAATAAGCATGTTTTATCCATGTTTTCATATGAATATTTAAAATTTCCTTATATTTTTTAAATTTTCCCTATTTTATATATAGCCATCCCCACTGTTGTTCCCTGCCCCGAAAAAAAAAATTGTCCACGAAACCCATTTCCCAATCCCCTTGTCCCGGAAACCCGGGGTAACATAAATGTAAATCCACACCAAAAAATCTAGAGTAGATATAGAAATCAGAAAAGGTGTTTTGTAAGATAACTGTTACCTATTTTTCACCCTGAGGGAAAAATGGCTTTCCAATAAGTATTAGGTCTTGAAAGCATTTCAGGACTTTGTCAAACGAGTTTTTGGGATAAAATGTTGAAATATGTTTTAAAGGCCTTTCAAGTTTCAAGGAAAAAAAAGAACATTCTCGTTTACACCCAATGATATTGTCCCTTGGTCTTCATGTTTACTTGGTAAATATGCAAATACAAAAGAAGCCACACTGAATATTTTAATTAAGGTTTGGAAAGAGTTTAAAATTCAAGCATCAATATTGTCTTCATGGGCTGAAGTAAGTTTGACCATGGTTAAGTTTTTCCAAAGAGCAAGTGATTAAGTAAGAAGAAAGATAACCTAAGCATTCTCGTGCTTAACCTTATGAGCTTCTTGTTATGCAAAAATGGTGGTTGTTGACTGTTTAGCAGTAGTTTGAAAGGGAAGAAATCGGAAAAATGGTGGAAAAAGTAGTGGTCATGTAAGGACAGCAAGTTATATTAAAGAACATCATTTTTTTAAAGCAAAGAGCAGCGCTATAACACTGTGTGAGCAGCTAGTTCATCTGATAACAGTGAGTTGCAATCAAAAGATTGGCAAATTGCAGGTTTAACAGCAGCATTTATTAAACGAGAACAGCCTCACATAATTAAAAGCACCATATCTTCTCTCAATAACAAGTTCTCATCAAATAGCGGATCTTGGGTAAAAACCTTGAGTTTCAAAAGAAAATAGCAGAAATAGTGGAAAGAGCATCAATTTCAAGAAGGAACAGCAGTTAGGGCAACGGATTCCAAGAGAAAAAGGAGCAGTCATTACGAGTAAACAGCAAGATCTTTATGTGGAGCAACAGTCAAAGGCAAGGAACTTCAATAGCACAAAGGAGGACAGCGGGTTACTTGAAAGGGGGAATTATGGAGAAAAAAGGTAGGGTTTCCAAGAAAACCCACGTACCCTAAATGCTTTGGCGTGTTTTTAATTGTTTCATCCATGATTGGATGAGTTTTATTCATTCTTTGTGCTTTCAAAAGCCACGTGACTGGTCCAAGGATATAATCACTATTATTAAGGAGTTTGTTAACTGTATTTGAGTTCTTTTCACTGTTCTCAAAAGTTAGCCATTATTTTGGTAGATAACTTGACTGTTATAATAGTCATAAGAGATCCTTTATCATTGTGTTGAATGGAAGCATTTCATAAAGGTAGAAACCATGATTAAACAGGGGAAAAATATTTCAAGAACTGTCAAAAGGTGATTAAAAATGCTGATAACAAAGACGGCATAGAGCGGTAAAGAGGACACTGTCATTATTAATAGAAATAGAGCAGCTCTGGTGCAAAAGACAGCGATGCATGTTGAAAAGATTAAAATCTGTGATCAAAAAGAAAAAAAACAGAGATACCTCTGAGAATGAAATACAGCGAGGAGCCATGTTTTGAAGTACAAGGACATTAATGTCGTAGAAATGATAGTGATTCAAAAGGAAATGACAGAGAAATGATGCAGTTTTTTAGCAGACCTAGAATGGATAGCGAGTAATAGTAATGATTTTCATGATATCCAGGTGACTAAGAGCTTCTTACAAACATAGGAGCAGTGCCATAAGTTTGAGACCTTATTCAAATATCCATTTATGGACGGATATATGAGGAAAAAGAAAGTGCGTAGTCAAATAGTCATGGAGTATTGATACTGTCCAGCAAGCATAGCAGTGAGCTTTCTTCCAAAGGACAATGAATGAAACATAGATGAAATAACAGAGCCATTACAATTATATATCAAGACAATGGTTGTAAGATGGTATTGAACAAGAAGGTTCTTTGTAACAATGATTAGTTCAGGAAGGTACTGCTATCAAAGACCAAGGAAACAATAGATGGATACATCTTTTTAAGCAGCATTTGATGAACTTTTCACCATATCAAACAGATGCATCGTTATAAAATAAGTGCAGTTTTGAGTGAAAAAACAGAGACATCAATGTAAAGTATAACAGCAAGGTTGCTACTGTGGCAAAAACAGTCATATTGCACGATAAGGATCACTGTCATTATAGAGGAAAAAAAGAGCAAGGATCATGTAGAATGACAATCATTTTAAATGCAAGAGAGGACAGTGCCTTTCACTGTCAAAGCAATGACAGGAATATTGTCAAGGGCAGTAATATACACTATTTAAGGTGTTGGCATTTGGTGAAGATGATCTGGATTTGGAGAGCAAGTTAAGGTGTGTGATCATGCAGTGATCATCTACAAAGGTATCTCCTATGACTACGATCGCATCAATTAGTTTGAAGAATTGATCGAGTTATTGAAGATTCAAGTGTCACTGGCAGGAAGAACAAAGGACAGTTAGAACAAGTTTGATTTGATCAGTTTAACGACACTTAATGATTATTTGCGACCTAGTTTAAGTTATAATATAATAGTTATATTGACTTTTATGTTATAATATAACTGTTTTGGCGGGATCGGATTTGAATTTTAGTTCGATGAGTAAAACGTTTTAGGTTAAAGGCCGACTTGTATAACTTGTTATAAAAGAAGGATGAAATTGTGATTTAGGGTTACAATTTTAGACGTCATGATTGAAATTGATGTTTGTTTGGGGTTGGTTGATGTCTAAGGCGGCGCAGTGATCAGAGCTGAAACGGATCTGTCAGACAGAAAGGTCATATTCAAATCAGACATTCTTGAGTCTATCTCAAGGCAAGACCTAACAGGTTTGCAAGTTAAAATTCTTTAAAAAGGTCGCTCCTAACAGGGTGGGCAGGATCTTTAACAGGATTTGAAGTGTAAAATCCTCTAACCAAGTAACTCTAAGGTTGAATAGCATACCTAGTGGTGCTATTCATACAGCACATATGATAATGAAGGAGAATGAAGACTGTGACTTAGCAGAAGTCATGAGAGAACAATTGATGGTGAACCTGGAGAAGATAAAGAAAGATAAAAGGCAGAAATTCAAATATGGCCAGGTAATCATGTGTTTATTTTTCTATTTTCAGAACATGTTTCCTAGACTAGGGAATATCACTTGGATCAATGATGGCCCAGTATTCATTCAGATTAACAATTGCGTTAAGTTGTTGGGTAATGGACTCACAAGCACAGTTTGGGGTTATTTGAAAGATTTTCAAAAGAAAATGCATGAGAGAGATAATTCCATCTATTGTTGTAGATAAGTACAAGGACACCATATGTTTTATGGTTGACACTGATACATGTATGATGGAAGCAGTTGAGCCCAAAACTTCATGGGTAATGCCCATGGGATACGAAGTGGAAGGAGATATACTATCTCTGTATGCAAAAAACCAGTTGACTCAACCAATAGACCCTGAGACACCAAGATTTGAAACTTGTGAAGAAAAATCTCTCAAAGTTCACAGTGAGTTAATGAAACCTGTAATTGAAAAGAGAGTAAGGAAAGACATTGACACATTCATGATGAAGAAAGGATTCACTAAAGTACAATTGGAGAAGATTAGAGCAAAGCATGTTGCAGAACAAGCTGGCACATCTAAAGCAACAGAAGTTGAAGTTGAAGAAGTGGATGCAACCAGTAGTGCCCCAACCCGTAGACAGACCAGAAGCTCCACTCAAGTAAAGAAGGAGAAACCTTCTCCTCTAGTCATTACAAAGAAGAAACCTACAGTAAGTGCAAATCCAAAGGCAACTACAGTAAAGGAGACTCCTAGCACTACTAAGGTGACAAGGAAGAGAAAGAAGGAACAAGCTCAAAGAAAGAAGAAAGGAGCAGCTAAAGAAAACGAGGATATTGAATCAGAAAGTGAGCAGAAGGAGCTTAAGGCAGAAGGAAAGAAATCAAAGGTAGTAGGTGTCCCTACCATTGAGTCTGTTAAAAGTTAATCTGATAAAATTGATCTTGGAAAGTTTATATATGTTGAGAACATAGTGTTTAAAGTAAAGAGTAACGGTGTGTTGGTTGGATTTAGAAAGTTTTATGATAAGGTGAATGAACAAGACAAAAGATTGATGGAAGATGATGTTTTCAGTATGCATAGATTAAGCAAAGCATCTATAGAAATGCAAGGTCAAATCCCTGCAACTTTGTATTATTTAATTGATGCTAGGTGGAAGCATGCACTTTCTAGAGATAGAGAGTTGGTCAAACATTCTTTGTTGAGTTTAACGCCTGATTCTACTGTAGAAGAGATGAGAACAAAATTAAAGAGCTCAGAGCTCTACTCAGGACAAGAGCTAGATCTACAAGGTTGATGATTGGAGAAGTTCAATCGGTAATAGATGAAACTGAGGATATCTTGAGAGAAGACTTAGGTTTGAAGAAAGACTCAAGTGGAACGATTCCTATGAATGTTGTTGAGGAGACGGGAAAGGAGAAGGATGACCCGGTGGTCATACAAACTACAGAAGGTTTCAAGATTGATAATGTGTAAGTTACACTTGATGAAATTGACAGCACATCTGATGTTCTTGTCATGGAGGTACAAAAATAACCCATTGGACACTCAAGAACCACGGACAAAGACTGAAATGCAGAAGGAAGATGATACAGTGAGCACAGGTACTGGTCAGGATAAGACCGATGATATTCAAGGAAAAGACACTACCAATGTGCAATCACAAGAAAAGGAAAAGGAAAAGGAAGATACAAAAGTTAACATCACATGGAAACAAGTTCAAGAAGAAGTCATTGAAAAGGATCAAAGTGCAGATAAAGTCACTCCTCCAGTAAAGGTTGAGATACAACTTGGTGAGGACTTTACACTTAAAGGACATATTGATTGTAGTGCTATGAGCCCTGAAGAGATGATCAACATTGTTGTTGCAATTAAGTCAAAGGGAAAGCAAAAGATGATGGAAAAAGATGCTCAGGTAATTGTTATTGCACGAGACTTATTTTCAGAGTTATTTGTCATATCCCCTTTCTAGAGTGGACATCAGAGACGGAGGAGTTGGCCTATCATTGGAGTCTCGTAGGCTAGCAGAGATGGATAAGGACTCATTCAGTGCATACAATGACCGTATTTTGTCTTTACAGGCAATTCGGAGCCAGTTTGGAGCAGTTCCTAGATTTTAGGGGATATCCCTACTTTTTAGGAGGATGTGGCAGTTTCCAGATGTGAGGTCCCACTGGACCATTCCATGGTTTCAGTTTCACGATGACAGAGCGTGTTCCCTAGTTTCTAGGAGCATCCCTAAATTTTAGGGATGAGACTGCCAATTGACCCATCTCGTTCGGTATCAGTCACGGACAGGTGACATGGTTAGACTCATGTTTATTTGGTTGATTTGGGCTATCAGAGGAAAAAAGGGAAATATTTTAATATAATTATATATTTCCTAAGCCCGTGATTAAATAATTTATAATAAGGTTAATTTTATAACCATTTCGGAGTAATAAGGTAATAATTGCTTCATTTGGTCAGGGATGCCTTCGTGTGATAGCTCGTTTGAAAGGTCTCGAATTATTATAAACTATTTTCACTATCCGGAGACCTTTCGGTGCCTTGAGTTATAACATTTTAATAAAGTAATGTTTTTCCTATAGCATGGACACCTTTATTTGGGAAAATATTATTTTATTATAAAGTGCTAAGTGTATTTCTCCTTTAGAGTTCAATTTTCCCTTGAGAGGAGTTATAAAGCGATGGAAGCTTAATTGATGATAACTTTTTGACATTTTCGAAACTTCTGAATTGTGGAATTGCTCTGGAGGGCGATTTGTGGCTTGGGACGAAATCCTCAAGTCTGGACTGTTGGGACGCAAACCTCAGCAAGTCTTTGGTGATTGTATTGGTATTTCATTGCATTTGGATTGACAGAGGAAGTAATCGATTTGGTATCAGCATTACATCTTTTGGAGAGTCATTTTCAACCTGGCGGCCAGCTTATTGGCTTTAGGCATTTCATTCCAGCAGCTCGCGTGGGGTTTAGAGGAAGCCCTTTTCTCATTATTGGGTGGCATAGCATTCATTGAGGCATTGGTGGATTTATTACAGCATTTTCTTCAGATTTGGGGCACACACCAAGCATTCCCATATAGCTGGTGTTTATTCTTGTCATGGACAATATTGTATGTTTGTTCTGATCTTTTCTTGAAGCTAATATATCATATTGCTGGATAATCCGGGTATGTGCTATTTCAGAATTCAGTATAATAAGAATTGCAGCATGTGTTTACATTTCATAAATGCTATTTATTTTCCATTTGTGGTGTAATTGTTTTATTTTCAAAAAACTAAAAAAACACAAGGAAAAGACAAAGAAATCAGAATTCAACCAAGACCATTCAGAGATACCAAACATTAGTCAAAGATTCAAATTCTGAAATATACAGTAAATTCCAAGGTCGCCGGGATTGGGGATCTTTCGTGGTATCAGAGCCTACATCCTGCTAGCCTGTAGGGTTTGTGGGATTCTGTCACAGATGACTGCAAAAAAAGTTATAATAATTCACTCCAGCAACTGGGTAGTTGATAAAAAGTTTTGATAAATCATTCCAGCATTTGGGTATTTGATAAAAAGTTTTGATAATTCATATCAGCAACTAGGTAGTTGTTAGCCTACACATTTATGCTTTCAGTTGACAGCTGGTAAGACAATAATGGCCAAACAGAAAGACCGACATATTAAAAAAAATCAACAAATGAATGGCTTGGTTAGAGAAATGAAGAGTTTTGTCCAGGTGTTCCGTGAATATCAATCAGGCATGTCAACGTTGATTGAGAAATGGGCAATGAAAGAAAACAAGATGACAAAAGCAGGGCAAACCGAAGTGGGACAAGAAATCTCTTGTGATGATGCACATGAAAAAGTTATAAACAAGACTGAAACACATGTAGCCAGCATTGATTTGGGTGGAATAGCAATTATTACAGAGGGTCAGGTTGATTTTGGTGAGTTTGCACTGGAGAGTAATCCAGATACAGGTATTTCAGAGGCATTGTGCGATGACAATTCATGTCATGATGAGTCTGATTTCTTAGACCAGACCAGAGAAATTAGAGCAATGTGTACTCATAGTGGCACTGAATTCCAGGATCGTGATTTGGTTGTATGCGCAAACACATGGGGAGCTGATGAGAGTGAGCATAGTGTGGTGACAACAGTTTCATCATTGACTGACGAGGTGGACTCAGAGGTACAGAGTTGCAGTACTATAGATGAGGATGCATGCATTAGTGAATGCAAACTAGATACCCCTTACAAAGGTGTACCGAACTCAGACACAATATCCTACCATAGTGCAGATCCAGAGGTAGTACACATGTCTGAGAATTATCATTTTCAAACCCCTCATTGCTTGATTAGACAACTCAGGGTTGATGACAGGAGGGTAGACACGGTGGTTGAGCACTTTGATGTCACTCGACGGATGTTATCTACGCTCAGTTGGAGCGCTCTCATGACTAATCAGCAGGATAGTAGTGGATTTTCCATGACAGAGTTTCATGCTCTTCATGAGGCTATGAGGATATTGAAGCAGGATTATTTGGAGTTACTGGCTGATCGGTGTTATCTTCTAGAGAAGGATTGCATCTGCTACGATGCCCTGATGCGGAAGGAGGAGGAAGTTCACGGGCTCACCCATGAGCTTGAGGAGATGAGTGAGTCATTGGAGTATACCCAAGCAGCCCTTCGAGAGGCGAACTTACAATTAGAGGAGCTTACCGACAGACTGGGAATGGCAGAGTCATCACCAGAGGCGGTTACAGTACAGACTTTCCCAGTGACACTAGTAGACTCACCAGAGAGTTGTGTGATGGTTTCCGATAACATCCCTACAACATCTTCACAGGAAACCAGCAGAGTGTCCTTGGAGTGGGAATACAATGCTCATGTTGATTTGTTCCCTCCTCTAGGGAGCAAATCTACTATTACACCACCTACAACTAACCATGGACACCAGTTTATCTCACTGCAGAATCAGAGTGGTCAGTTGTTGCCTATGAAAGGTCCTTGTTTGGACTTCGGAGATCAGATGTATGAATTATACCCAGATTCGTGCAATGAGACTAGTGGGAGTGACGGTGAGCTTATTGGGCAAGATTTTGACACAGAGCCGTTGAGAGCCTGTTGTACTTCATCTTAACTGCACAGTGATGAGTGCATATCACTCCTCATTTAGACCGTTGGGTGATGATGAGATGATTCATCGATATGAGTTGGTTGGACAGAGTTATGCCATAGAGCCATTGAGGGAGCCTACATGAGTCCATCTTGATTGCACCATGAGGAGTACACTCCACTTCTCATTTAGTCCACTGGTAGATGATTGGGTGGTACACAGGTGGGAGTTGGCTCCAGATTTCTACTATCCATGGTGC
>MU227371.1:499319-517676 GCA_018584345.1 Thuja plicata | reverse complement strand
TATACATGTGGTACTTAAAATGCTAGTTATGAAAAGATGTATAACAATATAAGACATAAAGATGTAAAACAGTAACTGTAAAATAGTAAATTAGAATTACTAAATACTTGAACATTGCATTGAACATGGAACATGGAACAATAAAATTTTAAATACTCGAATCAGCAAATGGAAGAGTTCTATTATATAATAGATATCAAAACTGAGAGTATCTAATCATAAAAATGATTACGTTGAGTAGCATGATATGAATATCAAAACAAGTAAAAACTACAAAATCAAAATGCCAAGGCCCAAAATGTAGTGAAAGGAAAAAATGAATAGAAATGAAGCTTGATAGTGTTTTGAAAGAATATAACACAAGAGATGGACCCCACATACCCCTAGGATTAGAATAGAACCCATAAAACAAATAAAAAATGTTTTTTTTTAAATGCACTTTATGTAGCTACCGTGACGGGGGACCCCTGGGCGTCCTCTCAGGGGTTTGGGGGCGTTGTTTCGTCCCCCTATCCCCTTTGGGTACATCCCTGCATTACTGGCAGGCGGCGGCGATTTGGGTACGTCCCCGCGTCCCCGTTCTAGAAACGTTGGGGATTTTTTTGGGGGGACGTGTCCCCGGGGTACACTGGGTGACAGAGTATCATCAAGGGATTTGGCCACCCAACCTTTGATCTTACGATCGTGACCTAGCGGTAACCCGCACAACTTCCACATGGAAGTGGCCCGACCCTTCCCAAAGGCATGCGAAGATAGGCTTCATTTTTCTTTTGCCATCTGAGACTTGGTGTAGAACCCACAACTGTCTTAGCCAACTAACCTATAGACATCTTCGCCTATCAAGGTGACCTTCCTAGCTAGACATTGCCCTACTGGTTCTAGTGACTGACAATTACTACCCGTAGCATAGTACCATCTTGACCAAGGTTTTAGAGTACAAGCACGCTTCTTCATGTTGTCAATGTCACCACCACACTCGTTAAGAGTCAATAAGACTTCTTAATTTAGGTTTCCACAACCCCTTGAAATCATCGTCCTCAAGCAACCATGTTACCCATATTCTTGGCTATAACTTCATATACCCACCTTCTAGGTTACTCGAAATCTATCTTGATGACTCGAGTTGACAGGTAATCAAGTTGGTAGTTTACTATCCTAAGCCTTTAAGTTTCACCTGAATAGTTAAATCTTAAGGACAGGAGTTAGAAGACTCAAGAAAACTTGATCAAACAATACTATTTCAGATTATGACCAGATTCATCAAAACTAGATTGACATGCATACAAGGCCTCAAGAAAGGTATGCTTGTCATGCCATGGCTCTACTTGGAAATTAAGGATCTTCACCTATGTATATTATTCTATTTCTCATGACAAGATGATAGAATCACTTTATTAATTCTGGCCCATTGATGATAAGAAAAGAATATAGATGTGCTATCCATGCTCGAAAAACATAGTATAACCTTTATAATATGGAACTGATTCATTTTTAACTTCTCTACTATTATATGCATTGCACGAAACAGTTTGTATAAGAGAATCATGCTACGTACTGATGCAGGGTAAATGAGTAATGATTTGATCTAGTATATCAAGAACAAAACTTTTAAATTTAATGATTGAGACAACAGCTAGATGCATAGGATGCATATCATAAACAGTTCAATGTATTGAATCCCAACGATTCCTAATGCATAAGATCAAATGATTGTTCAACAAGCTGGTTACAATGAAAATTCCAGAGTGATATGCACTTCCTTCTCAGATATGGAAGATGAATGCTCAAGCACTAACTTAAGTACAGAAACCTCCATGCCAAGCTAACACCAAAAACATATGCAGAACTTCATGCCAAAGCCCAAAAAAAGAATGCTCACAAAGAATCGAGATTACAAAAAAAGGAGTGGTGCGAAGGTATCAAGAGTAACTCCTTGCTCGCAGTGGCAAGACAAGTTACTTTTGCCACCTCACGAAAACATAGTCCAAAGGTTCAATATCCCTTCAGTTGATTCATAAAAATAATTATCATGATAGCATCAACTCACACAAGAGCTAGGAACAATATTAAAATAATATATATAAACAACATATCCCTATACATTTATTTGTATAACTAGATGTATACGTGCCATGAACTTAGTCACTAGTGTCAACTTCCACTTGCGTACTTAATTACGCAATCATCATGGATACATCCACATTGTCATCTTAGAACGCAACTATGTGTATGGATCTATGTATGGTTGTGTTGTTAGTATTCGTACATTTTAATGATCATTGGCATATATATATATATATATAGTTCTAAAATTAAATGAATGAAGAGATCACCAAAGTTGTTCCTTTAAATCGATAAGGAAAATCCATTGCGTTTTAAATTATTTAAAGGCCAAAATTCTTTATTAACCCCAGAAGAGAAAAGGCAACCTCCTAGACATATCTAAGGCAACACCCCTCCCAAACCTGATAATCGGTTAAACAGTTATGGTTCTTGCTTGGATGGCATTTCCAACCTTCACCAGGTATCCACATCCCCTTGCGCTAATGATACTCTTCCCCTACTCGCAAAATGGATCTTCTCCTACATCCGCTAACAAGGAAGGATTAGTTACCATCATATTGAAAAAATTATAATAGTAAACTATTTATAGAAATTTAATTTACATTAATCATCCATAATTAAATCCAATATAATTCTTTCCAAACAGATAAGTAGGAGATATTTTCCACAGCAAGTCAAATTGTGATATTGCTATCAGGATTCAACTGTGTCGTTTTTTGAGTCAAACTCATTGACCCAAGTTTCATGAGTAGTGGTTCACAAGAACCCATCTCTCATGAGAATAAATGTAACACTTAGCACTCATTGCATCTACATGATCCTCACAGAGTGACGCACCAGGACTTCCTGGGAGGTCAGCCATCCCAGTACTACTCCAGCTCAAGCATGCTTAACTATGGAGTTTCCTCCATGATTATGCACACTTTGCTTGCAACACCTAATTCATCCTTTTGCACTCATATATATACTAGCTTGATCATCGGAATCTCAACAAGGTCGGCCGCAAGAAAATAAACAATGTTTGTACAAAATCGGCCACTATGAGCACAAATATTTAATGCAGTCCACCCTAGGAGATAAAGGGGACCTAAATTCATCATAACACGTAATCCATAAATGAATTCATCAAAGCACAAGCATTGCTACCACCTTTAAGGTCGAACCCAAATGAAATGTGGAGATAAGCATTAAAGCAAATTAGTCGGTCGGCCCAAAATCACTCAACAATGCACATGATGTCATGCGAAGCACAACACACCACAAGAAGACCTATCTCAATCCTTAACCCTTCCTCCAAAACATCTCCGGACCAATAAGTTATGAATCAGTTCATCAAAATTAGTTGAGTCAGTCGAAGACCAACACTGACAACAATATCACATTCAAAACAACATATCTTCACTTGCGGAGCAAATCAAACATAAGATGTTTGAACTGGAACACTACACAAACATTAAAAACATGTTCACCAAATCGCACAACCTGAGATGCCAATGCAAAGCATTCTCTTGACTTGTCCTGACTATCCATAACAACTAGCCTTCCTGTCAGCAAACAACAAAACACAACTTGTTCCTCTAAACTTTTGTAGACTTGAAAATATGATGGTGCAACATTCACAGACGATACGTTACAGCACCAAAACCACAAGTCATCACCTTCTTATACAAAGAAATGCTAAGCATTCTTCCATGAGGACTTCAAAATCTCTGTCTTGCCTATACCAACTTCCCATACTTCCATCTTCCGGACACACCTCATATTGGCTTGTTATTATCACCAAACATCATAACAATCATGTGAGCTTCTAGTACAGCACTTCAAATACTCTTTCATTTAGTTACTCTTCCCTGCACATCAACCATCAGATACAACTCTCATACTGTTCTGCACTCTTTCTGGATCAGGTTGACATTAATGCACACAGCATGTTAACATCAATGACAACATTGAACACATAATGCTAACACATGAGAGTTCATTGCTCTTGTTTATCAGACTACGTCTAGATCTTGACTTTACCAAAAGTTTTGCAATCCAATTGTGAGATAAAGCAATTGGATCAGCCAAATAAGATCCAATTGCACTTAAAATTTTACAAAGAAATGGATTGGCAAAATTTATCAACAAGGACCACATGTGATTGATCGATTAGATGCTTTGTCGGTCAAAGCAATAGAGGAAAGGAAGGAAATTCCAGAGCTAGAATATTCCATGATGGATAGAGTCTACACCTGCACATGTTTCATACAAAAGCTCAATCTAACCAAAATCCTTGGGGCATTAAAATCTAAGTTACCATATTCGCCCAGTCACATGCAAATTCGATTCACTGATAATTCGTAATCGATTCGAATTCGATTCAAATTCGCTATTTCCCTGAGAAATTCGCTAAGAATTCGTCAAAACAGACCTTAGTCGAATTTCGAGACATTTGGAGCGAATTTCAGAATTAAACGTGCAAGCCCGGGGCGAATTTTGAACTAATTTGGGTAAATTTGGCATTAGGATTCTGGGAAATCAGATTTTAGGAATCAGAATTGAAATTCTGATTTAGGACTCTGAAGACTTTGAAATTTTGATTGAGGATTGGGATGCATTTAGAATCAGAAATGCCGACATCAGTATTGGCAGATTTGGGGTTGAGAATCTGATTTATGATTTGTGAACTCTGAATCAAGAATCCAGTCATCCTGAAACTCTGATTTAGGAAATCGGTGTTTGGAACATTTGGCAAAGGAATTTGGGAACTGGGAGCCTTGATTTTGAGATTTCACCTTAGATTTGGATTTTTGGTTTTAAAATTATGATTGAAACTCGGACTTGAATTCCTTGGATTTGGAAATCTTCAAATCAGAGATCTTAACTTGGAATCCTGATTCTAGATTTTAAAATCAGAACTTGGAATTGGAAGTGGTTGGCTTCAGATTTTTGGCAACTTTCTGATTTTGGATCCTAGGATCGGGATTCAGACTTTATTTGCTGCTGCATATGTTTATATATATATATATATATATATAATTCTTGTACAGACGAACCCAAAACGAATCAAACCCAGCCCAAAAAAAATTGGACGAATTTCGAACCCGAATCTCGAACCCGCATCCAAACCAGAATCCGAACCGGCAACTTAGATTAAAATTAATAGAGATATTATTGATTGTGGAGAAGAATGCAAAAGAAGATCCTCCTTTTAGGTGGTCAGAGCAGTATAAATTTTTGGTTCAGCTTCTTGATAATGCCATTACCATACTGAAAGACTAGAAGACCAGCTTGGAAAGATTGAGCAGCATATTGCCTCCTTTGTGACTTCCATCCCTTGTGCTCCTGCTGCTGAGAATGGTACAGAAATCGAACATTATGAGATGCAGACTGAATTCCAAAGATTGTTGAAAGATACACATGGAGGAGCACAACACCATACTGAGGGGCTGGAAGACCAGCTTGGTAAGAATCAAGATTGAGCAGCATATTGCCACCTTGACTTCCATCCCTTGTGCTCTTATTGCTAAGAATGGTACAGAAATTGAACATGATGAGATGCAGACTGAATTCCAAAGCTTGTTTAAAGATACACTTGGAAGAGCACAGCACATTGAAAATATGGAAAAATTAGCTTTCATCACCAGGCATGTTCAGTTAAGGGATTTGCAGAGGTCTGCAACAATAGTGACTCAGCGCAGCTATGCTCTGGATGTAAAGTTTTTCATATGGATTCCATGTCATTGCCAAATGAATCCAGAGTGCAGGGATCCCTTTAAAGCTTCTAGAGAGTTCAAAATGTTGTTGATGCTATGGCAGGCCACTGATCAGAGTTCCAGACTAGCTATTTTTATTTTTCAGTCAATTTCATTTATTTGATTTGTTGAATCCAATCCAATCTGTGTCCTACTCACTTTTTACTCTTTGCATTAACTATTAAGTTGACCATTTTCTTCTCTAGAGCAGGCTGTTCATAATATACAAAAAACATAAAATCTTGTATTTTGCATGTAAGTTTTAAAAAGCCTTCTGCTCAATAGTTTTACCTTATATTTGTTTATAATAACTTTATATTGCATACTGAAAACAGAATATCATCTCAATAGTTCTAGGTTAGTTTTTTTACTTACAAGGGAGCTTGCCCTCCTAATGTGAAGAAAGTTCTATCTTTCACATTATTTTATTGTGTTGTCTTGAAAGGACCAAATTAAAATGCTAACAAAAATGAATATTGAACATAACTTCAAAGAATAAGTTAATAAGAAACCATGAACACAATTTTGATAATACTACTCAGGCATCAAAGAGATTCAAAACCACCAGTAACCTATTCCAAGACATCCATCATTAGTTTTAGAGCAGAAATGCATTAATGTTGCAATTCAAAAAGTATCATAAAACTTAATGGAATGGTATTTTCATAGCTACGGATAGATATTTATATTGATTATTCAGTATATATGTTACATCACAACAAACCTGGGTTTAAAGTAATGTTGGCCTTTGCAACATGTGAAGTATAAGAAGATTAGAATCGTCTTGAAACAGAGTAGGATAGGAGTATGTGTTACAAAAGGAAGGTGCAGTCATATTACAATCAATATAGTCATGAGGATGTGTGGGTACAAATCCAGGGAGAGGAACAATGTCCCCATGGTGTACAGGATATCTCAAAAAAGGATAAGGTACAGCTATATTATATCCAAATACAGTCATGAGGAAATCCAGTTACAGTTCAGGGAGAGGGACAAGACCGCAATCCTTGGACCTAGGTTTCTTGGTGACTGACCAATCAATCCACTTGATAGGTCTAATTGCAGATGGCAGTCATGTCAACATTGTGATAAAGTAGAACAGAAATCGCAGAGAGCAAACCCTTAACACTAAGCCTGAAAACAGTATCACGAAGGTCAAACTTGCTTGTTTCTCTCACATACTTGGAATAAAAAAAGTCCTAGATTTTAAAAACTGGAACATCTTCTATTTGATATAATACCCTCAACTGGTTAATGCCTGACTAGGTTATGTATAAACATCACAAACAAGATTAACTTAATGGCTCTTGAATTTTTATTTATCATCAGTTTTACTAAAGTGCTTTTTACATTTTGCCAAGACTATTGTTGCTTTTTCAGTATGAGTTTGGTTTTTTGAAGATTTTCTTAACAGCATTATTTACAAGAGCGAGAATCATCACTGCTACCTGCATTTACATTTTTAGTAACAGCTAATAAGGAACAAGTAGTTTGACAGTGAAACCTCGACATATTCACTGTTCCCTTTTAGATCCATTCTAATCCACCATGAGCCAACAAGAAGATCACTTGAATAAAGTATAAACTAGTACCACCGAAGAATGAGTGGCCCATCACTTTTTGAACAAAATTTTCTGCCGCGTGATGCATTGAAGGAAGTAAATGAGTTTCAAATGTGAAGGACATTGCTGATATTAATCAAATAACCTTCAAATTATTTTCAAAATGACCAGAGCCCAGAAACATTGTTTGGTCACTTTACAAATAGAAATCTATCTTGAATTAGATGTTATCAAAAAAAAATCTTGCATTTACCAAATTCTAATATATCACCCACCATACCAGCTTATGAATCAATGGTAAACTAAAATATAAAACCTTTTACTTTTACTTTTTAGCAATATGTCTACATAAAGAGAAAATAAATCCCATACCATGTACATACTAAATTGTAAAAAATAACATCTCAAGGAGCTTGCAAGCTCATGCCAACATTCTATGACTATTATGTGCCCTTATTTTCATAATTGTTGACTTAATCATGCTTTTTAACTCTAGATGCACACACATATCTTATCAATGTCACCATTTACCCTCACATTTTTCCTCGCCTCCTGTCAGGGTTCGGAGAATCTCTCTCATCAGATTTAATCTTACAAACATTCCCACCACTCTCTTCTTCATATCTTCTTGTGCCATGATGAGAAGTTAAAGCTTTACGATCCACATGCCTATTGTCTCTACTAACATGCCCTCTATCACCCATAGCATCTCTATCCCGATTTCTTCTTTCTCCCATTGTCTCAAGCCTTCTGGGCTCTGTATCATCTTGTCTTTTTACAAAGGTATGATGCTTATCAGTTCTACGATCAGAAAGATTGTTTTCCATATTTCTGTTCTTGTACTTTCCCCCTGCATCATATATAATATCATCATGTTCGGTACGTCCATAAATCTCATTCCTCTTATCAGAATCTTTTGTAGACTTTCTATTATATTTCTCTGAATCCATTCCAGCATGTCCATAGGTTTTATCTTCACTGTCATGGTCATGGTCATGATCATATCTTCTCCTTTTTTCCCTCTTTTCCAGTACCCTCTCAAATGATTCAGTGTCCGACTCTCTTTTCTTAGGGACTTTATTCACAGATTTTATGCCCTTGTCACTGTCACTTTCCTTTTCATATTTCCGTTTTTCTTTTGTAGACTTTCTATTATATTTCTCTGAATCCATTCCACCATGTCCATAGTTTTTATCTTCACTGTCATGGTCATGATCATATCTTCTCCTTTTTTCCCTCTTTTCCAGTACCCTCTCAGATGATTCAGTGTCCGACTCTCTTTTCTTAGGGACTTTATTCACAGATTTTATGCCCTTGTCACTGTCACTTTCCTTTTCATATTTCCGTTTTCTGCTCTGTTCATGCTTCTCTGACATTTTTCTAATAACAGTACCATCATTTGCATCATCACGTTCATCTGCATACTTCCTGATCCTCTTGTTGTGTTTTTCCTTCTTGCTCCCTATATCATCATCACTTTCACTCTGCTTTGCATCCTGATATTTCCTCTCTTCACGCTTTCCTGATATCTTCCTTCTGCTCCTTGAGTCACGATCACTCTCACTGTTACTTTCACTGCTGGTTTCCGAACTAGTGTCACTATCACTGTCAGTATCACTATCACTCTCACTATCACTTTCACTTTCACTGTCATCATTATACTTGCTATTATGTTTTCTTGATCTTTTACTCTCATTTTTCATTTCACTCTCACTGTCACAGTCAGTCTCATCTTCATATGTCTTTCTACTGCCCTCGTGTTTTTTAAGATCTTTACCTTCAACGTGCCTACGGTCATGATGCCTTCCATCTAACTTCTGACTGATATCTAACCTCCGCTTATCAGAATGCTTAAGATTCTCCATTCTTCGATGCCTTGTATCTTCTTGTTTCGTTTGGTTGTCTGGTTTCTGCTCCTCTCTCCTTTTCCTGTCAATCTCCTCAGTACCAATTCGTGTGTTTTTCTCAAGTCTCTTTTTCCTGTGTTCTTCTTGCTCTCTTTCTTTTTCCTCTCTTTCCTTCTGCCTGTGTTCCTCTTTTACGGCTTTCTTCCTTTCCTTTTCCTTCCTTTTTTCCTCCTCTTTCTGCTCCAGCAAATTCTGCTGACGCTCCTGCTCTCTTTCTTCCCTCGCTATTCTTTCCTGTTTACGTTGCTCCTGAAGATCTCCATCAAAAATCTGTCCCTCCTCTATATCTCCCAGACCTAAGGCAGCCCTGAAAACCTCTAGTTGCCTTTCCTTTTTGGCCGCAATTTGATGAGTTTGTGTCTCAGACACCCTGAAAAAGTCACCCAAAGTTCAAAAACATAAGAATGCAAAGAAGAATCAATATTTAGTCAACACAATGCTAATCCAAAAGATAATTAAGAAAGGCATTTTATTTCCCAAGGAGCAGGAATGCAACATAAGGCAAGTTGCACAATCCAATGTGGCTATTGACATGAATGGACCTAAATAAATAGGTTGTCCGATTAACAATTACTATTTGGAGAGCAAAGGCTGACCAACATCTATTTTTTATTTGTGATTTGCAGACATAACAGGATGCCAACTGGGTACAACTTGCTAGAAAGAGCCTTCCAAAGACACTCCAGGTGCATGTTATATAGAAAGTGTGGTGTCTCCAGAGAAAAAAGTTACAAGGGTGTGTTAGGCAGTCAAGAGATGCCAGGGCTTGGATTTAATGGATAAAGCTGGAATGAATAAATTAAACTTAATCAGATTGGGGGGAAAGGCAGAAATCTACGATGCTGTGTGAAGAGATATATAGCATGAAAGTGAGAATAATGGGGCAGCTGTGGGAAATGTTGAGAAGAAACTCCATTGATTGACACACGAACCCAGAAGAAAAATAAAGAGAGATAAGACTAAAGGGCTGGAAATTAAACCCCTAATACAGCTTACTTTTGGGTGTCGGGAGGAGAAGCATCTTGAGCCTCCAAGATCTTCCTCGATTCCTCGAGCTGCTCGAGTATTTCGAGATCACTGAAGCCCTGATCGGCGAGAGTATCTTCCAGCTGAGCCAGCTTGAGTTCGATCTGGCGCTTGCGATCATGCTCCAGAATTTGTGGATTCGCCTTTCGTGACACCCCGCCGGCGCCCTGCCCCTCCTCGATTTCCTTGGTTTCCACTCTCACAGCCTTCGGTTTAACGAAGAACTTGTTGTTCTGAATGTACCCATTGGTACCTGAGCCACGGGGAGTCTGCAATCCAATGCCGTTATACATCGTCGCTGACACAATCAGAAATTTGAAATTAAAAAACAATCAGGGTTTGCACCAGCGCGACTTGATAACAAAAATATCAAGGCAGGCGATGACGTAACCCGCCCCAAAGGCCTCCTTTTATATAGATATCAATCAACAACTCGATCTGCTGTTAGTGGCTCTGGTTCTATCGTTGCCCGTTATGCAAATAAGACTACCCGATAAACCTTTTTGAACAAGATTGAAAACTGATACACCCACCTCTGCTTATTTGGCTTCCGCTCCTGCCCTGGTCTTTGCCTTTGCCTCTATACCTGAAACTACTGCCGGAGGTGCCTCTCCAACTGACTCGGATTACTTTTTATGGAATGGCATTTCTTGACTAATTGTAAAATTGTAATATAAAGTTTATTTAATTTTTATTTTGAATTAAATATTAAATATTAAATAAAATATAAATTGTAAAATTTAAGTTAATATAAAATATAAATGATATATATTTTCCACATAATTATAAAATATGTATAATTTCTATAAATTATAATTAAAAAATAAAAATATAAAATTTTAATAATATAAATAAAATTTAATTATGAACAATCTTATGAAGAAGTGTCGTGGTCAACTCACTTTGTTGGCGTCACGACGACTGAGGTTCAAATCTCGTTGGACTATTGTGCTCGCAAGTTGTGTGCCTTCGGACTAATGTGCTCGCGAGTTTAACCAGTGATGTGACTCTGTAGCCTCTAGGTGGTTGCGCCTTACTGAGCGAAAATAATAATAATAATAATTTTGATTCATGTAAATTTTATTTTATATAATTAAATGCATAATATTTAATTAGTATATAATGTAATTTGTATTTTTTTCTTATTGGTAAAGGACAATATATCTATATAGTCGTATATTAATTCTCAAAAGTTTATACAAAAAATTAATGTTGTGGCCTTTTCCCACTGATTTTTAAATATTTATATATAGTTTCGCTTAATATTTCATAGAATGTGTATCAGCATCTACTAATTGCATCCATTTATAGCCCACTGACTATTCAAAAAAATATGTAATCCCTACATACATTCAGATATGGCCTACTGCCAACTAAAACAAAATGTACAATATATATCACATAGTTTCTACAAAGAAAATATTAACAATGATTCATCAAAAAACTTATGTTTCTCTCCCTTACTACCTTTCCAGTAGTCATTCTTCTTGATCTTCTACCTCTCTGTGCTCTATTCCCGCGCAAAATTTATCTTTGTCTGCATCTTCACCTCCCACTCCTCATTCCTTAAGGTGGCTCCACCTTACCCGTACTTGAGCTCTCGTACTTTCCTTGTCACTTGTCTCAAAAATGGCCTTAGAGGTGGGGTGAATTTCGCAAAATGGAGCCAACCTCCCCCTCAAGCTTTAAAACCCTCTCTTAGAATTGCAATTATGATGAAAGCTTCCAAACCATAACACCAAATTGTCCTCTCACGCAAGCATTCATTATCCATTAGGTGTCTTCTCTACTTCTTATTTCCAGACATCAAGCTAGGTCATGGACTTTATATTTGCATTTATTTTGTATTTGTATTCTAAGGCCATGAACTCATCTCCTAACATCATTTTAATCATCTGCAGGAACATGGGGTCTTCCATGGAAAAAGCATTCCTTGACCTCTCATCTATAATCTTCCCCAAGAAGGCAATTTGTTGCTTCTTCCTTGGCAGACTAAAATTTACCTCCATTATTTCTCAGCTTTTCACTTGGACTTAACTTGCTTCTTCAAGTGAATCATATATTAATAAACACATCATCTTGTTCTCCAAATCATACCCTTATCACACTTCAAATGTCTTAAAACTCTCACTATATCAATTCACTCATGTCAAACTATCTCTTCACCTGCAAATCATATTGGCTTGTCATCAATATTGACTCCTCAAAAATCCTCCAATACTTCACACTCAGTACTAGTGTTAAATACAACTACCCATTTTGATAGAGTGTTTGCCACCCCATTTTCACTCCTACAAGTGTGAGAGATTTTGAGATCACTAAGTAGGGCTAGCTTGGCTTTAATTAATTTAATATATTTATTAATTTTCAACATTTGTGGCTCTCCATTTATTATAGCATTGATAATGATTTATGAGTCCCCTTCCAAATGAAGTTTTGTAACTGATAGTTTGCTCGCCAAGTTTATGGCAAGCAATGCCACTTTGACCTCAACTTTATTATTGGCTATGTCCTCAAACTTTTGTGCTCCAATACCCAAAATATTCTCCAACCAATCCAAAGATTGTTAATCTCTAAGTTTTGTTGTCTATTAGTGTCACACACTTAGTCATATTCAAGGCAGGTTGGTCGGTCATCACTGCGACCGAGTCATCTCTTTAAGGCTGAGACCGAGCAGTAGTTACTGTCAAGCAAGTCTGAGGTCGCCAAGTACTCGATAGATGCCAAGTAGATTGATTGTCGAGTTGCATAGAAGTGTTAGTGTCAAGCGACATCATACAGCTATGTCGAGCGACACAGTATTGATTAAGCACCAATATTTTGTTTTGTTGAGTAAAATAGATTTTGTATGTGTTTGGAATGGCACAAACACCAAGGTAAACTTTTTTGGCCGACTTCTGAAGAGCATTTAATGATCATATACAGAGATTTAATGCATTAATTACACGCTATTTTTATGATCATGGATCCATATGCAAGCCATGCAACCAATCAAAATTAGGGATGCCTAAGCGGCAAAAGAGGATAGATCTAGATCGTTGATCTTGATCTGGATGGTCTATATATGGGATGCTTCAAACCCTAATCTGTGTGTGTTAGAGATTGTATGTTTGGATGCGGATGTGAAGAGTAGAGATCATAAGCATATGCATACTTTGCATATCTGAAGCATTGACCAGACAGAGTGACCGAGAAAAGCAGTGAAGAGCATAACAGAGATAAATCAGATTGAGAGATCAATTACGAGTTGGAAAGAGGAGATCTGTTATCAGCATTTGAAGTGCAAACTAAAGGATCAGGTACTGATACATTCTAGCAAGTGAATATGGGTAAATCTCTTAACAGAGTGGTCCTAACATGCCTTTATAAATCTCTTAACTGAGTGCTTACTTTGTTCTAAGTTTAAATCATTTAACAAGGTAGATTGTATAAGTCTAAAAGCTCCTAACAGGGTAGATCATCAGAAGTGATCAAACTTTGTAGCCCTAAGAGGCACACTTTATTACTGCAGTAGTGAAGATTTGTGGGTGTCATCCTCACCCCAGTTTCACCTTCATGGGTTTTTGGGTTACCAAAATCTGTGTTATGTATTCATGATTAGATTCTAGATGTTTACAGCATTTTAGTTTATGTTTATGAATGCATGGTTGAATCAGATAGTTAAGAATTTGTAGAAGTTTTATAGATTTGATTCAACCCCCCCCCCCCTCTCTCAGTTACTGTTTTCCCATGATAGACATCCAACAATTGGTATCAGAGCTTTTTTCTCTTAAAAGAAGTCTAACTACTTGAGAGTTAAGATCTTGGAAATGGAGGCTTATAAGTTGGGAAAGGTCATTGAGAATCAGAAGATTGATATTCAGCTGGTGCTGCAACAGCTTGAGACAGCCAGAGAAGAATTAAATAAATCTGAAAGCTAGGAAGGAATTGGCAACTCAGATGAAAGATACTCAATATAAGGAAGACGACATTGAAGATCTATTTGACAATGGTGATTCAAAAGAAAGCAATGCAGCGATTGTAGATCTATTGGAGAAGAATAACACACTGAAAGAATAGGTCAAAAGTATGAAGATAGAGCAAGAAACTCAATCAATAACACTGTGTGAGGTGGTTGATCAGAAGAAGAAAGTTGAGGAAGATAAGATAGTGGCAAAAGAAGACAAGAACAGATGGCTACAAGACTTGATGAAAGGACTAGTGATGTGCAAAAACTCACAAATAGTCAGTTGGACATGGTCAACCAACTATTATTTGCAAACCAAGAGATAAACAGAAAAGAAATTGAAAACACTTATCTGAGATCTAAGAACAATCAACTGAAAAATGAGCTAAGATCTTAAAGAGAACTCATTGAGAGAATAAACAACTCGAATGAAGCATTGAGATACTTTGAGGAACTTATGAGATCACCAAGAAGGAATAGTGACATGTCTAGACTTGGACATGTCGAGCACCAGTCTTCCATTGAAGAAGGAGAATCATCAAAGAATGGAGAACTGAGGAATGCAAAGTCGAAGAACAACAAACCTACATGATATCATTGTGTGAAACCAAGCCACACAACAAACATATGCCGAAGCAAGAATAGTACAAGTCAAATGCTAAACCTAAATGTTAGGATTAACAAGACAAAAAAAAATTACATGCAGAAATATAACCAATATCAGAGAATAATAAACCAAAAACAGGAGAGAACACAAGACACAAAGATTTAACGTGGTTCACCCAATCCCTGGGCTACGTCCACCAAATAGCAAAGTCCACTCCTATTATTAACCAGTGATTACAATCTGATCGCAATGCGCAAATCCCTTACAGCTCAATGTCGCCCCTGAACCCCTGCTCGGGGCGATGCCCCAAACCCCACGCATTATAGAAAGGTAAAACACTTTCTTGGATAGTACTTTCCTGATCAGTCACCACAATATAACAATCTCCCACTTGGGGACTGATCAGACTCCACATAAACCAACAATTCTCCCACTTCGAGACTGATCCTGTAGCTAAACCGCTACCCTGTGAAGCTCCCACTGGATCTAACCTTCATGGACTCTGTTGTTCTATTAGTCTATTCAATCTAGAATACCAATTGAAGATGAACAAGAATTCAGCTTCTCCCTCGTCACAACCTTTGTAAACATATCCAGTGGATTATCATTTGTATGTATCTTTTCTAGCTTTAATTGCCCATCATCCAAAACTAACCGAATGAAATGATACTACAACTATATGTGCTTTGTCTTTGAGTGCAAGGCATAATTATTCGCAAGATGAATGGCACTCTGATTGACTGAATACAAATAGTTATCCACCTATGGATGTCCCAATTCTTCCATGAAGAATTGAAGCCCTATCATCTCCTTGGTTGCCTTTGTAGCAACAACATACTTTGCCTCTGTAGTGGATAAAGCATTCACCTTTTGTAACTGATAAATCTAACTCACTATTGTCCCACCAATAGTAAATACATAACCTGTAGTACTCCTCCTGGTATCTATATCTCCTATCAAATCTGAGTCAACATAGCCATGAACAATAGTAGTAGAGCCCCCAAAGTGTAATCACTTATTGGATGTTCCTCTCAAATATCTGAGAATCCATTTGACTACATTCCAATGCTCAATTCTAGGGTGACTCATATACCAGCTAACGACTCCCACTACATGTGCAATATTTGGCCTAGTACATACCATAGCATACATTTAGCTCCCTATAGCTGAAGCATAAGGTATCTTGGACATTTTAGCCTCTTCTTCTGGTGTCTTTGGACACATCTCATTAGTCAATTTCAAATGACCAGGCAAAGGTGTAGTGACAGCTTTGGCATCCTTCATGGAGAATCTCTGCAACGCTTTTTCAACATAATCATCTTGAGATAGAGTTAATTTTCTATTCTGCCTATCTCTGCAAATTTTCATGCCAAGGATTTGTTTTGTTGCCCCTAAATCCTTCATAGAAAAATATTTTGCTAATTTTTGTTTCAACCCCTTAATATGATCCCTATTAGACCCAGCTACAAGCATATCATCAACATATAATAATGTAGCTGGCATCATCCAACCTCTTGAAATAAACATAATGGTCAGAATTACATCAAGTGTATCCATTCTCATTCATAAAAGTATCAAACTTAATATACCATTGTTGAGGTGCTTGCTTCAAGCCATATAAACTTTTCTGCAATCTGCACACTAAACTCTCCTCACCCTTGACCTCAAATCCATGTGGTTGTACCATATATATTTCTTCATTCAAAACACCATGAAGAAAAGTTGTTTTAACATCAAGCTGCTCTAAATCCAAATCTTCAGTAGCCATAATACTTAAAACAGTACAAATAGAAGTCATTTTAACAACTGGAGAAAATATCTCATCAAAATCAATACCATGTTTATGTGCAAATCCTTTTGCCACTAATCTGGCTTTAAATCTTTTCTTACCTCCATCTTCTTCTTTCAACCTGTAAACCCATTTATTCTGCAAAGCTCGTTTACCTGCAGGTAACTTACATAAATCCCAAGTCTAATTTTTCAGCAAGGAGTCCATTTCATCTTTCATTGCAAACTCCCACTGAAGCTTTGTATCCACCTGCATAGCTTCATTATAACATTCAGGTTCACCAACATCAGTTAATAAAATAGAACACAAAGAAGGTGAAAATCTATCCGGAGGTCTACTTATCCTTGTTGACTGTCTAACATTCACTATGGTGTGTGGTATTTGTTGTTGTTGTTGTTGCGGAGCATAAGGAATTACTAGAATATTATCTTTTAGAGTATCATCCAACTCTACATAATCATTGTCTTTCTTCTCATGTTGTCGCAACAGATCTTTGTACAACACTTTCTCATTGAATATGACATCCTAGCTTCTTACAATTTTACAATTTTCAAAATCAAAAAGTCTATAGACAAATTCATCAATGTCATATCCAACAAATACACATTTCTTTGATTTTTCTTCCAGCTTGGTTCAATTTTCAAAATCTATATGTGCAAATGCTTCACAACCGAAGGTTCTGAGAAAAGAATAACTTACCTTCTTACCCGTCCATGCTTCCTCTGGAATACCACAACCCAAAGGAGTAGAGGGACCTTTGTTAATTAAATAAACAACAATATTTACAACCTCTACCCACATGTTTAAGGGGAGCCCAAAATGCAATGTCATAGTCCTTGCACGCTCCATTATTGTCCTATTCATGTGTTCAGCCACTCCATTTTCTTATGGAGTCCTTGGAACCATTTTCTGCCTATGAATACCATTAGAGGAAAAATAATCTTCAAATTCTTTGCTGCAATACTCACCATCGTTATCAGATCTGAGACATTTTAATCTTTTACCAGTCTCATTTTCAACCAAGCTTTTTCAATTTTTGAAAGTTTCAAATACATCATATTTCTTCCTAAGGAAATAAATCTAGACTTTCCTAGTTGCATCATCAATGAGAGTAACATAATACAGAGACCCACCAAGGGAAGATACATGAGCTGGCCCCCATACATATGTATGCACAAGCTCTAATTTATCATATTTCTTTTCCTTCCCACCCTTCAAGAAACTAACTCTCTTTTGCTTCCCATACACACAACTTTCACAGAAATCCAGATTTACACATTTCAGACCTGGTAAAACTTTCTTTGAGTGAAGTAATTTCATACCTTTCTCACTCATGTGCCCAAGTCTGTTGTTCCATAGTGTTGTTTCGGTATCCACAGTGACAGTTTCATTTTCTACCTACTCAACTGCAGCAATTGTTCCTGAACATTCACTTTTCTCTGTAACAATTAAAGTAGAAGGAACAACATTACCTATACAAAGATATAAGGTGCCTACTTTCACACCTTTTACTACTAATAAGGAACCTTTTGAAACCTTCCAATTTTTATCATTAAAAGTAACTGTGCAACCCTCATCACCTAGTTGCCTTGCTGAAATTAAATTTCTACTTAGTCTTGGAACATGTCTTACCTCTTGTAGTAGCCAATGATTCCCATTATGCAACTTAATCTTAATTCTTCCCTTCCCAACAATTTGACAGGGTTCATTATCTCCCAA
>MU227371.1:466918-494622 GCA_018584345.1 Thuja plicata | reverse complement strand
ACTTGTTAGAATGCAACTACATAAGTCTTTGATCTGATGATGTATGCAATCTCCAATTGCTGATAATAGATCCAATAAAGCTTCCTATGTATGAGTAATCATCTTTTCATGATTGAATAATACCTTTCTTTGCACGTCGGTAGCCTTTGTGTGTTCTTGATAACTAGATATAATATTTTTCTCAACTTTGCATGAATTCTGCCTTCTGCTCCTCAGATGCTCTTCGTGGCTATCAACAATAATGAATCCATAATTCACAATTGGTTAAACATCTATTTATACTAGATTTTAGCTCTATTCTTGATTCACGCTTCACAAGTTAACTCTAGATCCAAGGTTTACAACTTGACCTTGATCTTTAGTTAGATATGTTTTAGATCCGTTAGGATGCTTTAAAACATTTACATTATGCTTGCTTGACCCTCAAGTAATGATTAAAAAATAAATTAAAACTCTATAAATAGAATTACAATGCTTTATCTAACGTGTAAAAGTCAGATCTACTATTTGCGGGTTCTCTAACTGACTGTCGGTTCTGATGGTCGGGCTGCTCTGTCATTCTGTCAGTTTTCTTCTCCGTTGGTGTTCCTTTCTTGAACTTTTCATCGGGTATGCCTTTTCTTCTTTGTCAGTTTTGTTGTCAAAACTGTATCGTCGGTGATGATCTTTGTGTTATGTCATTGACCCGTCAGTGATGTCCTGTTTACTTTGTCGGTAAAACACTTATCAGTGTTCGTCGGGCAATTCCATACATAGCACTTTTACCTTGTCAGGTATCCTCTCTTCTATGCGTCGGTTAGCTACATACTTTGTTTGTTAGGTAGCTATACCGATGGTCTCTGTCAATGTTTTTCACTAAGTGTACTAATGGCAAAACTTAATGTCATCATGAACAACATACATTAGTTTGCCAATCATTGATCTATACAAGGTCTGATTTACCTCATTTGATTTGTCTTCTTTTGTCAACTTACATCTGGTTTCCATAGGTGTTCCAATTGGCTTGTAATCTTCCATCTTGAATATCTTCAACACTTCCTTGATGTATTTGGATTGTGTGATATATATGTCTACATCTTGTTGAAGAATCTATAGAACAAGAAATAATTTTATCTCCCCAAACATCAACATCTCAAATTATTTTCTCATTTCATTAGCAAATGATTTAAATAGCATATCATTACCCCCAAATATGATATCATCAACAAATATTTCAACAGCTAGAATATTACCATCAGTATCTTCTTTTAAGTACAGATTGTTATTTTCACTTGTTCTTACAAATTCAATGCTTATGAGATAAGAGTGGAGTCTTTCATACCAGGATCTAGGTGCTTGTTTCAATCCATAAAAGGCTTTGTGTATTATACATACCATGTTTCTCTTGTCTGGATGAAAAAACCCTTCTGGTTTTTTAATGTATACTTCTTCCAGTATTCCATTTAGGAATGTAGATTTGACATCCATCTGGTATACCTTGAATCCTTTGAGTGCAGCATAAGCAAGTAGAATTCTTACTCCTTACAGTCTAGCAATGGGTGCAAAGGTTTCTCCATAATCAATACCTTCTTCTTGTGCATACCCCTTGCATACTAATCTTACTTTATTTATTGTAACTTCTCCATTCTCATTCATCTTGTTTATGAATATCCATTTGGTACCGATGACATTCTTGTCATCTGGTCTTGGTACTAGTGTCCATGTTTTGTTCTTCTCAATATGTTCTATTTCTTCATTCATAGCATTGACCCATTCTTCATTTCCAAGTGCAGTATTAACAGATTTAGGCTCAAAATCACAAATTAAACATCTAGTGTTTAGTGACTTATTTCTTATTTTCATTCCACCCTTCTTGTCTCCTATGATATGATTCTATGGATGGTGTCTTCTGACATATTTGGCAAGTATCGGTTCAACTCTTTGTTCATCATCTTGACCTTCATTCTGATCTCCATCATTCGGAACATCATTTTCCAGATTATTGGTAATTGTAGCCTGATGCTCTCGGGTGCAATGTTTTGTTGCTTGGGAGCGATACACTCTTGCTTAGGTTGAGTGTCAGGTTCTTTAGTGTAATCAAACCTGCTATAGTCTTTTGGTTCTCTTTTGCTTTCCTCATCATTTTCTCTGCATATTCATCTATTCTGATATTTGCACTTTCAATGATTTTGTTAGAGGACTTGTTAAGACATTTATAAGCCTTGCTCTTGGTGGAATACCCTAGAAAGATACCTTCATCACTTTTGGAGTCAAGCTTTCCATTTATATCATCTTTCAAAATATAACATTAACTACCAAAAATTTTGAATTAACTTACATTGGGTGTGTAACCATACCAAAGCTCATAGGGTGTCTTCTTGGTGTCTTTCTTTAATTGTACTATATTTAATGTGTAGACAGCAGTACTGACAGCTTCCCTCCAGAATGTTTGAGTGATGTTTTTCTCTATCATCAGTGTTCTTGCACAATCAACAATGTGTTGGAATTATATGATGTTCCCAATGACGAGAGGGGGGGTGAATCAGTAATCGATAAAACTTAATCCTTTTAGTCCATAATTAGATTAACTTATTTGTTTGCATGCATATAACTTGAAAGTAAAGAATCAGATACAACACATAACACAATATTTGGTTACCCAGAAACCTTCCAAAAGAAAGTAAAATTGGGGCGGGGATGATACCCACAAGATTTAGTACTGCAGTATAAATTTAGCCTATTAAAGCTTACAATGACTACTTCTAATGGTCTTCCTTGTTAGGAGCATAGAAAGGACTGTTAGGTCCACCTTGTTAAAGGATTCTTTACAATACAATTAGTAATGCAACTCTGTTAAGAGATTTGGAGAAAGGAATATTAGGTCCACCTTGTTAAAGGATTTTGTTGATCCGTCTGTGAGAATGAACCAGTTGATGATCTGCTCTGTGCAACTGTGATTGCTAAATAAGATCCTTTGAAATATAATTGATCACCTGAATGTGATAGATAAGTCTCTGTTGTTCTGAACACTTCTTCACTTAACTCAAACTGCCATTCACATAATCATATCATCTTCTAATTATACATTCATACTATATACATATTCTTCCTTACAATTGGATAAACAAACTATCTTAAATATATATCTTTATCCAACAAGTAACTCTGTAAGTCGGCTTGCAATAAACAAATATATATATATTTAACAATATATGCAAAGTTGGCTTCAAACTGTTACTCGGGTCCAAAAGACTACTCGGGTGATAAACTGTCACTCGGGCGATACCAAACACTCGGGCAACACTGTCTACTCGAGTAACACTGTGTACTTAGGTAACATTGAATGACTAAGTGTTTTGACACTAATTGACAATATGTCTTGCCATAGGGTCTACAATCTCCCCCTTTAGCATTACTGACAAAAACACTTATCATTAAACTCTATATCTGATATGTCAAAACTCCCCCTTACAAATTGCTTGGGTTTTGACACTTGCTCTGCTGCTCGGGTCTAACTAACTCTATTTTTGTATTTTTCAAAATTGTTATTGTAACATATATCTTCTACACTATTCTTTGTACGTGTGATATTTACAATGATATCTCCCTCTTATAAAATGATATATCCCCCTTGTTTTTTGACAAGAATGCCAAAAAGGAATGTCATCTTCAGGGTTATCCCGAAGTAGGATAGAAAATCACAATGTACCTTCAAATTTTGAGACAGAGTGTTTTCCCAATTATACTGTAGCACCTTCAAGATGTGCAATTCAACTTGTAGTTCTGCAGATAGCTCTACCATCATCTCGACAACTGAGAAGTTGTTTTCATGGATGAGAGTTTTAGCATGTGCTATACGTTTCTACATTCCATCCATATGTGGTAGAAGTTGGCTCTGAATGGTTGTAAGAGATTCTCTGATTCTTTCTTCTTCTCTTACTACTTCAACCTGTAAATTAGTAAGATATTTTACTTTCTTGAAGTGAGCAGAACTGGTGCTCGGGTCAAGTGCTAACTGCCTTGCACTTACCTTCAAGTCAGCATCTATCTTCACCATCTTGTTCTTGATTTCCATGGTAAAGTTGGAGGAGTCACTCAACTTTACAAATAATTCTACCACATTTTTCACAGTGGTTTCTAGAGTGTTGATAAGTTTTGTAAGCTACACTTGGTCGATTGCAATCTTCTTTGCAATGCTCTCTAGAACCTTGTTCTCAAATTTCTTCTCTGCCTTCTCAAGTAACTTCTCCTGACTATTCATGTATGTGTTGAACTTGTGGACAAGTCAACAAGTTGGTCCATTATTGAGTCACTTTCATTGACTTCAATCTGCAAAGCATCTACAAATATGCCTTTTACATCTTCAAGTACTTTGTTCCTTTGCCTTTCCTTCCTGATTTTTTGATGTGAGGCCCTTTTCTTCCATAGTTATCCAAAGATATCCATTTGTTCCACAGATAGGTTGGATAGATCCTAATTAGGAATCACAATCTCTTTATCCAAATCTATCTCATCAGTTATTGCTACCTCTATTTTAAGACTCGATGAAGGAACAATTTCCTTACCCTTATCTACCTTATCCTTAGTATCAGTATTCAATCCAATTAGGTCATTGACCTTTCTATTACCACTTTTTGGATCAATACTAACTGATAAATCAAAAGTAGAAATGTCTACCTTGCCTTTCATTTACTCAGGTGTGCATGTATCTGTAGTAGGAGCATGTTGCTCAGGTTTTGTCTGTTCTGATGTAGATTCTGCAACTTTGTCTTTGCTCGAAGTCACTATACTATGTATGGGAGATTGGGGTAGAGATGTCATTACCTCAACTTCAATATTCTCTATGTTGGAATATTCAATAGTCTGTACCTCGGGTAGAGGGTCATAATTTCTTTGTGTTGGAGGGTCTGTACTTGGTACTTCTTCCTTCTCTTTGCTTGCTCCAATCCCAAATATTGATTTCCACACTAATGTGGCACGCTGAGCTACTTCTTCAATATTTTTGTTCAATATTTGAAATGCCCTGAATCTGGGGGGTGTGATTATTCTCATATTTTCTTAAGGCCTCTTTCACTTCTTTGCCTTTCATTACAGGCATGATCTGCTTCAATGTATCTTCCCTTATATCCTTTTCAATTTGTACTGCATTCTTCCAGGGAATAGAGACTGACTTAAACAAGTCTTCTGTCATATATCTCTTCAATTTAGAAGGGTCATATTTCCACTTAGACATCTTCTCCACCACTACTTGCTCAATTTGCTTCTTCTCTTCTTCTTTCCTAGAAGCATACTTCAGTGATTTCAAAGAACTCATGGCTCTTCCTTCTCTAAGGTCTTTGATCTTTTGATCAAGTGTGGGTGTGGGTTTTGTGAAGACCACAATATCTTCTTCATCTTCATCATCTTCATCACTTAATATAATCTTCCTCATAGATCTTCTCAAGGTGACAATAGGAGTAGTGCCTTTATCTTTCTTTTGTTTAGGTGTTGTCTTCCTCTTCTTCTGTGGAGGATTAACTTCAGTTACTTCCTTGTCAGATTCAATTTCCTCAACCTCCTCTGTTTTAACCGTTTCCTCTTTTCTCTCAGATATTGAAGGAGAGTCAGAGGTCTTGCCATACCTCTTCTTGAAAGTATCAAGTCTCTTTCTTCCTCTCTTCAATATCTTAGGAATCTCAATTTCCAGAGATATTCTTCTCTTAGCTTCCTCATAGGTTCCAAAGTAGGGTGCCTTTGGATTGATAGGTTCATTCACAAGAGCCTCTATGATATCTTTAGTGTCCTCATTATTAACTTAATATGACAAGGGTTATACCCATGCAACCCTAGGCTTTACTGCTTGTATATACACTTTGTCATAATCAACTAGAAAACAAATTTCTTCTTTGTACTTCTCAACTAGTTGTTTGGGAATCATATATCTACTCTGCATTTTCTGTTTGAAACTTTCAAAGTATCCATCCATGATACTATCAAAATTATCTCCCATCTCAGTTATGAAATCATTAATCTGATGAATGATTGGTCTATCCTTTTTCCATACTATTGTTCCTTTGGAGGGAAAGAACTTCTCAACATAAAATAGTATGTAGATTAGAAGAGAACCAAACTTACATGAGTTGGTTTTTGATACTTGGATGCTCTCCATTTTCTTTCTCAACTGAGTGAGTTGCAATTCTGCCAGGTCAAATACCAAATTTTTCTTGACAACCTTGTAGGCTAGGTCAACAGCTTCGCATGCAACACTATTGGGTCTGTTTGAGTTGTAAATCTTGTGTGTTATCACATGAATGCCAAATTTCATCTCCATGTCTGATACTCTGTTAAGTCTCATGCCTCTGTCATCCCACTCGGCAAGAGTTAACTCTGCTAGTTCATCCCTGTTTAGGGTTTTGGTAGATTTTGGCTTGTCTAGCATAGGGAACTCGGTAACACGGTGAATTATCTACTTGGTGATCTTCATAGGATGATCCAGCCATAATTGCATGTTGTGAACACGACTAAGAACATATCTCATCCAATTTGTCTGGAAGTCCCTCGACATATGCATGATATGTGTCAAACCCTTGGTTTTGAGGTGTTTGTGCTCGGGATTCATTTTCCTGTCTGTGCATAACTTCTTATATGTTTGATTCATCTCAGTGGTTGCAAGCTCCTGTATGTTGTAGTGATAGAAGCTGTGAATGTCATTGACCAGTAACACTCTCAGAGGGATTAGGGAATGAGCTCCCATCGGGTCTATCTCCTCTGCAATTGTTGGATGAAGCTTGAACTGGGGAGGATCACAAATTGTATTCCTTACTAGCATCTCCGAACCTTTCTTGACCTTTATGCTGGAAGTGGATGACATATTGCTCGAACAAAATAATCAAACTCCACTTTCAATCACAAATTCACACAGAATTGCTAAAGCTCTGAATTGGCTTGTAAACTGAAAGCTTTGTAAACAATACTTTTCACAATCCTTCATATATAAGAGTTTTTCAATCGTTAGAGTATAACATTAAATTCTCCATACATAGTAGCTGGCATGACTCGGGTGCTTCTCCAAGATTCACTCGAAAGCTCGGGTGAAACTAATTTTCCTGTTATCAACACTGCCCAACTCAGCTCGAGTGAGCTAGAGTGACTCCGGTGTAATCAACATTCTAACTCGGGTAGAACTACAATATGTCCTCATGCATCAATATGTGGATATGAACTATATTGCTTGCTTGGAATTGATGTAGGATGGATTGTTATTGCACAGTTCCAGTCATCTCCTTGCTTTCTTATTCTGTAATGATGGATCCACCCATCTCACTATTTAGGGTGTCATTAGATCCTTCATTGCTTTGATCTAAATTGTCTGAGGATTTCCTTACCCATTTCTTTCTCATATGAGCTCTGATTTCCAGGACTTTGGTTTTACCATTCTCAAAACCAGTATCAAACTTTTCTCTGTTCACACATTTCTTGCTCAGATGACTGAGTTGTTTACATACATAGCATCTCTTAGTAGGATCTCTTTTTCAGAAGTGAGTCTTCACACAATTTGCACCAATGTGTCCATATTCACCACAGTGAAAACATTTGTACCAGGTGTTGTAATCCCAACCAAAAATTTCCTTGGCTAATTGGTCAGCAGGATTCCAATTCTTAGTGTTGCACTCGGAAGATTTATGACCTTGTTTGTTGTATTTATAACATTTCCCTTCAAACTTGGGTTTCTCTTTGTATTCACTTGCTCTACGTCCATGTTTATTGTAGCTGCAATATTTACCATTAAATTTTGACCTTCCATTGCTCCAACATTTATTTGATGTATGCCATGTCTTTCCACAGTGATTTCATTTAGGTTTACTGTTCCTTTGAGCTCCTTGTTGTGAGTATTCACCTTGTTCAGAATATCCTAATCCAGTCTGTCCATGATTTCTTTGTTATGTTTCCTAATCCATGCTAGTTTGTGAATTCACCATACTTTCATGTGTTTTCTTTTCAGTATTGAGATCATTCTGCAGTCTTTCATTTTTTTTCCTTAGGTTGACAACTTCTTGTGTTACATTGTTGAGTTGACTTACCAAATCAACTTTCTGGAGTGATAAGTTCTAGATTTCTTTTTCTTTTTCCTCTAACCTTGTACTCAACAGTCTTTTATCTTCTTGTGCTATATTTTTGTCATCTCTTGCTTTGTTCTTTAGTTCCATGACTTCACACATTCTGATTGAGTGAACTTCCTGTTCTCTTTTTAACTTTCTGACTTCTTCATGTAAATTGAGATTCTTTGCAAGCAAGTCTTCAATGGTTGCATCAGCTTTTTCTAAGCTCCTGTCTTTGCAAATTTCTTCAGTTCTCTCTTCTATATAGTTCTTGTCATTCAGTTGTACTGCTAGTTCTTTTCTTCTTCTTAGGGAAAGAGAGAGAGATACTCCTTAAGTATTATGATCTGATCCATGGCCACCTTAAGATCTATCTTTTCATTCTCAATGGCTTTCTCCAGTATATATTTTTCCATATCCTCTAATCTTTTCTCAAGTTGTAAAACTCCATTGCTCTGATACCAATTGTTGGAATTATATGATGTGCCCAATGACTGAGAGGGGGGGGGGGGTGAATCAAGAATCAATAAAACTTAATATTTGGTTACCCAGAAACCTTCCAAAAGAAAGTAAAACTGGGGTGGGGATGACACCCACAAGATTTAGTACTGCAGTATAAATTTGTTAAAGCTTACAATGACCACTTTTAATGGTCTGCCCTGTCAGGAGCATAGAAAGGACAGTTAGGTCCACCTTGTTAAAGGATTTTTCACAATACAATGAGTAATGCAACTATGTTAAGAGATTTAGAGAAAGGACTATTAGGTCCACCTTGTTAAAGGATTTTGTTGATCCACCTGTGAGAATGAACTAGTTGATGATCTGCTCTATGTAACTATGATTGTTGAATAAGATCCTTTGAAATATAACTGATCACCTGAATATGATAGATAAGTCTTTGTTGTCCTGAACACTTCTTCACTTAACACAAACTGTCATTTGCATAATCATATCATCTTCTGATTATACATTCATACTATATACACATTCTTCCTTACAATTGAATAAATAAACTATCTTACATATATATCTTTATCCAACAAATAACTTTGTAAGTCGGCTTGCAATAAACAAATATATATTTAACAATATATGCAAAGTTGGCTTCAAACTATCACTCGGGTTCAAAAGACTACTCGGGTGATAAACTGTCACTCGGGCGATACTGAACACCTAGGCGACACTGTCTACTCAAGTAACACTAAATGACTAAGTGTTTTGACACTAATTGACAATATATCTTTCCATAGGGTCTACACAATGGATATGTTTCTCCTTTCAGTAATCCCATTTTGTTGTGGTGTTCTTGGTGAAGAAACCTATATTGTAATTCCATGCTCATTGCAATAGTTAGTGAATTCATCAGAAATAAATTCTCCTCCTCCATCTGATCTTAAGTATTTCAATTTCTTACCACTTTGTTTTTCTACCATAGCTTTATACCATTTAAACATCTTGAATGCTTCTGGTTTTTCTTTTAAGAACATAACTGTCATCATTATAGAATAATCATCTACAAAGAGAATTAAATATCTATCACCATAGTAACTCTTTATTCTCATGGGTCCACATAGATCATTATGGACTAATTCTAGAATAGCATTAGATGTATGGGCTTTTCTCTTGAAACTAGACTTTGTCATCTTACCTTTTTGACAATTCTTACACATGATATGCTCAAGCTTTGACATGATTGGTAAGCCTCTTACTTTCCTTTTATTGCTTATCATAATCATGTTGTCAAAATTCACATGACATAATATTTTATGCCACAACCATATGTCTTCATTTCTATCCATTAAACAAGTAGTGTTTATATCATCAAGATAGAATAGGTTACCTTTTGTTTGTTCACCAGTTTCGATCAACCTTCCTGATTCATTGAAGATCTTTGCCTTCTTATTCTCAAATGCTACTCGGTGACCTGTGTTATTTAGTTGTGAAATACTCAATAGATTATAGTTAAGTACTTTTACCCAATATGCATTTTCACATTTGATCAAGTTATTCAACATTATAGTTCCTTTACGTTCAACTGGACAAGGTGTGTCATTACCCATTCTTACTGATCCACCATTATAGTACTCAAAAGTTTCAAACTTTTGTTTATCATCGGTCATGTGGTGAGTGCAACCACTATCTATAATCTAGACATCATTCTTACTAACCTTAGATATGAGTGCAGTCTCTACATACCTTTCTTCTTCGTCTAAATCATCCTTCATGGCTACAAATACCATCTCAATGTCTTCATCAAATTCAGTGTCAATATGTTCATCTCTGTTCTCAGCTAGTGTGTGTGAATAAAATACACCTTCATGAAATTGATTTATTTAACTACAATTCTATGGAAGAATAATGGAAATTTAAACTAATAATTTTAATTAAATCAATAAACATCTCATGGATCTCTAGCTAAGCTTTGTTAATGGAGCTCTCAACTTTAATATCTATCAATGGCAATCCTAGAATGAGAAATTGAAGATATTAAATTCCTAATCTAGCTCACTTCTCTCAAAATTGCTATGATATGTAATCCAAATGCTCATAAAATGATCTTAATTCTCTCAATTTGCTATGAAATCTCTCAATATTACTCAAGATGCTATGAAATTGATAAGAGGTTTGATGCTTTGCATTCGAATTTTCTAGGATCCTTATGCTCTCAAAATGGCTTCTATTTATAGGATTTTCCCAAGTGTAGGGGGTAGAGTTACTTGATCACAGTAAATCCATGGTTGAGTGAGAGGCTTTCAAATGGTTTCAAATGGGGGGACAATTTAAATGATTATCTTAAAGGTTTGGACAAATGGACAAATTTGAGTGATTGAGATTCAAAGTTCAAAATGAGTGATTGAGATTGCAAATTAGGAGTGATCCATGTTATTTGTGTTCTCAATTCTCATTGGTTGCTCAAATTCACGTTGAAAGATATTAGGATTATTTAATTCAATCAATTAATTAAATTAGCCATGTAGGGATGAATAGGTTCAATTTGATTTTTGATTTAAAATATACAATTAATTGATTAAAATCAATTATATAATTTTGATTGATCCTTTTAGGCTTATATTTGATTATTTGATGTGATGGTTAATTAATCCTTTGATTTAATTTGATTTTGTCCACTTTGATTTATAAATTTCCATTTGATTTTATTTTGATCCATTTTGATGCAATTTGATGAGATTAGGAGCAATTTGATGAAAAATGCAGATTTGCTTGATTTGAGAACACCTAGTCAATTTTAGGTGTCTACAAATGCCCCTCTTTGAATTGATGTGTGAAGCACATTGATTCAAAGAAAAATTAATGTCTTGATCATTGATTTTATGTTGATTGATTGAGGCAAAACTTGATGTGAACATTGATAACCTGATGCGAAACTCTGATGCAAAACCTGATGAAAAACTGATTTGATAGATCCCTGATGTGATAGATGCAGACCCTGATATGAAACTAATGCAGAATGCCCCACTGATAAAAGTTTGAATTTTTACTGCCTGAGATTTGATGTAAGGTATTATGCAAAACCCTGATTTGATGATATGATGATACCCCCTCAGAAATGAAAGCATTTGGATGTCCAAATGCAAAACATGATGAGACTGATGTAAAATAAGATCCAAGATGATTTCATTTCTGAAAACATTGATGATGATGATGATGATGATGATAATGATGATGATGATGATGATGATGATGATGAGCACAACATGCCCCAGAGTGCAAAAAATGTATATTAGGTCCCACTGGGTCAAAATCCCTCCAAAATTAGGTCAAATAGCTTAAATAGGTTGAAAAACCCAAATTTACTATTCATTTTCACTTTTTAGAGTAGAGGTTTTGCTCTGGTCCTAGTGAGATTAACACCTATGGTGGTCCCTATTCATGAGCATCGATTTGAGAGAGGTCGATGGTATCAGAGACCATTGGATTATGGACCTCTAATAAGTGGTTTTGACCTTCCTAGTGCATTTATTGCATGTTTTTGATAGCATTTATGACAATTTTTTATGCTTTTTAGATTAATTTCTGTAAAATGTCGCCTAGGAACTTTTAAATACCACCTAGGGTAGTTAAACACCGCCTCCGCACTATGAAATGATGCATAGGAGTAGTAAAACCATGCCTAGTAGTTAGGTCAAAAATGACAATCAATGTATAAAACACCGCGTAGCAAACCCTGCTGCAAAATCATGTTTTTAATGTTGCATATGAAGTTTTAAATGCTGCCTAGGTTTGTGAAATGCCGCGTATACTATGAAGTAATGCCTGTAATAATTTAAATCATGTGTTTGATGTCTGAAATGATGCGTGGTACTTGAAATGACGTGTAACTTAGCCAAGTGACGCCTGCTAGAAATTTGATTTAAAACCTGACTCTAGGATCAACAAATTACTTTCGAGTGATTCTCTTGATAACCATATTGATTTCCAATATAGATAGATGTGTTTGCATGATGCTACTAAGTGTTTAGGATGTTAGGATAATCATATAAATGGATATTTGATGTGTCAATCAGATTGGGTAGAAAACTGATGTATTGCTCCCTTCTCAAGATCTAGAGGTTAGGAACAATAGGTTGATGCGCTCAAAATAGAGAAAGGATAGATTTGATTTGGTTGATTGACTTGAAATAATCTATTGATAAAAAAATGCTAATATAATTCACTTTTTTTGCAAAATGTAGGCACATTTCCATAAGTTGTATGTACGAAATGTAGCGCATTGGATATTCGATTTAGTTGATGAGCTGACGGATCCAGAGAGACGGATTGTTGAGCAGTGTGGTTTAGGGTTCCTCCTTGATCTCCCTCGGTTTTAACTAAACTGAGGTCTTCTTACAGCTATGGTAGAGTGATGACACTCTAACTATAATACCCCATCTACCCCTCAGCGAGATGATGATCACACCTGAGGATGCATACAGATTACTGAGGATTCTGACCCATGGTGAAAGAGTTTATTATGATCAAGTTTATGATGGGAGCGCATGTAGATGAGTGTTCATAGACGACACTATTGGAAATGACATGATCACATGGGCAGAGTTTGTTTCCATTCCCACTTTACCAGTGATATTGGGTGCAATCATCGGTGGGTTACTTCTACCAAATCGACGAGGTCGTGGATTTTTCGTCGGATGGGGCCGCATTATGGAGGACTTGATCGCTCATCCTCGAAGATTGGATTGGGGATCCTATGTATTGACACAGTTATATCATGATTTACATGATATTGTGTACAAGGCTGGCACAACTATTTCAACAAGTGCAGTTATATTACAGTTATGGACCTGGGAGCATATCCTGATTACAAGACTGATTGTTGCTCAAGTTCGAGGCCAAGGTTGGACTTATGCCTTTTTATATGATGGGATGGTTGTCCAGCATCATTTGGGCAAGCTTGAGTATTGGCGGAGGACCATTGATGATATCAACCAGGTCATGTGGAGACCTTATCTAGGTTGCGAGGGATGGTGAGAGGATGATGATGAGCTCCCTTATATGTTTTCACCGTGGTGGATGATTGGATGATCACCACTTGTTATTGAGAGGTTCTACTTCAGGAGAGTTTCATGACAGTACGATAGAGTACAAGACATGCCGCAGGGTATGGCTTTATACGCCCGAGTCCAGGCTGAGAGATCGATGTGGGGTGCATAGGTAGATTACTTATTTATGTGTACAAAGATTGATCAATTGATTTATATCAGATGGGATATGTTAGACCACGTTGCTTATGCGGGGATGTCTACTGAGTATCGAGAGTGGTTTATGCGTCATCGATTTATGAGTTTTACAGATCCAGCTGAGCCTATCTTAGATGTAGATGAGACCTCTAATGATGATGGTGGAGATGGTGGTGACAGAGGCAAGTATAGAGACAAAGAGCTCCTCGGGTACAGAGAGATGCGGGACCTTAGATGTGAGGTGGTCATATTAGAGCTCGACGTGGTGGTTTTGGGCAGCCTAGGTAGATACAGACACATGTACCTATACGAAGATAGGCACAACATAGACTAGCTATTGGTCGGGGAAGGAAGGGACATCGACAGATACAAGTGGTTAGACAGGTTCCCTCATAGGTTCCTCTACAGGGTCAGCATCATCCTTAGAGACTAGAATCTCCACAGAGACAAGTGCCTCCACAGGTAGATCCATAGGTTATTACATCGCAGGTGAATGTTGCCCCACATGTACCTCTTGCTCCTTAGGCACCGCAGGCTCCTTAGGTTCCTCCAGTTGTGGATGTTCTAGTACATGATGTGAGGACATTGCAAGTAGGGATGACTACTGTGACAAGCCAGATAGATCAGGTTATCACTATGTTACAACCGTTTATGATGATGATGGTGCAGTTGCCACAGGTTGCTAGCACTAGTCAGGCACCACCAACTACTCAAGATAGATTGGGTGATAGGCATCCAAATGGCACAGGGGGTACAGGTTTAGGTTCAGGTTCAGGTTCAAGTGCTGCTACTGGTGATGGATCAGGTGCCCTTGCTGGGTCTTGAGATAGATCTGAGGTTTTGATCATTTGATATTGCATTAATGTATCATTTCTATTTATTCATCAGGACTTTGATTATGGATCATTTTGTCGATGTATCTTGATATAAATATTTGATATACTCTTTGATGATGGACATTTATCTATGATGACTCTTTGATTCCCCATTTTGTGATGTTATGATGTTGATATGAGATTTCTTTATATGCAGATCTACATGATTTCTTATGATGAATTTACTTTCTTGCTTTATGCTATGGATGCAATGTCTTATCTTATGACATAGATAAATGGATACAAATAATATGTACAACTACTTCTATATGTTTTTCTGATCTTATCATGATGTTGTGGTTTATGAAATGCAATAGTAAAATGAATGCAACTTTCTTTTTGAATTTTGATGTATGCAACTTTATGGATGAAATGCAATCTTAAGGATGAAAATGAATGAATGCTTCTTTTCTTTGCTTTTCTTGTGATGTATAAAGATAATGATTAATGATTAATGAATGAGTGGATGAATGCAAAAGATAATCTCACATTGTTGATTTGAAACCATTGAATTGATTGAACTCCAAAAAATTGGTTAACCCCTTTGTAACTTGGAAAAATACTCTAAATAATGCAATTAATCTAACATGAAAATGCAATGCAATACAACTAATTATCATTGATTTTTGTGAAAGAAATGCAAAAGAGATATATTTTCATCATTGAGCGTTGTGGAACGAGAAGTCGATACAATCCTTACTGGTGCCACTGCGACCATAAGAATATGAATATGACTTTCATCTCATTTGGTAACCTCTTTAGGAACCTAGTAGGACCCTCACTAGTTGAATGACCAACTATGGGAGTATGAATACCAGTTTCATCGGATTCAATGTTGCAAGTGGATTTTGGTTTTAAGATATGGAAGATCTAAATAGCCAAGGTATCTTTTTGCGTAAACAAAAAAAGGTTAACCCTCCTTCTAATATGAAAGTCCTCGATGGTTCTTTGATGACCATGTCGTTAAATGAATTCACACAATTTAGGGGATCTTCCTCAAGATAGTCACACAAAAATTCAAGAAAAACATCATGTCTTCATCATCGCCAATCTAATCGAAACATCATCGATTAGCTAAAAAGAACATGACTTGAAAATATCAATGAAAATCATCAAAATTTCAAGTGTTTTGCAATGTATCAAGATTTTCAATAAGAATTCCTAACATTCTGACCATTTAGGGTGTTGTCAATTTTTAATCCTGATAATCGGTCAATGAAGGTCAAGGATCAAGTTATGCGATCAAACTGTTTAGGTTGAATAATGATATCCATAAAAGGTTCTAAAATATCTCTCCTCTGAAGTTCTGAAAATCTGCTTCTGTCATGTGACCAAGATGTAGCACTTTTGAATCTATTTGTACCAAAAACCAATGATTTGCCCCCAAGTGATAATTGAAATTGTGTGTAAAGCTTGGGAAATTGAAACCTAGTATGCAGAAATACAGTTGAGAGACTTTATTATGACTATGCACAAATGACGGATGTAATGAGGATGTGTACAAATGAGATGGTGAAAAGGAAATATGTATAAATGCAAATAGGAAAGACCTGAGGGAACAAAAAGTGTGTGTTTCCAGGTTTTCACCTTTTGGGTTTATTGCTCTTTTTTCTCTTTTTTTCTTTTTTTGCTACCAAGGTGCCTATTGCTAGGTTTTCACCAAGGCACTTTTCTCTTTTTCAAAATTTTCAAATTTTTTTTTCTTTTTTCTTTTTTTATCATCAAGGCGCCTATTTGCTAGGTTTTCACCAAGACAACAATTTTTCTGATTTTTGAATGTTTTTGCTTTCTTCATGCTCAATTTTCTTGTTTTTTTGATTTTGTGCTTTTCCATTATTTTTTATTTTTTGATCTTTCTGATTTTTTTTGGATTTTGATCTTTTCTCATGTTTTTGGATTTTGAATTTTCTCATGTACAAAGAAGATTCTAACTCATCTGATATACTCGTTTGATACTCTTTCTTTTGATTCTCTTTCATCTGATTAGGTATGAAACCTCTTTAAATGGATGCTATTAATGGGCTCTTGCAACTCATCCCCTTCACAATCAACTATTTTGTAGGTTCCCATTCCAAAGGAAGAAGTGATGACAAAAGGTCCAATCCAATTCACTTCCCATTTTCTCTTCTTTTCTCTATCAACTTGATTTTTAGGGTTTTCTCTTAACACTAAGTCGCCCACTTGAAAGGTTCTTAGTTTTATGTGGTTGATGTAGTTTCTTGAAATTCTATTTTGATATACCTTCAAATGATCATATGATTGTGTCTGATGTTCCTCCAACAATTCCAATTATTGAAGTCGGGAAACCCTATAATCCTCATTAGTGATTAATCCATGTAGTGAAACTCTTAGGGATGGAATCTCAACTTCTAAGAGTACAACAGCTTCGGCCCCATAAACCAAGGAGAATGGTGTAGCTCCTATTGGTATTCGGATGCTAGTTCTATAGGCCCACAATGTCGAGTTTATCTTAATATGCCAATCTCTTCCTGATTTATCAACCAATCTTTTCAATATTGTGAGGATGTTCTTGTTCGTAGCCTTGGCTTGTCCATTACCTTGAGGATAGTAAATGGAGGAAGAATGGTGAGTAATATGAAACATTTCACAAAGTTCATCCACATCTTTGTTCTTGAATTGTTTTTCGTTGTCCGTGATGATGGCATGAAGAATACCATATCTACAAATGATGTGATTAAAGATAAACATGGAAATTTGTTTTCCCATTGCAGTTGTCAAAGGAATGACCTCTACCCATTTAGTGAAATATTATGTCGTTGTGAGGATGTATTTATGTCCATTAGAAGATGGTGGGTAAATCATGCCAATTAGATTGAAACCCCATTGATAAAATGGCCATGGTGTGATAAATGGATGCAATTCTTGTGCGGGTGCATGGATCATGTCTCCATGATATTGGAATTTTGAACAAACTTTCACAAATTGGCAAGCATCTTTCTCTAAGGTTTTCCAAAAATACCCCATGCGAAGGATTTTCTTAGCTAAGTTTAATCCACTTGAATGTGACCCACAAATCCCCTCGTGGACATATCTTAAAGATAATCTCGATTCCTCTTCCTCCAGACACCTAAGCAGCATTCTGTCAAGACCTTTGTGATACAATGTGTCTGATAGGATGGTATAACGAGCCGATTGTCTTATGAAATGTCATTTTTGAGCTCGGGTTTGGTCCAAAGGTAAGGTTTGGTCTTTAAGATAAGTATAGATTGGTCCATACCAGGGTGATTTATGTCTGTTAATAAGGGAAATTATTTGGGTATTGGGTAAGTCAAATGTCGGTTTTGCCAACTCTTCCACCAAGAATTTGTACCTCGCATTTTTATCAGGCATTTGGAGTAATGAAGCCAAGGTAGCCATTGCATCAACTGCTCTATTTTTGTCTCGTGGAATTTGCTCAAAAGTTATGAAAGAAAAATACTTTTTCCAATCATCCACCATCCTTTTACATGGCATCAATTTTCATCTTTGGTGTTGTATTCATCATTGATTTTATTGATGATTAATTGAGCTCCATAAACTTGCAATTCCGTGACATTCCATTCTAAGGCCATTTTGAGACCTATGACCAAAGCTTCATATTCAACAATATTATTTGTGCAAGGAAAAAATAGTTTGTAAGATTTGAGAATTGTGTATCCTTGAGGTGTTATCAAAATAATTCCTTCCCTTGGACCACTTTGAGTATAGGATCCATCAAAATATAAGGTCCATGTCTTTGCTTCCACATTAACAATTTCTAAATCATGAAACTCTACTTGAATTGGATGTGTAGACTCTAAAGGATGTTCAGCCAACTGATCAGCAATCACTTGTCACTTTATTGCTTTCCTATCCACGTACTCAATGTCAAATTCACTAAGCACCATCACCCATTTTGCAATCCTTCCTGTTAGAGCTGTTTTACTAAGTAGATACTTCAATGGATCAATTTTGGCAATTAACTTCACTTTATGCATCAACATGTAATGTCTAAGATTTCGAGAGGCAAACACCGCTGCTAGGAAAGCCCTTTCCATGAATCTATAGTTCAATTCATAGTTTATCAATGTTCTACTCAAGTAGTAAATAGCTCTTTCTTTTCCTTCATTGTCTTATTGTGCCAATAGAACCCCTAAAGATTTCTATGTTGCTGATATGTAAAGTAATAAGGGTTTTCCTTTGATAGGTGGTATCAAGATGGGTTGGTTCACCAAGTATCTTTTCAACAATGTGAAAGATTTGTCACACTCATCATCCCATGTAAAAATGGTATTTTTATGTAGCAATCTTGTGAATGAATGGCATTTTTCCGCCAATTGTAAAATGAATCTCCTTATAGATTGAAGTCTTCCTTGAAGAGACCTCATTTAACTAATATTCTTGGGAATTTCCATGTCCATGATTGCTTTCACTTTCTAGGGATCTACTTCAATTCCTTTTGCAGAAACAATGTAACCTAAGAGTTTGCTGGATTGCACCCCAAAAGCACATTTCTTTGGATCGAGTCTCACTTTGAATTTCTCTAACCTTGTGAATTTTTTTTTTAATATTGGTAAGTGATCCTTTATTTCATGTGATTTTGCTAGAATATCATCCACATATTCTTCTAGGAAGGTATGCATCATATCATGGAAGATAGTGGTCATTGCTCTTTGGTAAGTTGCTACGGCATTTTTGAGACCGAAGGGCATCACATTCCAACAAAAGGTTCCCCATGGACATGTAAAAGCTTTCTTTTCTTAGTCTTTGGGTGTAATTCAAATTTGATTATATCCACTAAATCCTTCCATGAAGTAAAAAATAGAATGACCCGTCATTAAGTCCACTATAGCATCAATGCTAGGTAGCGGAAAATCATCTTTTGGGCAAGCAAAATTAAGGTCTCTAAAATCCGTGCAAATTCTAATGGATTTGTCATATTTTGTGACCACTACAATGTTTGATATCCATTTTGCATATGCAATCACTCAAGTATGAACCCAACCTTGAGTAACTTTTCCAATTCTGCTTTTACTACTAAAAGTGCCACATGAGGGTGCATCTTTCTCAATTTTTTCTTCACGGGTTTCACATTCAAATGATGCATTATAAAGCTCAGATCTAATCCTAGCATGTCGACATAAGACCATGTTATGCCCTGCATCCCCGTCCCTACATTTTGTGTGCAAAATGTTGGGTCCCCCTTTTTTTTGCTTTCTGCTTTTGGCTCTTGCCCTATCCTTTCCTTTGTTTCCTTTGTTTTCCTTCTCCAGGGTTTTCTTTCCCGCGGTGTTGTTTTGTTTTGTTGGTCTCTCGTGTCTCTGGGACCTGGTCCCGGAGTTGGTCATCCTTTGTCGGGAGCCAGATTCTAAACTCCTGGATTCTTCGTCGCGATGTCTTCTTTCCTTAAGGTGGCATCATCGCATGGAATCCCCGGGCCCGGAGTCCGGAGGTCTGTCTGGCTGAAGTTTGTGGAAGGAAAGGTGATTGGATTTTTACTGCGGGTATAAATAGAAGTTACCTATCATTTTCACATTTACCGCGATTAAACACTTGAGCAATTAGAGCGATTTGCAGTGATTTAGCGATAATCTAGTGCTAATCATCCCGAGCGTTCCTCAGCAATTGTGGGTGGTTTGTGGTGGTGAGTTGTGGTCATTTTGGTGGTTGAAGCTATTGCAGAGCTTTCACAATGGTTTCCTTTCCCTGCCCTTTCTTCATTTTCAGGTTGGTGCCTTTCCTCTCGCTTGGCTTTCCTTCTTTCTGGTTTTGTTTTTGTTTGTGTTGTCTCATTTTGTTGTCCATCTTGTGTTTCTTTCTGGTTTGCCGCCCGTTGGTGGGCCGACTCTTCCAGAGGGTTGTCCACCCTTTGTGAAGATGTAGTCTAGTCTGTAGATGGTGTAGAAAGTTGTAAGTAGTCTGTACATTGTCTGGTTTTTGTGAGTGCCTGCTCTGCAATTTCTGTATATATGTAAATTTGGTATATTTCTGTTGTGTATCCTTCCAGTTTGCATGTGTATACTCTTTGGCTCTTGTGTATATTCTATGTGTATCTCGCCTGGTAGCCGAGCAAGCTCGTCGTGCCACATCTATTGTTGTTTTTTAGTCTGTGAGCTCGCTCTGTGCAGAATTCCACCTGGTTGAAACTTGGCTCTCGGCCGGTTTCAAACAAGTGATTTTCTCTCTCCTTCGTAAACTATCCTGACCTTCATTTATGTCCCATGCGCGCATTTAAATTTGTCCAAGTGGCCATCACTTTTCACGCATTCAGACAGTTGGCTCCGCCATCATCACCATAACTCTCATTTATTGCTCGCCTACATGGCACCCATGTGGGTCTGACGGCTCACTTTTTGTGCATATCTACCAATGGTTACTTCCCCAGGCTCTGGGTCTCTTGCCATCACCCATCCCGTGCCCTCTTTTCTCTAAGTATGAAGAAACCCCCAGACCTGGATGATTAATTAAATTTCCAAGTTCACAATATGAATGTATGCTGTCTAGATGTTTTGAACGAAAATAACTTTCTCGGGGGAAACAAACACCACGATGGTAAGGTCTTTGGACCCCTAAATATTTATTTATCTATGCATTCTGATGGTTGCCTTGCCTTGCAGGTTTCTAGAGCAGCAAAACTTGCAAACATGTCTGAGGCTTCCGCATCTTGCCCACCCGAAAGTCCGGACTTACCTTCTACGATGGTTACCAGGGTGACAGTTAGATCTAAGTTGGAAAAGGCTTTGGAGAAATTGCCCTTAAGCCTGAAATATGTAAAAGATGGAGTCATCGCAGGCTCAAAGATCAAGTTCAAGGTCCAATTTATCACTGACACCAGTGTCAGAACATGGCCAGAAATGCAGACATTGGTGAAAATTATGTACATTCAGAGACAGGTCAGAGATCCATTGGCTATTCAAATTGGGAACTTCAGGATCCTCAAGGCAGCTTGTTTCCCTTGCTCTGTGCAGTCACCAGAGCCCATTCTCACTCTCGTAGTGCACTATAATGCATCTATCCGAGTTGTTATGCTCGCAGCCCTGGAGCCAACAGGATACCCTACTCCCATGGTGTCCCTCGATCCTAATACCTTCTAGAGGGGCTTGGGGATCCCCCAATTCGACAAACCAGCCGTAGTCACTCGGTCAGATGCTTTGGCCCAATTCACTCAGTTGGAGGAAGCGGCCCGTATATACATGAACAATCATTGGCTAAAGACCCTAAAGAGGGATCCTAAGAGGATGAAGCTAGAAATCCCCAGGGCCAAATACAAAGAAAGCAACCAAATGGGGATGATAGCCTTATGCCGGGTCTTCGGACAACAACATGCCCAAGAATTTTCTGGGTGGATGTACTACTTCTTGCTGGGTATCAGCACGAGCAAAGAATATTTCGACTGGGCTACCATAATCTCCAACCACGTGGACTCCTAGTTCCTTCAACTGGCCAAGAAGAAGAAGTTTTATATGACTTCTTATGTTGTCTGGGCCCTGGCACAACAACGGCCCCACACCAATGGGTTACTTACAGAGGGTGTGCTCGGGATCAGCCCGAGATAGAAGGCCCCTTGGGACCACTTCCCATAGATTCAATGGGAGGCCAGCTTCCCTAGTTTTTGCTGGGTAAACAATGCCTTCGTTTACTACCATTTGCTCACACCCACCCGGGACACGGGATACCACCTGTCTACTAAGGTGATGAATTTGGTCCGGAGTTACGGACATTACTACATATAATTCCAACAACATACTTACATTAGGGTGACCAGCTTCTCTAGCTAACCCTACTTGTTGTCCAAACACTGCGGGGACAAGATAATCCTCCTGGAATATTACAGGAAGATAATGGAGTTGCATGCACTCTTTGCCTTGAAGAAGGTAACCAATATTCCATTCCCAATCACTTGTGGGAACTATTCATGCAGTTTGGCTGCCACAAAAGAAGTGGATAATGAGCTTAAATGCTACAACTTGGTAGAATTTTACTTGGCACAAAAGCAATTTGATCTGCATGGAAGGATTGCAATGGCACTTCCCCGGGCCTCAGAGCCCCATCAGTATCACATGGAGGACTTCTGGGAAGACTGCCAAGACGACGTGGAAGTTTGGGGGTGGCATTATGTCAGAATGATCGCAGGGATGATGGAGAGATTAAAGCTCCAGAGATTCTCTAAAGACTTCTCGTACGTTGGCTCCACAGAGGATCCCCAGTACAGAGAAAAGGGGATCAATAAATTGGCCCTTCCACTAGTGAATTGGGATGCCCAGGAGGGGCCCACAATTAAGGAGTTCTCTCGTAATGTAGTTGAACACAGCCACCTCTACTTCAAGAAGGTGTGCCCCGGGAGTGTCCGCCGGGCGGCACAGCTGATACCAAAGTTGACTCCAGGGGCTGGGACTTCTTCGCAGGGAGCTGATAAAGGAAAAGGAATAGCGACGACCCCAACCTCTCAAGAAGTCCCTGTCAAAGAACAAATAAGGCAATCAGTAGCAGCCTCCCAGCAAATGTGGGAGAATCTTATCACACGGCTGGCTACTCCAGTGCTTATGGCCAGACCGATTCATCCTCCCTCCTCCCCTTCACTAGCAACTTTGATGATTACGGCAACATGGGTGGATCGGGCAGAGCAAGCAGCGATAAGGGATGCGGGGCCTCCCTTAGTTACTCAAAGGAAGAGGAGGCTTGACCCGAAGCCCAAGAAGGAGCTGGAGCTGGGGATGCCCCAGACCCCACAAATTGAGATCCTTTCTTCCGACTCCCCAGAGCTAGAAAGGGAATCAGAGCCCGCTGATGTCCCAGCCAACCCTCCTCCACATGATGAGTTTGATGATGTTTTTGCAACCGACGAGTTCGGTAATTTACAGGGGGACATCAAGCAAATGGAGGCTGAAGTCCCAACACAAGAGGAGGATGAGGCACAAAAACCTACACAGGAGCAGGAGGAGCAGATGGAAGAAGAGAAGGAAACAGAGCAGGAGATCACCTCCAAAGTTTCAGAGATACAAGATACGGGGGTGGATCAGCAAAAGCAGAGTGAACAAACGGCATCCGCTGAGGGAACCAGACCTACGAGAGCAACCGTAACCTCAGCAGCCATGTTCCAAGTGCCACTCCCTAGAGTGACCTTTAGGCAGGTAATAACTGTGGCTCAAACATTAAATCTTGGCCTGGTACCTCCCCCATTGCCAAAGGATATACCAGCAGAAGAAGAAATCCCGACGACAGAGGCCGAAGAACAAGGAGAACAACAAGAGGAGGAAACCCCCGGGACAGCCAATGAAGGTCTAGACGAAGCTAAAGATAAAGAGGACAAGGCAAAGGAAATAAATGTCACTGGGGGAAATGTTCTTGACGAAGCCCAAGATAAAGAGAAAGGGGCGGGCGAGACTCACACCACTGAGGAGGAACAACAACAGGACACCATGGAAGAACCAAAAGAACAGACTTTGGCAAAAAAGCCACCCCTGCCACCTCAGTGGTTAGCTGAAAGTAAGAAAAGAAAAGCTCCGTCCAGCTCACCTCTCCTTAGCTGAAATGATGGCTTAGGTCCAGGGCCCACCGAAGGCTAAGAAAGCCCAGACGGTTCATACTCTTCGAACTGGGCCGGGAGGAGAAACAGTTGTCGTTGTTGCAACACCTCCCCCAGATGCTAATGAGGCAACTACCGAAGCTGGAGATTATGATATCACAGAGATATCACTGGGAAAAAGAGGAAAACAGGGCAAAGTGAACTTGTTAAAAGAGGCGACCATAGCCGTGGAGGCCCGATATGAAAAAGAGGCCCAAAGGCTCAAAGCGGAAAAGGAAAAGATAACGAACCTTATGGGATTGCTTACGGAGTTGGCCCGGCCTATTAGTGCCATTCCTCTGAAGGCCTCCACATTCGACGCACCATTACCACAGAGCGACATAGACTCCTTGCGAGCAATGAAGAAAAAGGCCCAAGCGGTCGATGAGTGGGTCGCTCTGCAGGTAGGAAACACCCGATGCTTCCTAGTATCCACCCTCCCGGATTTATATGCGGCTTGACACATTCTGCATCAGGTGGAAACTATCCTTAACATATGGGAGGGTGATATGGAAAGCTAGGAGGCATGGAAGGTAGAACTAGAAGAGCTCCTTAGCCTCAGGGAAGAGATGGTCTTTGAGTCTGGGATTCTGGGAGAAGAATCATTCAATTTTGTGAGGACCCAGCACTCCAGACTTGACCTCACATTGGAGGTACTCAAGCAATTCGTAGGGGTTCTACATGATAAAATCAACGCGGTTCAGTACTCTTCAAATATGTACAAGGCATTTGTCACAAAGGTCTCCAAAGCTGACCCATTCAGCACTGATACATGCACTCTGAAGGAGTATGTTTTGGGTAATTTTGATGAATTGATGGATTCCAGATATCAATCCCCAAAGGGAGTGGATGGGACTCAGATGGCGAGATTAACTCGTATGATCCTTAGTGGCCATGATGTGGCAAAAATGGCCGATGAATTCAATAATAATGTTTCGAAGCTAGGAGAATAGATTGAGGTGGCTAAGTACCGGCGGTCTGGCCTCAGAGAGATTGATGAGGATGGAATCTCCCACCTCCTCCAAACCTTCAATGACAACAAGCAACAATAACATTTCTCTGGAGGCCAGAGAAAACTAAAACATTTTTGTATTCTTTATTCTTTTGGAACATAAGTTCCTGGATCCCAGAGTCCCGGATCCTAGATTTTGTATTCTTTTGAGTGATCTGTGTCCCGATCCCTGAGGCTGATCGGTAATTTTCAAGTAGTTAATAAAAGTTGTTGAAGACTATCAGAGGGTAGTTGGCTACATCGAGGAACGTCAGATCAACAGTTGGTTCTAACAGATGGTCTTCTCGAGGCACCACTGTGGATACACCTGGCACATTGGAGATAGGGCACCACATTTCCCATTTATGAGGCATGTAGCCTCGATCCCCGGGGGATCAAATTTCTTCCTTTTCTTTCCTGGCTCTCCTCTCGAGGATGATTCTTCCACACCACCTTCTTGTCTCATTCTTCTGACATGTCAGGCCTATTCCGTCTCAAGGTCTTTTGTAGGGTGGCACAGATAGTACCGGCCCCCAGATAATATATTCTATTATATAGTGTAATGAAAAATAGGGTTAGGGTTAGGGTTAGATGAAAATGTGTATAAATAGTAAGTCCAACCCTTTTCCAAGGGTCGGCAAAATTGATGATTTTGCAGTCCATATAATAGAGAAGCAATATTTTCATTTCTATTGCAGAGCTCAATATTCCTTGGTCTTTAAGTGTTCAGTAGTTAGATGCTCCCTTGGAGCCACCATTGTATCATGCACCAATGCTTGCTAGAAGAAATATTAATGAAGAAGAGATGGTTCTTGCAATGATGTTGTTGGCACCTGGTCTTCCAAGTTAATGGTATTTTATGTTCAAATGTTCTTCATGTCTTCTGCTCTGATATTTTAAGTAGATTAACGACCTCCTTTCCCTTGCTACTGATCAAATATGAACTGATGGTGGTGTATTTCTTTGGTATTTAGTATAGTATACTAGAGCATTATTGATGTATGGGATGTTTATAAGTAGATGGAATACTTCTAACCCTACAAGATCTTTTTCGATTTATTTGCTAAGTGTAGAATGCTTGGAGAAGCCTAACCTTCCTGAATCTCCAGAGAGAATGAGTTGAAGAAACCAGCTATCCCCCTCAAAAATAGTCACATCTCCCAACCAAGCCCCGCACTGTGGTGACCCAACACCTAGGTGCTTGGAGGCCTAGGGAATCTCACTTCCCCAGATAACCTTTGCAGGCAGAGTTGGCTGGTACCCTAGTACCCGATGACAACTTACGACTATTGGTGGACCCGGTCACCAAAGTCCCATCAACATACCACACAAAGTTAATTTGCTTTTCTTGAAATAATTCGATGAACTCCTTCCTTTCTGATGGACTCAAGGATGTTGCTAAATGAATGAACTTGGGAACCACTTCGGTGCCAATGTTAACTTTCTCCGTTGGTTCAATAAGGATGGGTGACCTTTCATCTTCATGTTCTGGTAGGGTGCCCAACCTCTCTTCCTTAGGTGCCACAGTTGGGTTTTCACCTTTGGAAACATCCGATATTAAATTACTTTTTTAGGTTCTAGCACTACCACATGGTGGTTTTCACCACTAGACCTTTTCATTTTTTTGTATTTATTTATTTTATTTTGTGGATTAAGAGGTTGGACCCCTACCTCTATCATTATGTCTAGATTGTATTTGTTGGTGGAAGAAGATGGCTCAACCACATTTAGGTATTAGGCCGTTGCAAGGTCATTGGGAAAGTATAATAGGTCATTTGGTTTAGATAAATCCCAATCAATGAGTTCGAGGTGCATTAGGGTTAAGGATTCATTTGGAAAATTGTCATTTGAAGGGTTTAGGGACATGACCTCATTTCAAGGTTCATACATTATATCACTTAGGTCTATGACAAGGGCTTCCTCAAGATGTTCCATGGAAGTATAATTGAAATCTCCTTCACTAGAGTCCTCGTTGATTTCCATGGGAAATAATGCATGTGGATTAAATACAACATTTGAATCACCCCCCCACGAAGGTACCCAAGCTTAACCTATCCATTGATTATTCCTAGATGCTTGACCTATATTGTATTCTTGAGGTTCACTTGACACTTGTGTAGAATTTGAACCTTGATGCTCATTGTCTTGACTTATCACATTAGGAATGGTTGCATATGTGTGAATAACATCAACCTCTTTATCATGTCAAGACTCTTTGGATAGGGAATTGTAAGAAATGATAAGGAAGAGCAAAAAAGATCTTGTTTAATCTAATGAGAAAAGTGTGAGGAAATGCATACCATGAAATAACCAAGTCTAGAAGCATTCACCATACAATATGAGACAATATTTTTGAAGGGGAAAAGCGAAAAAAAACCCCATGATATTATTATGAATGGGCCAAAAAGCCTAAGAGAGAGAGAGAGAAAGAGAATGAGAGCAAAATGCTCATACAATGCTTCAAGAGAATGAGAATGAGAAACTAAGTGTTGCAAGTGAATAATGAATAAGAGAAAAGAAGCATCTCTTATGTAGAGATGG
>MU227371.1:440055-462698 GCA_018584345.1 Thuja plicata | reverse complement strand
ATGGACAAGAGGACATGTGTTCATGTAGGGATTCTATAGGAATCTCCTACTTACATAATAAATAAACTAAACTAAACTACCTTGGTTTATAATATGTTTCACCAAGGAAAGATTACATATTCTAACAAGAATCCCAATCATAATCCCCAAAATCATCCTCACTCTTGGATCCTACCATGTGTACATGTTCATTAAAATCATGCATTGGGCTTGAACTTTCTCCTTTATTTTGATAACCTATTCCGGATTTCTCTTCTTTTGATCTCCAAGTCAGTTCAATGGGTTCTAGAAATCCTCTATTCCTAACTCCTAAGGGTCCTCTTCCCTTGTATCCAATTTTTTACATAATTTGATACCCTTTTCCATATTGCCCAGTTTGAATGTTGATGTGTTGTACTCTTTCCATGAGATTGTTTGAAGTGTCTTCCTCTTTATAGATCCATTATAGCACTTCATCATCCTCCTTTTCTAAGGCTGATTTGTCACTCTCTCTTACAAAATGAGAGTTATATTTATGAGGTGGATGATCACTTGATGGTTTTCCATGTGTCCTAGGAGAAGTTGGTAAATCAAATAGGGAAACAGAATATTCCCCTACTCCCTTGGAATTGATTCTACATTGTTTTTCAAAGTTATGCATCATTTCATTCATCTTTTGGTATTGATCCTTCTTGGCTTGTTCTCTCTCCTCCTTGGAGGGTTTTGAAATTTCCATCTTCAATGTAGAAGTCTTAACTGAATTGTCATGTGAACTTTGACCCTCATAACTCATCTTCTCCTTTCCCTTAGTTGATGCAGTTGAATTATTTTGATTAGGGTTTGAGGTAGATGTAGCATTTGATGTTTACTTCAAACTTTCCTCTTTATCTTCTTCATTGGTGACATTAGGGATGACTCCTTCCCTATTATGAGGAATAAATAATTCATGACTTAGCTTTAATGTGTTGCAATATTGAAAGGGATTAGTATCTCCTCCAATTGTGATCTCTTCACCCATGTGTGGAACTTTATGCATTGATGATAGGTGGAAGGTACCGCTTGCATCTCATGAATCCATGGTCTTGCCAATAAGATATTATAAGTTTGTTTCATGTCAAGGACTTGACATATGGTGTCTTTTTTGATAGGTCCCGCTTGAATAGGTAGAACAATCATGCCTTTTGAAGACCTTTCTTCCTCATCATAAGCCTTAATGGTAATCTACTTTTTAGGATCAATGGATGATTCGACTAGCCCTAAAGACTTGACAAGGTTCAATGTGAAAATATTAAGACTGGCTCCCCCATCAATGAGGACTCTCTTAACCCTATGCCTTTGGATCAACACTTCTATATGCAAGGGAAAATTTTGAGGGTGGGTAATAGACATATCATCTTGTTCGGAGAATGAAAGGAAATGAGGGGCTATGATATGTCCTACCATATTTTGAAACTTATCTTCCTCCAAAGTTATAGGAACATTAGTCTCTCTCCACTAGGGATTTTTCCGAGCTCTCTTTGTGGTTAGGAGAAAGTTTCAACAACTCCAATATCGAGATTTGTGCTAGAGTTTTGTGCAATTGATCAACCAAACTATAAGGCTTTATTGAAGAAGATGTTGGTTTAGCCAAAGTAGTTTTTGGAGTAAGACCAAATGTTTTAGGGACACTTCCTTGTAGGGTAACTCTTGCTGCTTGCCCCCTAGTTACAACATTAGAGATCTCTTTGTTAGGTTGTTCTTTGATTACCACCACATTGATAGTACTATAATGTCCAGATAGGGCATTAATAGTATTGTCACAGCTATGGGCAAAGTTCACATTGTTGTTGCCTCTCGAATTGTTTCCATTGTTCCCTCCATTGCTGGCATTGGAAGATTCACCTTTATCATGCTTGTAGAAAGGAGTTTTAAATGACATGTGGTCTTAGTTATTTTTAGGTCCCTCTACCTTAATCACACCATTGTCAATTAGATCTTGCACCACATGTTTTAGGCACATGCAATCATTCATCTTGTGTCCCCGATTCCTATGGTATTCACAATGGTTAGACTCACTCCACCATGTAGGTTTGATTTGTGGTTCATATGGTTGAGCCCTTGGTAAATCAATAATCTTATTTGCAATAAGTTTCCTTAATTCATTTTCGAGTGGTTCACCCAAAAAGTGACATTCCTCTTAGGTGTTGGTGCAAAGAAAGGCTTAGGCTTGTTAGCCCCTTGCTAATTCCCAAAGTTATTATTGTTGGTATTGTTGTTGAAAGGCACTTTGGGTGTTTGAGTCACATTGTTAGCTCGAGAGGATCCTCTTGTAAGATTAAAAGGTGTGGCCTTCAAATTATTTGCTTCTACAACTCCATCATTGACCACTCCTTTATTGTTATTCTTCATCCAAAACCGGTTATTGTTAGGATGATTCCTATTTTGATTGTTATTGGAGGTATTATTGTTGTTTTTATAAATCTTAAGTTCTCCACTTTTAACCAATACCTCTTCCATGGTAACCCCATTCTCAATTAGGTCTTGGAAAGACCTAGGACATTGTAACCTTAACCAATAGTTCATCTCATTACTCAAGCTATTAATAAAGATATCCATCTTTTCTTTTTTAGGTACACTTTGAGGGTATCTAGTGAATAATGCTCTCCATCATTGCAAGAAAAGTATGAATCCTTCTCCCTCTCATTTCTTGGTATTACATAAATTTATCATCGTAGCCTCATGTTTGATATTGTAGGAATAAGAGTTAAAAATTTGGAATCCAATTCTTCTAAAGTTCGGATGCCAGAGGGTAATTTGGAAAACCACTCCATTGCCATGCCTCCTAATCTTCTAGGAAACAACCTCATTAAATACATTGTATCATGCATAAACTTGAGGCTTAGTGCAAAAAATTCCCTCAAATGATCTTGGGGATCAGATGCTCCTCCATACTTATCATATTTAGGAAAAATAACATTATTTGGGAGTGGGACCATAATTAGGGTTTTATCAAATGGAAAAGGACACAAACATTCGATAGAAAAGGGTTTAGGAGCCCCGCTTTGTTTCATTGTGTCCAATTGCATTTGGAGTAATTTAAATTGTTTATTCATGACATCAATAGGATTTTCTTTGGCTTCTTTTCGTTTGAGTTGATTGACATCATAATCATGAAGGAGTTTGAGACCCACTTGTGCTAGGTCTAAAAAGTACTTCTCCCTATCTCTATCCAACACTTTCTCCATGAGTCTCATGAAGAATGGGATTTGCATGACTTTGTTGACCTTCTCATCAGTTTCTTCTTCGTCATTAGGGTCAACATGCCCCCATTGTTGTTGGTATTTAACCCTTGGTTGTTAGGGTCCATTCCTCCTCCATTGTTGTTATTGTTTAACCCTTGGTTGTTAGGGTCAACTCCTTCTCCATTATTATTGTTATTAACCCCACCACCACCATTTTTATTGATATCCTTATTAACGTAGTTGATTTGATCGGGGTCTATGTTTCCAAATGGGAAAGACATAGTTGGTTCCACTTCCCTTGTAGGTTATCGCGTTGGTCTTGAAGAAGTGAACATGTCGCTAGGAAAAGGAAGCTCCTGCCTTAGATATGAACCGTCTGATTGCAAGGTGTTTTTAATATATTGAGATTGAGTAAAAGTTGACATGGACATTAATTGCATAAAATATTGGCTTTCTCACTAAAGTTGATCAATCCCTTATGATTTTTTGCAAAATGTGCAAAAATGGGGATTCTGACCAGGTTGAACTTATGGACAGTTGGAGAATCCAAAAGGGTACTCAAGAATGAAATCCAATTTTCTCCAAGCCCTTGGGAAATATCCACTATTTTCCCTTCTTTGTTTTTGGGCGTCACTTCCCTGTGTGTAGGCATGACTTAACTGCTTGTAGGTGTTTACTGGAATTTTTGTACGCGACACTCTGCAGTTAGCAGGCGGCATTTTCCTGTTGATAGGCATTGGTTTAAAATTTCCAGGCGTCACTTTCCAGTGACTTATGCAGTGTTTAAAACATGCAAGGAATTGTTTTAGAGTTTTAGGCGTCACACAACTTTCTGTAGGCATCACTTAAATGTGCATACGCGACATTTGGTAGGTCAAAGTTGTTTTTGTCAAAAAAAAATTGGATTTTAAAAGTTTAAGGATTATGATAAGGTCTGCCAGAGAATATTCTTGCTTGAAAATTAAATACAAATGCAACACACACGTCAAGTTTGTACCATGTCCCTAAAACAACACTATGTGTATGTTCTTGGTCGTTTTCACAAGTATAAAACAAGAATAGCTTCCATGCAATCTACCTAGAGTCAAATTTTGCTTTTAAAATTTTGGCTCTAAAAGGTAGCTTGCTACTTATTTGGGATTTAATGAACACCTCTGTTCTAAACTATGTCAAGTTCTTTTACCCCCTTGCAGGCTTCCCACACGCACAAAAGTACGATTTTGCGCAATCCTAAAGGACTACTCAAGGAAGTGAAGATAACTTGCACACAATTTAGTCTCCTTCCCATTAAGGAAGAATGCATTTATTTATAGTGGGTCGGATAGTATCGCGACTTAAGTGATTGTCTCCCACTTTGGGTCATTCCCTCTCACCGTCCTCGTAAAGAAATTCTCAGGAGGCAGGCCCTCTAAAGTTCTAATTTAACTAGAATATATAGGAAAGCGACAAATGAACTTAGTTCAACAAGTTTGGAAATTTGATTCACTTAAAAGTGAAGAGCATATCCCTATTGTTCTTCTTCTCTCCAAACACTTCAAAAACACTTGTTCTTTTTTAACCCCTTGACAAGGGGGTTCTTAAAAATTGAAATATGTGGTTAATTTGCCTCCCTTTCTTTATACCACCTCAAACTCAACATGTTTGGCTTTTTGATCAAATTCAAAAATTTGAGAGCATATGCCTAATTATTTGTTCAAGATGGAAAATAATAGGGTTTTTCCTATTTAAACTAGATATAATTGAATTGCCACAAGTTAAGGGAATGCAAGCTTGCTTTGAAAAATACCTCTTTTGTAGCTAGCAAAGGCTATGTACTTTTTTGAGGTTTTTGATGCTTGTTTTTCTTACTCACCTAGTGGCGATAGTTCCCACTCTGGCTCCACCAACAAGTTAGTCAGCACAAAGGAACAAAGCGAAGAAAACTTGAAACCAAATTGACAAATGCACCTAAGTTCTTTTGATCAAATTTATCAAAATCAAGCTTAAGAACCTAAAGCATAAAATCAATTTAAAGTAGGGAACTTCTTTTTGTATGCACTACTAACTTTTATGTAATGATCATACAAATTCTCTTCTACCTCTAAACTTTCCAAAATATTACGTTATGAATTTGTTTAGAGTACTTTGTTAGAATCCTTACCTCTCTATTTGGCATTGTAACCCTCAATTCTGGCTTTTGCACTTTCAGGTGTTGTTTCATCTGCAGGAACAAAAAAATAGAGAGTCAAAATAGAGAACAAATCAATTTAATCTCAATAACAAGTTGTAAATTCTAGGCATCATATAACAGCTAATAGGAATTATTTAACTGTTAACATGCAGGATTTAAAACTTAGAATGCGGAATTTAATTCTTAACATGTGGTATTTAAAAATGACAGAGCGTTAAAAAAAAATTCACAGGCGCTGCAAAAAGTTGAAATTGTGGTGAAAGGCTGATCACAGGCGTCAAATGACAGATACAAGGTGGTGTTTCTTAGGTCATAGGTGACTCTTTACAGTTCAAGGTGTCACACTTTATCTCACAGGTGGTGAAAGAAATTAAGATAGAGAGAGAAGGATTTCTTCAGGCATCACTTCTCTGCTAGCATGCGTCATTAGATTGCTCGTAGGCATCATTTCTTCTGCAAACTACAAAATAAACACAAAAGTGAAGGAAAAACATACAAAATTTCAAATAAAATGAGGAATTGAGGCTCAAAGCCCTAAGGTGGGCGCCATTTGTGTGTGAATAAAATACACCTTCATGAAATTGATTTATTTAACTATAATTCTATGGAAGAATAATGGAAATTTAAACTAATAATTACAATTAAATCAATAAACATCTCATGGATCTCTATCTAAGATTTTTTAATAGAGCTCTCAACTTTAATATCTATCGATGACAATCCTAGAATGAGAAATTTATGATAGTAAATGCCTAATCTAGCTCAATTCTCTCAAAATTGCTATGCTATGTAATCCAAATGCTCATAAAATGATCTTAATTCTCTCAATTTGCTATGAAATCTCTCAATATTTCTCAAGATGCTATGAAATTGACAAGAGGTTTGATGCTTTGCATTCAAATTTTCTAGGATCCTTATGCTCTCAAAATGGCATCTATTTATAGGATTTTCCCAAGTGTAGAGGGTAGAGTTACTTGATCATAGTTAAGCCATGGTGGAGTGAGAGGATTTCAAATGGTTTAAAATGGGGGGACAATTTAAATGATTATCTCAAAGGTTTGGACAAAGGGACAAATTTGAGTGATTGAGATTCAAAGTTCAAAATGAGTGATTGAGATTGCATATTAGGAGTGATCCATGTGATTTGTGTTCTCAATTCTCATTGGTGCTCAAATTCATGTTGAAAGATATTAGGATTATTTAATTCAATCAATTAAATAAATTATACATGTAGGGATGAATAGGTTCAATTTGATTTTTGATTTAAACTATGCAATTAATTGATTAAAATCAATTATATAATTTTGATTGATCCCTTTAGGTTTATATTTGATGTGATGGTTAATTAATCCTTTTATTTAATTTGATTTTTTCCACTTTGATTGATAAATGTCGATTTGATTTGATTTTGATCCATTTTGATGCAATTTGATGAGATTAGGAGCAATTTGATGAAAAAATGCAGATTTGCTTGATTTGAGAACACCTGGTCAATTTTAGGTGTCTACAGCTAGGTAACAAGCTTTCTTCCCTTTGTCCTTGTATTCTCGGGTATCTCTTTTTTTAGATTGTCAGTTGCTTCGGTAATCTCTGTTATCACTTCTATCAAACTTATTTTCATAGATCTGTCATTACTTCTGTCATCTTTTTTTCTGTTACGACATCTAGCAACAAAGTGTCCAGTCTCTTTATAATTAAAACATACAAGTGGTAATTTACCTTTGTATCTACCTTTTCCTCTTTTCAATCTTCTAGCCATTAGTGATTCAATCTCATCAAGATCTTGGTCATCACTATCACTTTCAATATAGTTTCTAATAGTGTGTTTATGACTTGACTTACTTATTTTCAAAGAAGATTTGAATGCAGACTCAATAGATGGTAAGACACTATTATCAAAGTTATTCATCTCTAATGAAATCAATATACCAACCAAGCTATCTAGATTCACATTATTGTTTTCTACTACTTACCACTATCTCTTCTTCAAGTATGCCTCCAACTCCTTGGATAGCATTGACTACCTCTTTTATTTTGCAGCTGTATTAAGTGACATTTTCTCCTTCTCTCATTCTTAGGTCATCAAATTTACCTCTTAGGATTTTCGCCTTGGTCTTAGTACATTAGCATCTCCTCCATGTACCAACTTCAATTTAGCCCACATTTTCTTTGCAAAGGTGCAGGTTTTGACATCTTCAAACTCAACATCAAAGAGTGAGGAAGCAAGCTCTATCATCATGCAATTATGCTCATGATTTTCTCTTAATTTCTCAAGTGTGTGAGGTCCTTTAGGTAGCACAAATTAAGTATCTAAGTATTGAACAACATAATTTCCAATACCTGATAGGTGGAGTCTTATCTTACTTTGCCATGATGCAAAGTTATCCTTGTTCAACTTGGGCACATCTCGTTTGCTCATCTTGTGATCTTTTGCTTGAGCTGTTAAACTCCCTTTCTAAGCACACAAGCTCTGATACCAATTGTTAAAATAACTAAGAGGGGGGGGGGGGGGGNAAGAGGGGGGGGGGGGGTGAATCAGTGGCATAAAAAATATTCCAATAAATTACCCCAAAAACTTAGTACCACAATATTAAGCCTCTAGTTATCTTTAGTCCTACAAGATGAATGCCTTGAAATAATCTCAACAAATAACTATTGCTCAAAGTTCACTATTAAACCTTATTCTTACTGTTTACCGATTAGTAGTCTTTCATTTACCGAAATGCTATAAATTTCTTAGTGTATACCGATCAATCCAGATTAGTTATGTGTAATGCAAAACACTAAAGTAATGACTCATAAACACCTTGACACATGGATTTTTAACGTGGAAAACCTGTTAAGGGAAAAACCACTTGGGACCAGTAACCCAAAATTTTCACTCTTCTAAAGTGAGCTCAGTGAAGAGCCAACCTCGTTAAAGGTTACAAACACACTGTTAGGTGTGACCTTGTTAGACGGTTTAAATAGAATAGTTTGTCACTTGATATCTAGCATCTCTATGCTACCTTTTATGACCAAACCCAGTGTAGTTTGTCAAATGGTATCTAGCATCTCATGCTATCTTCATGACCAAACCTTTTGATAATCCTTGGGATGTATCTCAATATAGAAAGGATTGTTAAGTCCTGCTCGGTTAAGAGACTTTATGATCCAATGGTTAAATTGAAACAGTAAATGATCTGTTCACATATACAACTATACTTTGTAGATTTGTAGATCTATTCTAAGTTAATAATACCTTTATGATCAATGTATATTTTCAATACCTTTTCTCCACTTCTTTCTACTCAGTGATGTTGTGCTTATCTGTTGCTTGATGTCCACAAAATTAGCTCTGTTCTTCAGCTTGATTGATCAAGACTGTATGAAGTTATTCTTCACTAGTTTCCCTCTAGTATCCTTCTACTCTATTCACCCCTTAATTTGTAATGAATTATCTTGTCTATTTATAGACATGATTTCACCATTTCTCAGTTCTTTACTTTCTTGTTCTTGGCGTGATTTGCAATTCTAGCCAATCTTGCTTTAAACCTTTACTTCAGTTTTATCCCATAGATTTCTCTTTGACAACTAGAATAAAACAACTTTAAATATTTTACTTATCTCTGGTTTTAACTTGGCGATAAAAAAATATATTAAAAACTAGTTAAATCCTTCTTTAGCTCTTTCCAGCTAAGTCTATTTTCATTTCTAAACTTCAATTCTTTTCGGTGTTTTAACTCTCTGTTAGCTTCAGTCAACACTTCAGTTTTCCTCAGGGTATCTCCATCGGGGTTGTCTGTCCGCTGGGAATCACTGTGAAGTTCTACTCATCATTAATTATTTTGATTCTACTCATCGTTAATGCTTTTCAAGTTTCTTTCTCAGAAAACACTATGAGTTTCCTCTCGGGTTTCTTTGTCCGCTAGGGTGCACTGCCCGTCGGTGTTTGTAGTCACTCTGTGAATACTGATCTTTTATGCATTACTGAAAGCATAACCTTTATCTCTCTGGTTATTTGAAGTCTTTGACACTTTGTATATAACCAATCAGATTATATCAATTTGACATCAATGACAATATAATAAATTAATTGATTTAATGGCTTGCATTAACTTTCTGCAGCTTGGTGATCATCAACTTAACATCTTCAAACATTAAATCAGTTATAGGTCATAAAAAACAACTTTACTTTGATACCACTTGTTAGGATTAACAAGACAGAAAAACAATTACATGCAGAAATATAACCAATATCAAAGAATAATAAACCAAAAATTGGAGAGAACACAAGACACAAAGATTTAACGTGGTTCACCCAATCCCTAGGCTACATAGTTCACCCAATCCCTAGGCTACATCCACCAAACAACAAACTCCACTCTTATTATTAACCAGTGATTACAATCTGATTGCAATGCACAAATCTCTTATAACTCAATACCGCCGTAAAACATACAATATAAAATAAAACCCTAACCCTAAGCCAATTTATACAATCTTTATGTCGGTTTAGGGTTAGAATAATTCGGCCTAGCAATTGGTCAAAAATAAGCCTCAAAAAAGGTAAAATACTTTCCTGGATAGTACTTTCCTGATCAGTCACCACAATATAACACTAAATTAAATGAATATTGTTTTAACTATAAGAAGCAAGGACATCAGGCACATGAATGTGGGTCAAAGACAAGCAATACATCTACTTCACCTAGATTCCAAGGACATTGCTACAATTGTCAGAAACTTGGTTATAGAACCCAAGATTGCAGATCCAGTACAAAATCCAAATGGACATCCAAGAAACAAAATAATACACCAAGGAAAGGTAACACATTTAGTTGGGATTACAATACAAGGAACAATCGTCATCATTGCAATGAATATGGTCATATTGGAGAGAATTGTATAAGTACACACTTTAGAGGTAAATCCAAACATTGGATGAATGGAAGTATGGTCTGATATAGTTGTCACAAGATCGATCATACCAAGAGAGATTGCAAGACCAGATCCTCGACACCCACTATTGAACAAATAAGAAATCAGATGAATCTAACATGGAGAAAGAAAGAAGAAGCAAGTAGTAGTGGATCAAGTGAAGCCGAGATCACCCAATCCAATGGATCAGGTGATCACACTACTTCTAACTAAACATAAAGGTATGTAAGGAACTATTTCTCAAATGCCATATTTTACACCAGTTACTAACATAACATGTATTAAAGTCCATATCTGCATAAGTTAAGATGCATTAGGACATATTTGAGACAAGAACCAAGCAAAAGAATTGAAATGAAAATTTGATGTCGAGCATCAGTGTCAGCAGATACCGAGATGCCATACCAACCAAGCTAATATGTCAACCGAGCGTCAGTAGTGACCAAGACACTATTCTGACTGAGTGGTGTGTGATAACCGAGCAACTTAATCATAGAACGAGGACAACTCTTATCCACCCACCACTGCATGAAGCATTTAATGAAGCCCTAATTTGTCTGTTAGAGGGTATATAATCGATTCATACACTCATTCTTCATTTCACATAATGATTTAGAGTTTGCAGAAGTAGTCCAAGTGATTCAAGAGCGTTTCAAGCTAAGCTTGGAAAAGATTCCACCTGTGCATCATCGACCAGTATTGAGAAGTTTGAAAGCTATTTGTTTCTGAGCTACACAAAACCTGTTTTACGAACCCTAACTTGTAGCAATGGCAACCAACTCATCCATTGGATTGAAATAACAAGACAAGGCATTAATGAATGTTCAGTTGGTTAGGAGCGACACATGTGCACTACCAAACTTCTGAGTCATTCCTAAAACTGCAATTAAAGGAGATCTTATGAGAGCCCTATCATCAATTCCACCAAAGGTACTCATGGTCCATGATGTATGAGCTTGTTACATGTGTAAGATTGGAGAAGTTGGAGACTTAAAATTGAGGGAAGCATATGAAAAACTATGTTTAAATGGAGTTCTAAAGGCTGATCATCAACATATTGCCGAGAAAGGTTTACTCCGTGGCCTAAACTTCCCACGCGACTTTAAGGTCGAATGGATAAGGATTGTGTTGAGAAGAATGCATGACTTGAGTTTATGGCTGGAAAATGGACCGATAAAGATTAAAAAAGATATTATTCACCAAGTTACAAGTTATCCCATCATGAAAGGTAAGCGCACAATGCGTTGTCAAAAAAAAGGAAGACATTGAAAAGTTCACTCTGGCCGAGTGGAACAAATGAGGGATGACAATTTCTACCATCACCGATTCAGAAATTGATTTTGGAGTTAGAGTCATAGCTCATAAATTCTATCAATCAAGCATAGAAGATAGTGTTCCATGTGTTGCAGTAGACCAGACATGGAAAATTGTGAAAAAGGATCATACTTATGATCTTATCGAGTTGCAGATGACTCAACTTGTCGAGAACCTGTCAGTTATAAGGAAGGAAAAGAAATCTGTGTAAGTTCGGTTCCTTACTTGTTTGCATATTCTTCTATGTAAAGAATACTTTTCCTACTATAGGAGATGTTGTATGGAGTAAGGACAAACCGATAATAGTTTAGATAAATGAGTTTATTCAGCAATTAGGAGAACATTTTGATATTGTTATGGGCAATTACTTTGTGGATTTTAAGAAAAAGATGAGACTAAGGAGTAGAATCCCGGTATCACTAGTGGAGAAACATTATAATGATGTTTTCTTTCTAGTTGATATTGATAACACTTATGTGCAAGTTGTAGTACCAAGGGTAGCATGGCTCAGGCCATTGCCCTATGAAGTAAACATAGATGAAACGTCTACAGCTATCACAACTCTACTAGAAGGGAACATTGATAGGAATGCCGAGATATTTGGTACCTATGATGAAGCTAAATCTAAGATAACCTCAAATTTGAAGGCTACAACAATAAAGAGGAAGATAAAGAAAATTGTAAAGAATCTTGAGAAGATACGAGGAGAAGAAGTAGATGATGATGATACACTAGTACAGACCACAACAATTCAAGGAGAAGGCCAATCCAATGATTCTGAGGAGTAGTGATGATGTGGAAGTGGACCCAAAAGGAAAGAAAATGATGGTTGTTGAGCCAACCAAGAAGAGGAGTTCACAACAAAAATCTACTCCTCCTGCCACATCTCGGTCGAGAACCAGGGCATCAACAATTACTATATCTGTCGAGCCACCAAAGAAGAAATTGGTTAAGGATGCTGAAGGGGTAAGCTCAGGTAAAAGAAAACAAGTACAAATAGAATCTGAGTCAAGATAGCCTAAGAGGAAATCGAGAAGAATATATGTAATGGGTAAAGATGAAGAAGATGAATAGTTAACAAAAACTAAGGATATCAACAAGTACAAAGTTGCAAAACACAAACGCACTTCCAATGTTGATGAAATCTGTCACAACATCCAGATTTCAACAGGTTTGTTAGGTTTTATGTTTATTAAGTATGAGAAGTTAAGCAATATTGATAAAGCTAAAATAGAAGAGGCTATGATGGATATCTTAATTTCATATAGGATGACACCTTTGGAGATTGGAAACCTAGTTATTGATGAGATAACAAATAAAATTATTGAGAAATGGCAGCATGCCATGATGACAGAAAGGAAAATCAGAGAAGGAGCATTAGCTCAAATAATGTCAAAATTAACAAAGAAGTAGAAAGCAACATTTATGGATCAACATAGGAATATATTCATTCCTAAGTTGAGAGCCTACTCCATATTGAAAAATGATATAGAAGGTGTTGTGCAGCAAACCCAAAGGATATGGAAGATTATCTTTGGATTATCAGTTGAAAAGAAGCAAGATGAGGGCACATCTAAGAAAATGGAGTTGGACAACAAAGAAGACATCAATGAACCAAATAATACTGAGGATATGAAACATGATGATATTGAAGTTGAAATAATCAACATTACTAAAGAAGAGTTGAAGGAAAATGTTAATGATGAGGAGAAAGATAAGGTTGAGGAAGAAGTGATTGAAGATTTAACCACTGATGAGGTAACACAAGGTTTGAATGTTGAGGAATAGGGAAATGAGGCACTCTTAATTCCAGATTCACCTACCAAGGCAAACCTTGAAGACAATGCAGAGGGAGATAAAAGCGAAGAAGAGCAAGCAGATAAGTCTGCACTAGACATCTCCAAACCACTTGAAGAAGTCACCCAGGTGACCAAGACTTCTGAGATAGAGGAGACACAAGAACCTAAGGAGGAAGAGGAAATACAAGAATTGGTACAAATACCTAATGTTTCTCCTATGGTATCTATTGAAGTAAAGAAAGATGATACATCTGTCAAGTAGATACTCAATACTCAGAAGGAGTTAGTATCAATTAGTGGTGATACTAATATTTTGAAAGATGAATATAAACTGAGTAGTATCTCACTAGAGCCAAGCAAGAAGAAATCACACAATAAGAAGAAGGATAAGAGCTCTAAAGTTACACTTTATGAAGCTATAGTCATTACAAAATGGGATACTGTTAACTTATCTTATGAACAAATGCTAATCTTGTAGGACTTATTGAATAGGAAGAGGAAGCAATAAGAATTGAAATGTGAACATCAACAAAAGTAGGTATTACATGAGATTAAAGAAAAATTTGTTGATGCATTTGAATTTCAAGACCTAAATAAGAAGGCACCTATCTTGGAACAATTTTTTCATATTGTTCAGAAGGTGAACACAGATGACATAGATGCAAATGAAAAACTCCTACAAAGATCAGAAAGAAAATTTGAAACAAAGGTACTTGAGAAGATTGTAGCAAAGCTTACCGAGAAGTAGGTTGGACTTTCTGATATGGTCAGAAATTTAGAAGAAGTGATAGAGAATGTTCTCTCTTTGTACAAGCAACAATGTGATACTGAATTCTTTACAAAGGAGAATCAACAACTTATAGAGAAGCTACAGTTAGATTTAAGGTCAACCAGACAATCATTGAGCATGGATGCAAGTTCTAGCTCTTTCCATTTTAACAGGTTGACACATGCGCAAGGGAGATTAGTCGAGCTTATGGCTAATGATGGTAGAATAAGGGCAAAATTGATTTCAATTCAGATAATGTTGATACCTCACTTGGATGTTATGCAGAAAGAAGTGAAAGTGAAAAAATAACTATCATAGAAAGATCCACCCATGAACATTGACAAGAGTCTGATTGATCTAGCTGCTGAGCTAGAAAGCAAATTTCAAGTTTTGGAGTCTATAAGGACAAGTTGGGATAATGCTTTAGCTATGATATTATAGATCCATAAACCATTTTTGGATAAGTATGGATTGAACCTAACAACCCCAGCAGAACAAGATGGAACAAGTGAAAAAAACAAGGGGAAATGTAAGTACATACATATGTTATATATAGTGAAGTGTTTATGGAGAAAGACCGAGTCAGAATCCTAGGGGGAGTTATAAATTTTGAATTCTTTTGAGTACTATTTTTGAAGAACTAAAAAGACACGACAAATTTTTTTTGCCACTAATAAAAAAGGGGGATATTGTTGATCTCTAAGTTTTGTTGTCTATTAGTGTCCCACACTTAGTCATATTCAAGCTAGGTTGGTCGGTCATCACTACGGCCAAGCCATCTCACTAAGGCCGAGACCAAGTAGTAGTTACTACCGAACAAGTTAGAGGTCATCGAGTACTCGATGGATGTCGAGTAGATTGATTGTCGAGTTACATAGAAGTATTAGTGCCGAGCGACAACATATAGCCATGCCAAGCAACACAGTATTGATCGAGTACCAGTATTTTTTTTTGCTGAGTAAAATAAATTTTGTATATGTGTTTGGAATGACACAAATACCATGGTAAACTATTTTGGTCAACTTCTAAAGAGCATTTAATGATCATATATAGATATTTAATGCATTAATTACATGTTATTTTTATTATCATGGATCCATATGCAAGTCATGCAACCAATCAAAATTAGGGATGCCTAAGCGGAAAAAGATGATAGATATAGATCATTAATCTTGATCTGGATGGTCTATATATGGGATGCTTCAAACCCTAATCTGTGTGTGTTAGAGATTGTATGTTTGGATGTAGATGTGAAGAGAAGAGATTAGAAGTATATGCATACTTTGCATATCTGAATCATTGACCATACATAGTGACCGAGAAAAGTAGTGAAGAGCATAACAGAGATAAATCCGATTGAAAGATCAGTTAAGTGTTGGAAAGAAGAGATTTGTTATCAACATTTGAAGTGCAAACTGAAGGATTAGGTACTAATACATTCTAGCAAGTGAATCATGGTAAATCTCTTAATAGAGTGGTCCTAACAGGCCTTTATAAATCTCTTAACCGAGTGCTTACTTTGTTGTAAGTTTAAATCCTTTAACAAGGTAGATTGTATAAGTCTAAAAGCTCCTAACAGGGCAGACCCCTCACAAGGTAGATCATTGAAAGTGATCAAAATTTTTAGCCCTAATAGGAACCCTTTATTACTGTAGTAGTGAAGATTTGTGGGTGTCATCCCCACCCCAGTTTCACCTTCATGGGTTTCTGGGTTACCAAAATCTTTGTGTTATGTATTCATGATTAGATGTTAGATCTTTACAACATTTTAGTTTATGTTTATGAATGCATGGTTGAATCAGTTAGTCAAGAATTTGTAGAAGTTTTATAGATCTATTTCACCCCCCTCTCAGTTAATGTTTTCCCATAATAGACTTCCAACAGTGTGAGAGATTTTGAGATCACTAAGTAGGGCTAGCTTGGCTTTAATTAATTTAATATATTTATTAATTTTCAACAATTGTGGCTCTACATTTATTATAGCATTAAGAATGATTTATGAGTCCCCTTCCAAATGAAGTTTTGTAAATAATAGTTTTCTCACCAATTTTATGACAATCAATGCCACTTTGACCTCAACTTTATTATTGTTTATGTCCTCAAAATTTTGTGCTACAATACCCAAAATATTCTCCAACCAATCCGGAGCCACACAACCCACCCTTAAAGGCCCAACATTACCTGCCAACACTCCATCAAAATTAATTTTGACTCATCCTACCTCTGGTTTTATCCAATCAATATTCATATCCTTACATGAGGATGGATTAACCCATGAGGGCCCCTTAACGGACATGATTTTAAACATGGTCCATTATTTTTGTATTAAGTTATCTATCTTAGAAAATGGAAATTTAATTGGGTTTTGTCATGTATCTATGACATTAACTAATTTTTATATTACCTCCTTAATTCTAATGAACATATTTTCCAACTTAGCTTCCTTCTCCTAAAATATTTTGTGATTTCTCTCCTTCCATATTTCCCATATCACTACTAAGTAACTAACCTGCCATATACTGGAAAATGTCAATTTATTTCTATTTTAATTTCCCTTATGTCGAACATTTCCTTTAAGGAAGCGGGGTAGGGAATGTGCCATCCAAGCTTTCAAAGAATAAATTTCCAACAATTATTTGAATATTCACACTATAGGGTTAAGTGATGTAAAGTATCTTAACTTTATTTACACAACATGCATCTTAAGGGTCCTTGAAAGATAATCCTTTAAATTCGTTCCCCTATTAGTATGTATCCTCTCAGTGCAAGCCAATCAAATAATCTCACTTTCTTATTCCAACATAACCAATTTGGTCACCCTTCTTCTTCCCAAGTCAACTCTAACAATTTATACCCAATCTCAATAGAGTATCAACCCTTTTTCATCTCACACTAGAATAATTCATCTTTATCACCTATTAGAAAAAACCTCATGTCCTTTAGTATCTCCTTGAATAAATCTTGTTTCCATTTCCATTCTTCTTGTCCATTCACCACTTCCCCTTCTAAATAAATTGTAACCTTTGTGCCCCACTTGGCTTCAGTGATTTGTTTTCAATGATGGTGGAAATGGAAAACCTGATTTCAAACATAATTAAGCCCAACCACAATCCCTATATTCACAAAACTAATTAACATCATAAATGGAACACTTCTTCATGAACGCATAACAAATGAAAGTAAACAAATATATACACATATTCATTCAAGAAATGTTTGATTCCATTGTTCTCCTATCCTTTAAGATCTTGTATTGAAATGGTTTCCCTTAGAGTTGTAGTACGTGCATAGGAGTTTATGAAGGAATGAAGTATGGCTCATTGATGCAAGATAGATGAAAGTATGAAGATGAAAATGGTGATGAAAAGGTGATAATGGTGATAGAAAAGGCTCTAAAAGATCACAAGTACTCAAAGGCTCATTAGCTCTCCAAAAAGAATAGGGGTCAAATAAGAGGAGAAAATGTTGCTTTATAGAAGTCCTCATGAAAATCAAGGGCTAAGATTAAGAAGTAGTAGAATGAGTGGTTAAGATTATGGAGTAGGTAAGAAATATTGAGCATAAATGAGATTAATAGGTTAAAGGAAATGAAGGGATGAGATGGAGTGGTAGGTAGAGAATATTGTTTTTTCATAATACATCACAAGGTGCATTGAATCTAGGCATGTTGGAGACATGAAGAGTGGAAAATTTAAATGAAGAGACATGTGTCATTTGTCACATGCCTACAAATTTGGGATTTGATCCATGTGAGTATAGAATATTGGTGGGAATTAGAAAGGAAAGGATAATGAAGTCATAAAATAAATAAAGGTATTTATTTAATAAATAGGAGAAAATGAGGTGTAAATGGATAATGAAATAAATAAGAATTATCTTAATCATACGATTAAAAAATCTAATGAATTAAATAAATAAGTATAAGTAGGAATATTTATATAGATAATTGACGAAGAAGCTAATGAAAAAACTAAATTATATATATATATATATATATATATAGAAATTTTCATTACATAATTAAATAAACAAAATATTTATTTAATCATGTGAGGACATTTTTAGATGTCTACATTTTGCCCCTTTTTTGAGACAATGCAATTTGTTGCATTGCTTCAAAGGAAAAATTGATTAGTTGATGCATGTCCTAGTTTGACCTAGTAAGGGTAATAGGCATGGCCCCTTGATAGGTTGGGAACCACTTTGTTTCAAGTGTGTAATAACGGGATTAGCCAGAGGATTAAAAGGAACCAATAAGTAGCTTGTCCTTCAGTTGTTTTATCTATTTAATATTCATTGAATATGGTAAAAAAGGATGCTTGCAGATGCAAAAGAACAAAGTTCCTACACATATGAGCATAGAGTAGGGCATATGGAACACAACTACACATATATGTTACAAAATGGTGCATATGTAGTTATTGCATATATAAGAGCTATAGTTGCACTTCTATTCTAGAGTGACAAATATAATATAGATTTGCGGATATGATTGATATGCTTAGGAGGTTTAGGTGCAACTAAAAATTGATTGAATGAGTATATATAGACAAGTTTATAGTTGATGAAGCTATTTAGGGTTGATTAGTGCTTAATAAGTTCATACAGTATTTGATTGATTATAGGTGGATGTGCCGATATTGATGTCAAGGGAGAAACACCCTCTGACACGGTTCAAGATATCTAAGTTGTCAGGGGCTAAGTAGGGAGTGTTAGGATCCATTAGATTATGGTATGTCATATTCATATCTAAGATTAGGGTAAACTTAGGTTTGTTGTTTATGTTAGCAAAGTGATAGCATAACATGTATTGTTCGTTCCAATTACCAATGTGAGAGATTTTTGTTACTCTAGAGGATGTCTACAAGATATTGCAATTGTCGATCACAGGTAAGTTGTTGAAGTATGATCAAAGAGGAGATGAGGTTGCTCTACACCAGGCCTTCAATGATGACGATGGGGATATGGAGATCAAAGTGAGAGAGATGAGTTGGGTCAAGATGATCACACTAGTGGGTGTAATTAAGGGAGGACATTAGAGAGGATGATGATGGACATGACTCAATTTTCATAGGGTTCTTGTTTGTTATCCCACATATACCATGATCTACATTAGGTGGTGTATCTTGAGAGCACAAGCTTGTCAGTGAGGGTTATACTACTTCATGTGTGAGCTTGGGAGCATATTACAACTCTCTAACTAGTTCACTTCATATTTAAGATAAAAAGATGACCATATGTCCATCTATATGGTTCAATCGCATCTATGCCTAAGATGGTCAAGATGGAGTAGTGGAGACACGTGTTAGAGAAGGTGGACTCGGTGATCTAGAATCTCTACTTGGATTGTGAGGATCAAGAGGATGATGATGAGGTCTTCTTATATTTCTTTCAAACAAGGTGCTTGATAGGGAGGACACTGTAACCACTCTAAATTGGTGTACTCTAACCAGAGACCCTATTTTCCCTAAGTGTGATCATACCCCTAATTATGTCAAGTCAATTATTCAATTGTTGGCATAATTCATCAAAATTAATTTAATATCCTAAAATCAAAGTGATTTCATCACTAACTCACATTAATTATATTGGCCTATTTAAATCAAATCAACACAATTAAATACTTAGCTAAAGTAATCAATTAAAAGGAATTAAATAAATTTTCTAATTACAACTCATCACTTGCACATGGAAATTCAATCCATAAGCCAATGAGAGTTCACTCACATGGATCACCAAAGATTCAATCTCCACCTCTCTTCACAAATCAATCTCAACCACTCATCTCTCAAATTCTTCTATAAAAGGATTGAGTTTTGAGCTCAATTGGCCCCAATTCTTATAATTTCAATTATACTCTTATGATGCTCTAATTTATAGAATTATAAATGCACTCTTATGATGTCTATTTTAGTTCATAATCTCACATATATAATTACACAATCTTCATTTGTGCTCTAAAATGAACTTTGCATGACAATTATCTTCATTTTCTCACCGAATCTTCCATTCTAGAATTGAATATGTCACTGATTTATGCATAATATGAAGGAAATTATAGCCTTGAATCACACTCTTCTTAGATAGGAAGGAATATGTCAATTTTGATGGTTTCCTTATGCTTTTCTTTCAATCTTCATAGTTTTAACCATTAATATAATAACATATTGAATTGTTGTGTTGTAGCTTGCAAGTACAATATTCAGACACACATTTCTGGCGCCCACCGTGGGGTAGAGCCCCAGATTTATCACCATTTTTAAAGCTAATTAACCTCATTTTTGTTCTCTATTTTCTGGTGCAGAATCACATTTAGGAGCAAAGGATCACCTTTAGTTGCAAAAGCTTGCATACAGGAAAGAAGCTCGCATCATGTAAATGCTGCATCACATCCTACAAATCCTGAATCACGTTTGGTAAAAGCTCACATCCCGTAATTCCAAGATCACATTTAGGATCCTTAATCACATTTGATAATTCTTGCATTAATTCTGGGAAATATAATCGCATTTGGTTAGTCTTCTAGCTTGTTTTGAGAATTCAATGACTAATCAACTAACCTTGCATGTTTTTGACTGGAATTGATCATTTAAGCAACCTAATGAGTTATTGTAGGATGTTGTCAAAGACTTCTTTAGCCAAGAAGATGGAGTGAAAACTACAAACAAGTGGTTTTTTATGTTGCCTCACGCATTCAACCTAACTTTTATTGCAATTTCTAGGAATTTAACACATTTTCTACCATTTCTTAACTTGATTAGAGAAGTATGCTCTTTTCCTTCATGGAAAATCAGAACCTCAAACATTAAGTTATGATTTGAATAGAATTTGGAGGAAATGAACGTTTAAAATTGCTCAAAGTCAATTTATTTAAATAGGAATTTAATTATTGGACTTAAATTCAATTCTTGGTCCAACTAGAGGATTATGCTCTTTTCCCAAGTTGAAAAATTAGAAACTCAATATGGGGGACTAGGTTTTGAGTTCTATAATTTGAGGGAATAAACTTGCATGATGTGCTTCATAGGAGAAAACAACATGGATAGGAGAGTATTCTCTTCTTCTTTATGAAGAATCCAAAATTTAGAATCCTAAGATGTCAATCCTCTTTATTTCTTTCAAAACATTAGAGGGCCTACCGGTTGAGGAACAAATCTCTCAAGAATGAACCAAGTGAGGATAGGTGAACGCCAACCCTTCCATCTCACTATAACCAAAATTCTTCCTTTAAGGCCAAAGCCTCAGAAGAAGTAAGCATTTTTGTCCTTGGAATTTCAACTATAATTCCTTGGACATGCTTAGATGTGTGTGGAGTGGAGCCACTTGAATCTTTCTTGCGATACTACACACATTTGAGTACTCATAGGGCTATACTCCTTAATTTTGCCTTGTGCAATTTTATGGGGGACGATTGTGAACTGATGCCCAAACATAAACAATGTTTTGTAGTTGAAACTACCCAGTTTATCTCTGAAAGGTAATAATATTTGTGCAAGGAAAATAGTAATTTCCCCAAGATACTCTTCATTTTGTACCCTCGCTTTCATTTAGAGTCGAATAATATGACATCATGACTAGAGCCATTGCGTGCTTGGTGATGGCCATGTTCTGATTAGCATGTGAGTGTGTACATGAGTCTATGAGCAAATATTTTCATTTTATGCCTAGAATTTAGGAAATAGGTGTGTGTTTGGTCACCTAAAAAACTTGTTTGATGTGTCAAAATTGCAATTGAAAAGATAAATTCCCTTAAAAAACAACATTTTAACAATCAATGACATTCATGTTGTTTAGAAACACTCTAGAAATCCTCAGACAGACTCTGGAGTCAGACAATTTTTCATGTACTTCGAGACAAAGTGGAAAAAACTAAAAAAACCCATTAGAGGCTCGCATTTGGTCAATCCTAGCTTGCATTTAGGAAACATGCTCGCATATGGGAAACAATCTCATTTTTGTTCAGTCCTGGCTCACATCTGGTAAAGAAGCTCGCATTTAGGAAGTACAAACTCACATTTAGTAAGCACAAGCTCGCATTTTACAAATCTAAGCTCAGATCTAGTGAGTCACACTAGGACAGAGGGTACTTGCACATGTGTCACACTTAGAAACTCTATAGTTTTTGATACCCTTTTTGCTCTTCAGTCTGGTCCTATTACTCTTGCTGGTCCGCCTGTTGTTGTTTTTTCAATTTAATTGGAAGTCTACCTTACATGTCCTTTAGGATTCTTGCAATTGATCCCAAATCATGTTGTCACTTTACCAAACAAATCTTCTTGATTCCCATCTCACTATCAGGGAATTCTAACCCTCAAACGCTGAAATCAATCACTCTAATCAATCACACATACTTTTTCACAACTTGGACACACCTATTTGGACAATTTGTAAATCCTCTTGACACAATTGGTGTTAGAACAATCTCAAAGGATAACTAAGAGGGGGGGGGGGGGGGAATTAGTTATCAGTAA
>MU227371.1:385467-434041 GCA_018584345.1 Thuja plicata | reverse complement strand
TGATGAATGAACCAACTCTGATAATCTGCTCTGTACATCTTTCTTCTCTTTTCGTATCATTCACACTTAGCATATCACAATTGACTTGCTATAAGTATCTTCCTCAAAGTATGAGATCATGGGACCTATAATACAGCTCTTCATAACATCCTTGTCGGCTCTACTAAGCACACAAGCATAATTACAACTGCGCAAGTATAAACTGAATAGACGCAACGCTTCACTAAGTCGGCCTCACCAAATTAACTCTAACTTTGCAATCTTCTTGAAACATGTTTGGTGCCTTTAGATAACTATCATCAACTCATAACTAATCATGAATATACACACGCATATCCTAAAGATAGGTGCAACTCAAGAAACATGTTACATACGTCGGCTTTGAATAGATACTCTTCCAAAACTGTAACTGCCAATAACAAAATTACACAACATGAATGAAACATCATATCTAGATTTGCGTGTATGAACATAACATAATAAACATGTCAACAACATGTAGCTAACCACGCAAGTCTTCATGTCATCATTCTAATAAGTACATATAGAATTACTACTGTGTATTATATGTTGTCATCAATGACAAACATACAATCAATTAACTAAACAGAATCAAATCTCCAACAATTGGAACACTTTTGATAAAGTTGAGACCTAGCTTTCATGGTTAACACAAGACAAATAATACATTGCTGACAATTTAGAGAGACCTCCAAGATTACTTAAGTTTCAACAAGGAGAGACATCTCGAAATCCCATCTTTGATCAAGACTCACCCAAAATGGATGCACCTCATCATGAATGGAGTGTTGCTTTTGATGAATATAGCTAAGACCATGATGATAGAGAAAGTCAAGAAGAATGAAATCATGGTCATCTTTTGTTTGGTTCTGAAAATGATGAAGACATATAGGAAGAAGAATATAACAAACTCAAACAAAGTAGGAGGTTTCAAAGAACCTTGAAAAAAATCATTGGACAAGACAAAGAAAAATACTTCCTACACTTAGCTTCTCTTGGAGTCAAACTTCTTAAAGACTATGATGTTGAGAGATTGAAGGAACAAGAAGTACAAACACCTATTTCCATACTCTCAAAGCAATTGTACCAAATGCAAACGGAACTTGCAACACTCAAGCAAGAGAAGACTAAACCAACAAAGAAATACTCTTTGGAGCACATATGTCTGTTTCCTTTTGACAAGAGCATAAACATGGTTTCATTCCTACCTAACATGGCATGACCAAAATAAAAAAAATACATGGGAGAAATAGATCTGCATGACCATGTTAGAGAATTTTTTTCCCTAAGCATATAATACATGCACAAACCAACTTACTTAATGAGGGTATTTCTGGGAAGTCTAGGAGGAAATGCTATGGAATGGTTCTCCAAACTCACACCAAGTGTGCAAATGTTTGAGAAGTTGAGTCAAAGATTTGTCCAACATTACTCCTACATCATACAACACAATCTTACCATGATGGATCTTTGTGACACAAAACAATGAACAGGTGAATCCTTCACACACTTTTTGCAACGATGGAGGAGAATCTTTGCAGTGTACTCAAGAGAAATACTCAAATATGAAAAGATGGAAATATTTGTCAATAAATTAGTACCTAAAATGAACTATGCTTTACAAATGAAAGATTCTCCTAGTTTTGACAGAATGATCAATAACACTATTCATGTTGAGGATGTTATGGTCAATAAAGGAGAGATCACACTCCAAAGTGACAATAAATCTAACAACTATAACAAAAAACCTAAATGGTGGAATAAGAACAAGAATGTTGTTAGTGATGGAGTGGCGGAAGCCTCGAATACAAATGCTAAACCATTTGTGTTTAATCTCACAAACAACCTACAAGCAAGCAAAGAAGCTAAGGTAACAACTACAATACCAAGAGAAAACACGAATACCAACAAGAGTAAACCATTGATGTCTAGACCAAAAAGAACATTTACTCCATTGGGAGAACCTCTTGTGACAGTTTTGAAGACTCTCTTGGATAACAAATTCCTCACTATACTGGATTCAAAACCATGGGAACCAGAAGTAAAACAAAGGTGGTGGAATGATAATGCCTATTGTGACTTCCATAAGAATAAAGGACACAAGACTAATGAATGTGTTAAGCTCAAACACATTATACAAGATCTCATTGAAGGAGGTAAGATCAAAGTGGAAGGACATACATCTAATGAAGATCACACGACATATAATAAACCATTTCCCAACTAAGAAAAGGGAGAAGCCTCTAAAGGAATGAGAAATGAAGTCAATTACACCTATTCTCATTGTTAGTATTTTTTCTTGTAGAATCTCAATATAGAAAATATGCTTGACTCTTAGATTCCCAACTCTTTATTTATACAAGTAAAAGTCTAATTGATGAGGATTAATCCTCCTTCTTCAAGCTCCACAGACTCAGATGGGTGTACCTTTCATAGTTTACTACTTCTCAATAATCTTTAACAGTGGATCAAGGGTTACACTGATTTGCCTCTTTCTTTTTACTACAGCAACTAATAACACATCTTGAAAATTAATATGATCAATTTAATGCAGAGCTTAACAAGCCAGACCATGAACTTGACAAGAGAAAATAACAATGAAACAAGGATTCTTATCCTTCTTCTTTTTAGAGTTCTAAACTCGGGAAGGTTAACCTAATGATTCTCTCTTTAAGGAATCAATAAAATGAATTCTATCATTCAATACAATTATTAAACATGAATGTTCTTAATAACAGTAAAGTAAAAGATTATTTAGATTTAAGATTGACGATGATAACTACTTATCAAAACCTAGACCAGTGCCTAATCCCGAGCAAAGAGTCAATTGAGATGTACATTCACAAAAAATAATTAATTGGAACACATATGAAACTCAGATGGAGTGCCTTACAAACCACCTTCTCATTCCCACACCCATATATCAAATTCTTAGACTAATATCTAGCCCTCTGGAACTACTTATAAGATTTACTCCCTCCTTGAAAGAAACTTACAAGTAATCGCACAGTTACCTTATAATCAGTACATTTAAAATGCCTTATAGATTAAACATACAAGAGCATAAACATAAACACAAGAAGACACCATTGATGTGAAACATGAAACTTCACTATATTTTATTAATATATTTATGCTTCAATACATTGAGAGAGACAAAACTCCTGAAAATAGACAAAATTTAGAAGTCTACCTCGTAGTTTTTAATTCATCATCCTTTACAATATCTCAAAAATTTCTATACATATAGAGCACTATCCATCTTGGAATCCTTAGAGAGAAAGGATGCAACAAGCTTTAGATGGCTAGGGTAAACCTAAAAATTACTAGAAGAAAAAATTACAGTTACATATTCAATCAATGGAGAAAACACTTGAGTAGATGATTTGAAATGATTACAAATCCTTGGCAGTTGGCACCTTTGTTTGCAGATATTCTGGGTAACCTCTTGAAGTTGTTGTGAGACCTAGTGACCACCAATACATGGTAAATTACACTAGTCTTTTTGATGATTACCCTCCCTATGCTCATTGATCAGGTGCCAGGTGCCATTCTACTCCTCATCTGACACATTCAGATCAATAGTTCCTGGCTTCTTCTTTTTGGGCTTGGTGATGGTGTCCCATTGTGTAACTTCAGCCTCCAAAGGCTATTTAAAACTTTGTATGCTTTGTAATTGTACTTTTTCCCTTTCCCATCTGGCATCAGTTATGACCTTGACACATGTAACACACTTCATGAAGTTTTCTTCTACTTTGAATGCCTTGTCCAAGGTTCTATTTAATCTATCCATATCTAGGACACAATCTTCTGTTAAGAATGCCTCTTTCTAGGCAGTAGAGTATCAAACTCATTTCTCCATTATTCTACTAACTTTATCTTATCATCTTCTCCCTTGACTGGAGGAATAAATCTGTTGAAGTCTGGACCAAACATGCCGACCCTTGCCTGTATTTGGTTAGATTTGACTTTGAAGAAAGACAATGTTGTTCCAATATGTTGAATCATCTCTCACACTTGAAAAAAAATATCTGGGAGATCTGTCCTATGTGGTTCTAGGGATTCTAATCTCTCAAACAATGATCCCCTGCTTGACCAAGTACCAAAATAAGGATCTAGAGTTGCAATGTGGCTTTTGACCTCTATTTCTAGGCTAGGTATCTTACTATAAGCCTTGTGTACTAGGTCCACTTTTCCTTTCAGGACATCTATCCTATGTTGCAAAATGTTCAATAAAGCACTTAATGCCACTTCATTTTGATCTTGCCTTGGTTGCCCTGTTTCTTGAGGAAAATCTTTTGTAATCTTTGTTTGGGCATCCACAACTTCTTTGGGTGGAGTGGGGAGATATTTTAGAGCCTCTTCTAATTTATTGTTTAGAGTTTCTATTTCCCCTACAATGATTTGATCTTAATCAAGCATACCTCTCTATCCTTCACCACAACAATTGACTCATCAAAGAGTCTTTTGTATCTATTTGATAGCTGATATGTTTTTGCCTCATTAAGGTGTACAAAATGGGTAACAGTATGGGAGATCTCTAAATCCGACATCTTGTGGATATACCATATATTCTTATCTACATCCATCTTTTCTTCAACACTAACCAGAGATAGCTTTTGTGTCCTTGGAGCTAGATACCACATTGCTAAAGTTTGAGCTATGGGGTCATATCCAAAGCCTCTTATCATTTCTCCCACTTGGGTCTGAGAAGACAATTTAGCATTTGGTTGTTTCCTAATTTGGTCAAAAATAAATGAAGAAGCCAAATCCCACCCAGGCACAAGTAACATTCCACTAGATTTTACTAGTTTTCTAGCCTCCTTAAGTGTTATTATTTCATTCTCTGGATCATAGGCTTGTAGGGCTTGCAAAGCTTCACTTTGTGCAGGGCCACCCTCTGTCAATTGTAATTGAGATCCAATTTCTTGTTGCTTCCTCTAGATTAAGAAGATTTAAATTCATCTATCTTGATGAATGCATCATCGTTTAGGAACTCTTCTTGATGAATTTCTGTCTCATCTTGACACAACTGAAGGTGTAATTCAACTTCTTCTTGTACATCCTTTTCTAATTTCTTCCCTTCCCTGATTTTCTTCCTAAGCTGGTGGTGGTACTGCATGTCACCAGTGATCAGGGCACTCACTTTATCTTTCTTCTTCTCTTGTGTTTATATTTGAGAAGGCTCTCCTGATTCTATTCTTTGTTTCTTTCTTGGGGGCTCATTTGTTACCTCAGTGTTAGGTACCTATGTAAGATCCACTTCCATGCTCTATTTTGTTGTAGGCGGCTGATCCATGGGAGGTGGGCTATGAATTAGGTATCCTCCCTCACTATCCTCTTCATACTCTGAGGAAGAGTGTTTCTTAGAACCTCTTTTCTTGTCTTCAATTAGACCTTCTAATTGGTTATACAAAGTATTATATGACTCAATAATCTTTGTGAGTCTCTGTAGATAGGGCACTCCTGGGGAAAAACCTCCAAATGGAATCCATGCTTTCTTCATCTGCTTCTCCAAGCCTATTAAATCTTGGTATTGTTCAGATCTTCTTGCTACTTCTTCATCCTCCAAGATATTCTAATAAGGTCTTCTTCAATACACTCCTCATGCTCCTTGATAATAGGGAATCTTGGGGTTAGCAAATTTTTAGCACTTTTAATGAAACCTTCAGGATCTACATACCTACACAAGGCCATGCTCATCTTGTACTACCCTATCCATTTGTTCACAACATCCATGGCTCTTTTCCTAATGGTAAAGTTATAAATCTTGAACTTCCTGGGTGTGAAAGTACCCTTTCTGTGGGGAGCCAAGTGCTCTTTATTTGTCCACATCAACTGCTAGATAAACTCCATTAAAAATAATCTTGGAGGCACATACTTTGGAAGTATGTGTGGGTGCTTGGAAAATCCATAAACCCTAATTAGATTAAAGGTTCTCTCATAGTATAAGTCACACCAATTGTGATCTCTTGGCCATTTGTCTTCATATTGGCAAGGCCTCAGAAGTTGAAGCACCTTGACTGGAAATCTATTCACATTGAGACCCAACAAGTCTAGAATTGGTTGTACAATCCAATTCTCAAAAGCATAGTATTCATTTTCATTAGAAGTATAGTTCCAAACTCTAATCCAAAGTTGTACAAGGTTTGGTTGGCCCTAGAATTGCATCCTTGGTCTCAAATTTTGAGTGTCTATGCTGTTAATATTGAAATACAGAATTAAATGCATTAAGATAGAATAATGCATGAACTTAGGGTTGGATTTCTTATGGACATCTATCAGGCCTTGATGTATCTTGTCAATGACATACTGAATGTAGTCAAAGTCAGTATTGGCATGTGAATTCTGAATGTCCATGATGATCATCGGTAATTCTGCATGCACCCTCTCACTGCCCCCATCCATTCCCAGTACCCTACATATCCCAACAATATATTTCATGTAGAATTTAAAATCCTTGTACTGATATGGTGTGCCATAATTGGGTAGGGGAGCTATGTAATTTCTATTTGATCTGAGCACATGAGCCTGGATCAACTTGCTGATACTGGTGGTCTCTCTAACATACTTATTCTGCAACTTGGTTAAATCATTCTCTGTAGTCGAGGGATGGTATATTCCAAAGGATTTCATGAAGGAAGACCTATCCAAGGTCACTAAAGCTATCTCATCACTTTTTCTAATAATTATAGAAAGAGGATCATACCTTCTGGCCAATTTTATTAGCAAGTCTACATCTACGAAGAGATTTGGGACAATCAACTTTGCTAAACCTAGTGTCCAAGGGTTTGACACTAGAATTTTCCTATCCCTATTACTATAAAAGTAATAAAATAAATGGAAAACAAAGCACTCAGGAGTGTTGGGATCTCTACAATTTAACATATCATCAGAGAAGAATTCATCATTTGCCTTTTTGTTCTGGTTGGTCCCAGGGAGAAAAGCAACAAATTCATCTGAGTAATTCCTCTTGCCTTTATGCTCATCCTCTACATCTTTACTTGCTCCACTGGTTGAAACCCCGCTCGGTCTAGCTCAACTCATCTTTGCTGATCTTTACTGAATAATTCTTCACTCAAATACAAGCTTTTCCTTACAATTTTCTATGAAACTCAAGTAATTCTTTTCTCTAAAACTCACACAAATTTTCAGCTCTATACTTTGAAAAATTTGGTAATATGACATGTACAAAGGCTGCATCTATTTATCATTAAAAATTGAATGCACCAATCTAGTAGAGAACCTAGAAACCATTGCTCAATCACTTCTGCTATAAATCTGTGTGCCTTGACACCAATTCTTTCCTAGCTATGGCGCCTAAAGCTGACAGGTAATCAAATTTAAATAGCCTAGTTGGAAGAGTCATGAGTGCTTTTTCAGTTTTAAATCCTTATTTTATGTAAAAAGGCTCAACATGCTATCTGATTAGCCAAATTTTCTTTCTTTTCACGGCTCAGCAGATTAATTGTACCATGTCAGAATCTTTTGTCTTTAATAAGCCTTGGATTTTCATAATATATCATTGATATGGCACGAGAGAAAACCCTTAAGGCTTTACCATACTTAGACCATGATTTTTTTGGTGATCACGCGACTGCTTTATCTCCAAGCCGCTGAGAGTTTGCTTTGACTCAGGTTACATCATGAGATCTAGCACCAACCATGTGATCTTCTTTTCATCAACGATCATCGCTAAGTCGCTATATGGTTTGATTAACTTTGATTCTATTCTGAGATTACGCGTTTGAAAATCATTTTAACCTGACTTAGCATCTGATTTAATTCTTAACAATAAGTAACTTATTCCTTCTTATCTTTGAATCATTGAATAAACCTTACTAGGCTTTACTTTGACCATGATTGAAATCTAGAGATTCAGTGACTAAAAGATCTCTAAGTCTCTGAATATTTCTCTTAACCCAAGTTTCATATGGAGACTTAGCGCTAGCCGTTCATCTGATACAATATCTACGATCCTCTTTGAATTATTGATAATTTCAACTAACCATAGATCTATTCAGAGATTACACACACACCTCTAGATTTAAGTTATATCAATGGTTCAAATCTCTCTTGTCAACTCAGCTTTTAGCCTTAACTTAACCTTAAGTCATTTGGAGATCACACGACTGAGAAAACTCAAAGTTGTTGAATGTTTTGCTTTACCCTGAGTTTATTTAGAGATCATGCGCAGACCAGACAATTAGATCTTGACCTACGTCTTGTGCTAAGTCTCTGAATCATTTTATACTTACTCATTCTATTTGAAGATTATGCGACTACCCTTGATCTTCCTTTTAATCCACGACATGCACTGAATCTCACAATATTTAGCCTTAACTTCAATTTGTTCTGAGATCACGTGACTAAGGTTATCTCACAATCTCACAATGCTTGGACTAACTCTAGTCAAGTATGGAGAGTCAAAGATAGAATCTATCTCTGAATCACTAAAAGATTTGCTTGACCTTGGGTTTATTCAAAGACTTTATGAACACCATAGATATCTTAGCCACTTAAACACGTGTCTGCATCTTAGCCATTACCTATTGATTGCTGAATATCTCTTGACCTTTTGACTTCTTCTAGTGATTCAGGGATAGACACACATCTCTCTCTTCATCAATGGTCTAGATTCACCCGTGGAAAAGTTGACTTGGCTTTGATTTAACCACGTCTAACCATAGTTCTTCTAGAGATTCAACTGAGAAAATCTCCAAGTCGCTGAATAATTCTTCTAACTCGGGTTCTATTTGGAGATCACGTGATAGCCCTCAGATATTTTCTTGATCAACAATCAGTGCTAAGTCTCGCAAATTTTTTGTACTTTATCAATTCTTCCTGAGATTATACGACTACCCTTTATTTTTCTTTGATCCAATGGCTTGCGCTGAATCTCAAGACCATCTTCTTAACCACACTTTCTTTCTGAGATCACGTGACTAATCCATCTCTGAATCTCAGAATAAACTTTACTTGACTTATCCTCAACCATGAGTTTATCTGGAGATTGCGCAATTGAGTTATGTCTAAGTCTCTGAAATATTCATTAAATCCTGAGTTAATTGTGAGATCACGCGCATGCCACATGATCAAGTCAAAGATATAACAAGATCTACGACTATCGATTAATTGCTGAAGAAAACCTTGACCTTGTCATTTCTTTAGAGATCACTTTCCAACCGCTCATCTTGGAATAGATCAACGATCCTCATTGAATCTCTGCTTTCACTTAACTCTAATTTCTTTTGGAGATCACGCAACCGAGCAAAAATGAACTCTATCTTGACCTTGGGTTATATTATGAGATTACGCGACTGAGCAATCTCTGAATCGCTAAAGATTTCACATAACTTGAGTTAAGTCACACGATCTAGTGCTAGCCATAGATCAAAATTGCATCCACGGTTGTCACTAAGTCTCTAAATCCTTGAGCCAACTTCATATTTATCTAGCGATCATGCACCAACTCCACGATCAGATCAAGATCAACCGTTTGCACTTAATCTCTGAATGACTTAGAGCATATTCCATTTAATCTCAAGATTAAGAGATATAAGCTTGTGCCAAGTCGCTAGATCAAATGGAATATTTTGTTCTAATTGTAAGATTAGGAGATAAAGGCAAAGGCTAAAAACCACATGGCTTATAAATCACTTAAGTTACTCGACAATAGTAACTTCAAATTAGAACAAGGTTATGAATACTTAGGATTTTTGCATAGAAACAACACAAATGACTTAGGGCTTAGTGTTTTCAACCATTTTTGCACTTCATTTCTCAGATCAGAGACACTTGCAGGAAAACTTAATGGTACATTTGAATAGACCTCAACATTTTAGACATAACTGATACTGGGAACCAAAAACTTTTAGCAAGACTCAGAAAACCAGAAATATACCCAATAGTGGCTCTATTTGAGGATGCTTGAATGCAAGTTCATAGCATGAATTATAGATCTCTAGGAGGCAGACCACAATCACACTAACCTACTGCAAAAGAAAATACACAACTTGAAAGAAAATACACAACAGAAAGCAAACACACCTATACATAATTACAAGACTCTGTGCATGGAAAATCTTGATTCAATTGAAGAATTTTTTCAGAAATTGTCTATGCACTAGAAATTCATGTTCTTCATCATTCATATTATTGAGGAGATATTAATCCTTTCCAAATGTTTGATATATAATTAAGGGACCTAACCACAAGGATTCACATTTCTTATGCTTCCCCTTATCCTCAGCCCTGGCATTCCATTGAAGAACTAAGTCACCAGGCTGGAATTTTCTCTCATTTTCCCTTTTATCAAAAAGGTATTTCATCTTCTATTGCAATTTAATATTCTCCTTTGTAATATCTCTCCTAATCTCATCCAATTCTACCAATTGAATCATTCTTTCTTGAATTGGCTCATATATTTCTAACCCCTCATCTTGGGTGAACTTGTATACTGGAAGCAAATTGTTTACTGGTATCTTGGATTGAACACCATACACTAACTCAAAAGGAGACTCCCCTGTTTCTCTTTTCATGGTGATCCTATCTGCCCACAAGGCAAGCTTCAACTTTGCATGCCATGCCCTTTTATTGCTTTCTAGGGTCTTCTTCAAAATTTGCAAAATAATCTTATTACTGGATTTTGCTTTCCCATTGGCATGTGGATGGTATGGGGATGAATATAATATTATAATTCCTATGTCAGAGAAAAAATCAATGAACTCTTCTTATCTAAAGCACATTGCATTATCAATCACTAGTTTAAGAGGGACACCAAACCTAGTAATGACATTATCCATCATAAAATCAATCAATACTGTGATTGTATCCTTTTTAGTTGGAATTGCCTCAACCCACTTGGTAAAGTAATCAGTAGAAACTAAAATCCAACTGTGTCCCCCACTTGATTTTTCTGCAAATTCACTAATGAAGTCTATTCCCCACATAGAAAAAGGTGCTTCAACAACTATAGGATTCAGTAGTAGGGCACCTGAAAACTTCATCTTATTGGAGAATCTCTGACATGGTTCACACCTCTTGACAAAAGAATGGACATCTTTAAATATGTAAGGCCAATAATACCTAGCCCTTAAGATCTTGTGAGCTGTTTCTCTGGCTGAGTAGTGTCCTCCACACATCCCATAATGCATTTCTTTCAAGATCTTTTCAGATTGTCCTTTGTCAAGGCATAACAATAGTATTCCATCCCTATTTTTCCAATACAGGTCACCCTATAATAGTACATATTTCTGAGCTTGCAATCTTATACTCCTCATTTGGTTGTCATTCAAATCTTCTAGGCAACTAGCATTCCTTAACAAATATACAATGTTAGTATACCATGGCTGCTTTTCAATACTTGTAATTACTTCTCCTCAAGTATTAACATTGTTCACTTGGACTAAATCCAAATTCTCTTCTATCATCAATTTTTATAGTCCCAATCCTCTTACTAGCTTAGTGATGTGGATCTCCAAATCAAATTCCTGAATTTGTTATTCCATTTGCATCTCTTTCCTCTCACTTCACTTTGGACTTAAATGTCCTTTATTGCAGCATGGGGAACATATGCATTTACTTTTGTACATAATAGGTAGGGTCTAAAACCTTTGACTACTTTCACTAAAGCATAGGCTTGTTTTTTTATCAATTGATAATTCAATTCAGTTGCTTGTAGTGATTTGTTGAAGAATGCTATGGGATGCTCAAAACCCTCCTCATCTTTTTGCAATAGTACTGTTGCAATAGTATGAAATGATGCAAACGTAAACAAGGAAAAAGGCTTAGTATAATTAGGAGAACTCAGAACAGGGGCCTCTTGGATTTCTTTTTTAATTTTTTCCAAAGCTTCTTGTGCCTCTTGGTTCCATTCAAACTTCACATCCCTTTTCAAAAGTTTGACTATGGGTTTGACTAGTTCTGCAAAATTTGCAATAAATCTCCTGACAAAATTGATTTGTCCCAAGAATGATTGTATACCTTTTAGGTTTTTAGGAGCAAGTAATTTTTTAATAGCCTCAAATCTTTCTAGATCTATTCTTACTCCTTCCTTTGACACTATGTGGCCTAAAAGCTTTCCATTAATAACAACAAATTGACACTTTTTTGGGTTAAGTGATATCCCATATTCTAGTGCTTTGATCAAGACCTTCTCCAAATAGCTACAATGGTCTTCTATTTATTTTTAAAAGGCTGTCATATCATCCTGGTAAACTACCATGAGTACATTTATAAGGTCCTTAAAGGCCATATCCATTTCTCTCTAAAAAGTTGCACCAACATTTTTTAGACAAAAAGGCATGTGAGCATATACATAGGTTCCCCATGGAGTAGTAAATGTTGTCTTGAATTGTTCAGACTCCTTGAAAAACACCTAATTATACACATAAAACCCATCCATCATAGACAATAGATCACATCCAGTGACCTTATGCAACATAGCCTCCATATTGGGTAATCCATAATTGTCTTTTAGTGAGGCTACATTCAGGTTTCTAAAGTCAACACATAACCTTATGTCCCCATTATTATTTCTTACAAGGACCCGATTTGAAACCCATGATGAATGCCTTATTGGTTGTATTATGCTTGCATCCATCAATTTCATCAACTCCATTTGCATTTTAGTAGCCAACAATGGGTTGCTAGGTCTTTGTTTTTTCCTAAATGGTTTCACATATTCTTTCAGTGGGATGTCATGCTGAAACAAGTCTTTTATATAGGATTTAAGATCCTCATAGGACCAGGAAAAAACATGTTTGTACTTTTTTAGAAGCTTTATCAAATTCAATCTCACATTCCTATCTAACCTTTTTCCAATGTAAACTAGTTGAGGGGATGTCTCTGATCCTAGATTTATTTCCTCCAGATCTCCTACCTTGGCTTTGGATTTATGTGACATGTAGTTATCATTTATACTGACTATGCCCTCTAACTCAAATAATCCCTTAGGAATATGATTTGAGGCTAGCTGAACAACTTCTTGGTCAAAAATATACTCTATTCCATCTACAACTCCTATTAAAGAGTCACAGTCACTTTTCTGGCCATCATATTGATCTATACGCTGGATAAGTCTAAGGATGTCATCACCATCCTCAAAAAATTTCCAATTATGGATATTGTCATGCACAGCTGGCCTATTCTTGACTTCCACCATAGATATGCTTGCAAGGGTAATATCATCATAAATTAGAGAAACATTTGCAAGAAAGTCGGCCATTATGTTATTTGATCTCTCTACACAAAGAATGTTGAAAGAATCAAAGGATTCAAGTCTATCCCAAAAAACATACTTATACAACTTTAGTCTTTCATCCTTTGCAGCATATTTGGATCTAATCTGAGCTATGATTAGTTGGGAATCCCCATGAACTTGTAAGCATTTAATGCCATGCTTGATGGCAAAGTCCATTCCTAATATTAGTGCCTCGTACTCAGTAATGAAAGGCTAACAGGAAAGAGTATTTGAAAGTAATACTTGATGGGGAGATTAGAAAAACACTTGCTCCCGATCCTTCTTTAGAGAATCCTCCATCAAATTAATTTTTCCACAACCCATCTTTTTGCAACAACAACTCATCCACTATTGGGTCAGTATTTCTTAATTGCGGCTTGAACTCCTCAACAACAAAATTATCCATGTTAATATCTACACAAAAATTCAGTTGATCAGGCATGACCATTTCAACCATGACTGTAGAACGAGGCTCTTTGTACAAATTGACCTCAATTCCATTTACATGAATTGTTGCATATGAAAAATCTAGTTGCAATATTCCACCCACTATTGTTGCCCATTGTCTAGACAAAAGCATACCATAATGGGGTTTTGTGTCAACAACAACTATGTCCATTATATAGGTAGCTTCAGGGAATGCATCAATTTTTACTTCAATGTCTTTTAATGTTCCTATCACACTAACCTCTATGTTGTCCATTGCATAACAAATTCCAGCGGGAGTACTAACTTGAAGGCCTAGCTCTTTCATGACATGATATGGCATCATAGTAGCTGCAACACCAGAGTCTATCATGCAATTATTTACTAGCAAATGATTTATCATCAAAGTTACATAAAAGGGATCAAATAATAGTGGTTCTTAGGTGATCACATTTGCAATGCAGATATTATAGAATTCCTTACTTTTCTCTAAGCCTTTTACTTGGTTATCTTGTTCATTGACAGATGGAATTCCTCTCTTATCATTATTCAAGGTTAAGGACACTTCTTCCTGGTTTGACACAAAGACATCTTCAATTCCTTTCAAAACTTCTAGTACAACTTCTTTATGCTATTTTATCTTCAGCATCTCCATCAGTGGGACTGAAACTTTCATTTGAGTAAGAGCATGTCTCATGTCAAACATAGGTAATTCAAAAGATACATCACCTATCCTTTTACCTTTCTTGGATTTATCAGTAGCCACTTGTTCTTCTTTTGTTTCCTCTTTCTCCTTCCGAGCAGAAGAAGATTCAGTTTGCTTTACAATTTTCTTTTCTTTGTTACCCTTTCCATGAGATTCTACAGCATTTTGTGGGGCATCCTCTTTAATGAAAACAACGACAAGTTTACCTTGACCAGGCTCAACTATTCTATTTCTCATATTGTATGCACCTCTAGCTTGGTTTATTTCTGCTATGGTTAGGGATCTTATTTCTTCATCACTTGGTAATCTAAAATGGGGATGCTCCTTTTCATCTCCCACTACAATGATTGTTCTCTATGATACAATACCAGTCTTATCATTTGAATTAGAGGTCACTTGGGGCTAGTATTCTAGGTATTTACTTCTTCTCCTGCTCACTTCTTCAACAGATTCACTTTTCTCAGGAGACCATGGATAAGGATTCCTTATAGTGAACATATTTACAGTAGGGCTATCTTGTTTGTGACCTATTTTCTCACTTCCCTCCCCCATTTGATTAGCTAGGGCTTGGACTACAAAACATCCATAGGAAGAATGAGGCATGTTGCAAGCAGCACACCAGGGAGTGTTCTCTACATAGTTTTTCCTATTCCTTTTCAGGGGATCAGGGGTTTCTTTTGTCTTATGTTTTTTTTGGTTCTCAGGGATTGGCTTTCCATCTTTACAATTGGTTCTGTATGGCATATCCCTTAGATTAGGATGTTTATCATACCTCTGATATTGGTACTTATTGTCATGAAAACCTTTATCATTTTTATCCATCTTAGCAGTAAGATCCTTCACTACATTTTCCAATTTATCAACCCTATCATCCTTCTTAATAGGTTTGCTTTCTTGTCCTTTCTCTTTCAAAAGTTTTCCATCCTCTCTCTTCCCCATTTTCCCTAAGGCTTGCATATTACTCTCAATGTCTATTGTTGTTTTATAAGCCTCTCTCAAGGTATGAGGGTTCTTGTCTTTGAGAAGATAGGACATCTTCCCATCAGTAGCATTGAAATAAGTAGTTAGACATACTTGTTCATCTAACCTTAGGACTTGGAACAACTTGTTCGTAGCCTTCTGAAATCTATTGTTAAAATCTGACATGCTCTCATTAGGGAACTTCTTAATGTTATTAAATTCATTCAAAATGTAACCAGAATTAACATGTTCTCTGTATTGTTCCCTAAAAGATTTAACAAATTCCTCCCAAGATGTTATGCTATCATTAGGCAAATTTCTAAACCAATCCATGGAATCTTCTATCAATGACTGAACAAAAAGCTTCATAATAACATCTTCATGTTCTATTTCAAAATCAGTAATCTTATCAGTAAAATCTTTTAAATGTTCTTCACAGGTTATGACATTATTTCCTGTGAACCTAGGGATTCGATCTCTTACCTCATTAGGGATCATATTAGGATGACCAGGGATGTCAATAAAGAGAAGAGGTCTATATCTATCCAGATGGACAGGTCTTCTTTGGAAACTTCCCAAAGTTTTAATTCCACTTGGTCCTACTCTGCCTCCTTGATTTTGAGTATGTTGAGGACCTCCTTGCTTTAGACCAGAGATTTGAGCACTAGGACCAGGACCAAACTATTGAGCAGCTGGAACAACACCACCTAGTGGATTTTTTTGTTGTGTCCCAATATTAATAGGCATAGAGATACTTGTAGTAATATTTCTAGTAGCATGTAAGAAAGCTATTATCATCTTCATATCAGCTGCAACAACTTCCAACTCCATCTTTTCTAGCTGCTTGGCTAGATCTTCTTTGGCTTTTATAGCTTGCTCAGGTTCTATGTCAACTTGAGACATTCCTGCAGGGATAGTTTTGTTTTGCTTAGGCTCATTGATAGTTATACTAATAGCCTTTTTCTTACCTTTGTCAGAGACATTTTTATCACTTTTATTGAGCTTTGCATTCTGTTCAATCTCTTGAGGGTGCAATTGTCTTATGACTGGTCCTTCTCCTTCAAACTCATCTTTGTTAGAGCTTGATCTTTTATTTTCTACTTGTTGCCTCAAGGCTGTAGATCACCAAAAAAATCCATGTCTAGACCCTTGACCTCCTCATTTAGGCTTTTAGCCTTAAGTTCATTTCTTCTTGTCTCTTCCAAGAGTTCTTCCCTCTCAGTTAACAAATCATATAGTTCTTGCTCATGATTTTTCCTTGCATATGCTATCTCTGATTCTTGTTCACGTTTCTTTATTCTTAAGGCTAGAACTTCCTCTCTCAACTTATTATAATCATAAGATGTTGTTTCAGTAGCAAATGTCTCTACTGGTTTTTCTAGTATTTCTTGTGCAGGGAAGAAGCCTGCATCTGTAATCTCTCCATCTCTGAAAGGATCAAAAGGTATATCAGCTCCAAAAGGATCTACTGACCTTGAGTGTTCTGCACTCTCAGAGGAGGATGACCTTCTTTTAGGGACAGGGGTCTCCATTCTCCCCTTTGAATTATTGGGGGAATTATGATTTAATCCACATCTCTTGGACCATTGTCTCCTTCCAGGTGTATGGATATCCTCTCCTATATATTTCTTAGGATTATCTCTAAAGTAAGACCCGGTATTTATTTCCCAACTCATTTTAAAATCAAACAAGAATTTTTGGTATTTTAATATGCAAGTCACACTCAAATGCACTGAGTATAGAGTCGCCACCCACAACTAGTATGGGATAGTTTCAAGATTTTTTGCAAGAAATGGAACTATTAAAGAATTAGTCCCTATGAACTTGTAACCTTATTGCTAAAACCCACTTCTCTTTAGTGTTTTTAATCAACTCGGAACTAGATCAGAAGTATTTGAAAAGATGTTGCACCATAAAATCTAAGACAAAATAAACATGGTTTACTTCAACCCTCCCTAGTAGAGTCGCCTTTTTGTTAGTAATTTTTCTTATAGAATCTCAATAAATAAAATATGCTTGACTCTTAGATTCCCAACTCTTGATTCATACAAGTAAAAGTCTAATTGATGAGGATAAATCCTCCTTCTTCTTTGAGCTCCACAGACTCAGGCGGGTGTACCTTTCATAGTTTACTGCTTCTCAGTAATCTTTAATAGTGGATCAAGGGTTATACTAATTTACCTCTTGCCTTTTACTATAGCAACTGATAAAACATCTTGCAAATAAATATGATCAATTTAATGTAGATCTTAACAAGCCAGACCATGAACTTGGAAAGAGAAAATAACAGTGAAACAAGGATTCTCATCCTTCTTCTTTTTAGATTTATAAACTCAGGAAGGTTAACCTAATTATTCTCTCTTCAAGGAATCAATAAAATGAGCTGTATCATTCAATACAATTGGTAAGCATGAATATTATTAATAATAGGAAAGTAAAAGAGTATTTAGATTTAAGATTGATGGTGATAACTACTTATCAAAACCTAGACCAGTGCCTAATCCTGGGCAAAGAGTCAATTGAGATATACATTAATAAAAATTAATTAATTGGAACACATATGAAACTCAGATGGAGCACCTTACAAACCACCTTCTCATTCCTACACCCATGTATCAAATTCTTACACTAATATCTAGCCCTCTAGAACTACTTATAAGATTTACTCCCTCCTTGAAAGAAACTTACAAATAATCGCACACTTACCTTATAACCAGTACATTTAAAATAACTTACAGATTAAACATACAAGAGCATAAACATAAATACAAGAAGACACCATTGATGTGAAATAGAAAACTTGACTGTGTTTTATTAATATATTTTTTCTTTAATACATTCAGAGAGACAAAAACCTTGAAAATAGACAAAATTTAGAAGTCTGCCTCGCAGTTTTTAATTCATCATCCTTTACAATATCTTACAACTTGATATTTATAGAGAGAACTAGCCATCTTTGAATCCTTAGAGAGAAAGGATGCAACAAGCTTAGGATGGCTAGGCTAAACCTAAAAATTACTAGAAGACAAAATTATAGTTACATATTCAGTCAGTGGAGAAAACACTTGAGTAGATGATTTGAAATGATTACAAATCCTTGGCAGTTGGCACCTTTGTCCGCAGATATTCTGAGTAACCTCTTGAATTTTTTGAGAGACCTAGTGACCACCAATATAGGCTAACTTATATTATTCTTGCTGATGATTACCTTCCCTGTGCTCATTGATCAGGTGCCAGGTGCCATTCTACTCCTCATCCGACACATCTAGATAAATGGTTGTTGGATTATTCTTTTTTGGATTGGTGATGGTGTCCCACTATGTAACTTCAGCCTCCAAAGGCTAGTTAAAAATTTGTATGCTCTGTAACTATACTTTTTGACTTTCCCATCTAGCATTAGTCATGACCTTGATATCTATAACAAACTTCACAAAGTCTGCTTCTACTTTGAATGCCTCGTCTAAGGTTCTGTTAAATCTATCCATATCCAGGACACTATCTTCTATTAATAATGCCTCTTTGCTAGGTAGTAGAGTATCAAACTCATTTCTCGATTCTTCTACTGACTTTATCTTATCATCTTCTCCCTTGACTAGAGTAATAAATCTGTTGAAGTATGGACCAAACATGCTGACCCTTGCCTGTATTGGGTTAGATTTGCCTTTGAAGAAAGACAATGCTATTCTAATATGTTCAATCATCTCTCCCACTTGAAAAACATTGTCTGAGAGATTTGTCCTATGTGGTTGCAGGGATTCTAATATATCAAACAGTGATCCCCTGCTTGACCAAGTACCAAAATAAGGATCTAGAGTTACAATGTGGCTTTTGGCATTTGTTTCTAGGCCAGGTATCTTACTATAAGCCTTGTGTACTAGGTCTAGTTTTCCTTTTAGGACATCTATCTAGTGCTACAAAATGTTCAAGAAAGAACTTAATACCACTTCATTTTGATCCTAGCCTAGCTGCCCTATTCTCAAGGAAAATCTTATGTAGTCTCTGTTTGGGCATCCACAACTTCTTTGGGTGGAGTGGGGAGAGCTTTCAGTGCCTCTTCTAATTTCTTTTTTTAGAGTTTCTATTCCCCCTACAATGCTTTGATCTTAATCAAGCATACTTCTCTATCCTTCACTATAGAAATTGACTCATCAAAGAGTCTTTTGTATCTATTTGATAGCTGCTCTATTTTTGCCTCATTGAGGTGTGAAAAATGGGTAAAAACTTAGGAGATCTCTAAATCCAAAGTGTTGTGGATAGACCATATAATCTTATCTTCATCCATCTTTTCTTCAACACTAACGAGAGATGGATTCTGTGTCCTTGGAGCTAGAGACCAAATTGCTAAAGTCTAAGATCTGGGATCATATCCACAACCTCTTATAATTTCCCCCACTTGGGTCTCAGAAGAAAATTTAGTATTTGGATGTTTCCTAATTTGGTCAATTATAAATGCAAAAGACAAATCCCACCCAGGCACAAGTAACATCCCACTATATTTTAATAGTTTTCTATCCTCCTCAGGTGTTACTGTTTCATTCTCTAGATCTTAGGATTGTAGGGCTTGCAAAGCTTCACTTTGTGTAGGGCCACCCTCTGTCAATTGTAATTGAGCCCCAATTTATTATTGCTTCCTCTAGATTAAGAAGTTTTTAAATTCATCCGTCTTGATGAATGCATCATCGTTCAGGAACTCTTCTTAATAAAGTTCTCTCTCATCTTGCTACAAGTGAAGGGGTAATTCAACTTCTTCTTGTACATCCTTTTCTAATTTCTTCCCTTTCTTGATTTTCTTCCTAAGCTGGTGGTGGTACTTCCTGTCACCAGTGATCAGGGCACTCACTTTATCTTTCTTCTTCTCTTGTGTCTTTGTTTGAGAAGGCTTCCCTGATTCTACTCTCTATTTCTTCCTTGGGGGCTCATTTGTTACCTCAGTGTCAGGTACCTGTGTAAGATCCACTTCCATGTTCTGTTCTGTTGTAGGTGGCTAATCCATGGGAGGTGGACTATAAAATGGGTATCCTCCATCACTATCCTCTTCATACTCTGAGGAAGAGTGCTTCTCAGGACCTCTTTTCTTGTCTTCAATTAGACAATCTAATTGGTTATACAAAGTATTATATGACTCAATCATCTTTGTGAGTCTCTGCAGATAGGGAACTCCTGGAAAAAAAAACCTCCAAATGGAATCCTGATTTCTTCATCTGCTACTCCAAGCCTATTAAATCTTGGTATTTTTCAGCTCTTCTTTCTACTTATTCATCCTCCAAGATATTTATAATAAGGTCTTCTTCAACACACTCCTCATGCTCCTTGATAATAGGGATGCTTTGGGTTAGCAAATTTTTAGCACTTTTAATGAAACCTTCAGGATCTACATACCTGCACAAGGCCATGCTCATCTTGTACTACCCTATCCATTTGTTCACAACATCCATGGCTCTTTTTCCAATTGTAAAGTTATAAACCTTGAACTGCCTAGGTGTGAAAGTACCCTTTCTGTGGGGAGCCAAGTTCTCTTTATCTGTCCACATCAGCTGCCAGATAAACTCCATTACAACTAATCTTGGAGGCACATACTTTGGAAGTATATGTGGGGCTGGGAACACCCATAAACCCTAATCATAGTAAAGGTTCTCTCATAGTAGAATTCACCCCAATTGTGATCTCCTAGCTATATGTCTACATATTGTAAAGGCCTCAGAAGTTGAAGCACCTTGACTGGAAATCTAGTCACATTGAGACCCAACAATTCTAGAATTGTCTATACAATCCAATTATCAAAACCACAATATTCATTTTCATTGTAAGTATAGTTCCATACCCTAATCTAGAGTTTTGTAGGGTTTGGGTGGCCCTGGAATTGCATCCTTGGTCTCAAATTTTGATTGTCCATGCTGTTAATATTGAAATAAAGAATCAAATGCATTAAGATAGAATAATTCATGAACTTAGGGTTGGATTTATTATGGAAAGCTATGAGGCCTTGATGTATCTTGTCAATGACATACTGAATGTAGTCAAAGTTAGTATTGGCATGTGAATTCTGAATATCCAAAATGATTATCAGTAATTCTGCAGGCACCCTCTCACTGCCCCCATCCATTCCCAGTACCCTACATAGCCCATAAGAAATATACTTCATGTAGAAGTTTAAATCCTTGTACTGATATGGCACACCAAAATTTGGTAGGGGAGCTATGTAATTTCTATTTGATCTAGGCACATGAGCCTGGATCAACTTTCTGACAATGGTGGTCTCTCTAACATACTTATTCTACAACTTGGTTAAATCAATCTTTGTAGTTGAGGGATGGTATATTCCAAAATATCTCATGAAGGAAGACCTATCCAAGGTCACTAAATTTGTCTCATTACTTTTTCTAATAATTCTAGAAAGAGGATCATACCTTCTGGTCAATTCTATTAGCAAGTCTACATCTACGAAGGCATCTGGGACAATCAGCTTTGCTAAACTAGTGTCCAAGGGTTTGACACTGGAATTTTCCTATCCCTATTACTATAAAAGTAATTGAATAAATGAAAATAGATCACCCAAGAGTGTTGGGATCTCTACAATTTGACATATCATCACAGAAGAATTCATCATTTAACTTTTTTTTCTGGTTGGTCCCAGGGAGCAAAGAAACAAATTCATCTCACTAATTCCTCTTGCCTTTCTTCTCATCCTCTGCATCTTTACTTTCTCCACTGGTTGAAACCTTTCTCGGTCCAACTTGACTCAACTTTTTTAATCTTTACTGAACAATTCTTTACTCAAACACATGCTTTTCCTTACAATTCGCTCTGAAACTCAAGTAATTTTTTCTCTGAAAACTCTAAAACTCACACAATTTCTTAGCTCTGTACTTTGAAAACTTTGGTAATCTGAAATGTACAAAGGCTACATCTATTTATCATTGAAAATTTATTGCACCAATCTAGTCGAGAACCTAGAAACCATTGCTTAATCACTTCTGCAGTAACTTTGCATACCTTGACATCAACTCTTTCCTAGCCGCGGTGCCTGAAGCTAATAGGTAATCAAATTTGAATAGCCTAGTTGGAAGAGTCATGAGTGCTTTTTTAGTTTTAAATCCTTATTTTATGCAAAAAGGCTCGACATGCTATCTAATTGGCCAATTTTTCTTGCTTTTCACAGCTCGGCAGATTACTTCTCCTGTGTCAGAATCTTTTGTCTTTAATAGGCCCATGATTTTCATAATATTTCATTGATATGGCACGAGAGAAAACCTTGAAGGTTTTACCATACTTAGACCATAATTTATTTGGTGATCATGTGACTAATTTATCTCCAAGTCACTAAGAGTTTGATTTGACTCAAGTTACATCATGAGATATATTGCCAACCACATGATCTTCTTTTCATCAATGATCATCGCTAAGTCGCTAGATGGTTTTCTTAACTTTGATTATGATATGAGATTACGCACTGGCCAATCATTTTAACTTGGCTTAGCATATGATTTACTTCTTAACACAGAGTAACTTATTCCTTCTTATCTCTGAATCACTGAATAAACCTTACTAGGCTTTACTTTGACCACGATTCAAATCTGGAGATTCAGCAACTGAAAGATCTCTCAGACTCTGAATATTTCTATTAACCCAGGTTTCATCTGCAGACTTAGTGCTAGCCATTCATCTGATTCAAGATCTACAATCCTCTCTAAATTTATGAGCATTTCAACTAACCATAGATCTATTCATAGATTATGCTCACACTGCTAGATTTAAGTTACATCAACGGTTCAGATCTCTCTTGTCAACTTAGCTTTTAGCCTTAAGTTAACCTTAAGTCATTTGGAGATCACATAATTGAGAAAACTCAAAGTTGCTGAATGTTTTACTTTACCCTGAGTTTATTTAGAGATCATGTGCAGACCACATAATTAGTTCTTTATCTACGTCTTGTGCTGAGTTTCTGAATCATTTTGTACTTACTCATTATATTGGGAGATTATGTGACTACCCATGATCTTCCTTTTAATCTACAACATGCGCTGAATCTCACAATCTTTAGCCTTAACTTCAATTTGTTCTGAGATCACGCAACTAAGGTTATCTCGCAATGTCGCAATAACTCTGGTCAAGTCTGGAGATTTAGAGATAGAAGCTATCTCTGAATCGCTGAAAGATTTTCTTGACCTTGGGTTTATTTAGAGACTTTACAAACACCACAGATCTCTTAGCCACTTAAAAATGTGTCTTTATCTTAGCCATTACCTCTTAATCGCTGAATAATTCTTGACCGTTTGAGTTCTACTAGTGATTCAACGCCAAACACACATCTTTGTCTTCAACAAAAGTCCAAATTCACCCACAGAAAACTTGACTTGGCTTTGATTTAACCACATCTAACCATAGTTCTTCTGGAGATTTAGAGACTGAGAAAATTTCCAAGTTGCTGAATAATTCTTCTAACTCGGGTTCTGTATGGAGATCACACCATATCCCTCAGATCTTTTCTTGATCAATGATTAGCACTAAGTCTCACAATTTTTCTATACTTTATTAATTCTTCTCAAGATTATATGGCTACCCTTGATTCTACTATAACTTGGTAGACCAATTGCAAATGACCTTGGCTCAAATTTCTTTATTTGAGTTATTAAAGATCTCTTCCGTGCATAGGGAAGTTATTGAACAAGCTCTATGTTTCGCATATGTTCCAAAAGACATAGATGTGGAAAATTTCTAGGCAATGGTCAATCATATATCAGGTCCACATTACCTCTCCTTTTCAGAGGAAGATGACAAATCTTTGACTCATCCCCATAATCAACCCCTTAACATTGAAGTTTTGATCCATAAACACCGTGTAAAATGTGTATTGATAGGTGGAGGTGCGGGGTTAAATATATGTACTCTTAATATGATCAAGAAATTGGTTCTTTCAGAACAAAAAATTGATTCAAGAAGTAAGATAACCATCAAGGCTTATGATGAAGAGGAAAGATCATCCAAAGGGAAAATAGTTTTACTAAGAAGAATAGGACCAATTGAATGTAATGTGATTTGTCAAGTTCTTGATCTACCATTGGCCTATAACATTGATGCAAGATCATTTTGGGTCCTTGGCAATCCATCTCAACCAAAAACATGTTTGATTTTTTTCTTTAGCTTGTTTGGAGACTGCTTGGTGAAATTCTTAGTTACCCTGTTGCTCGGGCATCCTTTCTGTCTTGCTTTAGCGATGGGTCTCGGGTGTGTTGTTTTCTGTTGCTTAGTTATGCTTTCACCGAGTTGCTTTTATGATGCTCGTGTATGTTCTTTCTGAGTCATCCCTATTGCTTGGTTATGCTTTCACCAAGTTGTTTTTCTGATGCTCGATCAGGTATGTTCTTATCGAGTCATCCCTATTGCTCAGGTATGCTTTTATCAAGTGGTTTTTGTTGCTCAGTGATGCTCTTCCCGAGTTTTTTATCTTGATCTGACCGAATTATACTTTTAATTTTTGTGGCATAATTAATGTGGGGTCTCTCATGGGGATCTATGTGGACCTAAATCAAGGTCTCACTTACAGATTTGAGTGCCAACCTTTTGGTGGACTCTTGTATATATTTGTTTCTTTTTTCTTAGTTTTGTGTGGAAGTTCTTGGAAGATAGTAGATTTGGTATAGAGGATTAATTGTTGAAACATTTGGAAGGTAGGTATGTGACCTCACATGTGTGAAGATCATTTCTATAATTCATTGAATGTATATGGCCGGAACTAGGAAGGACTTACAACCTGACATGTAATGAGTTTGATCAATTAATGAAATATAAGATATCTGTTGTTCCTTCTCTCACTCTGTGTGTTGTTTTTTCCAAATTGTTGTATCTGCAAGCTAGTTTGGTACTTGGGAGAGCCTTTGGCCCCTCTTACTGACCCTCCTTGCATTAGGTGGTATCAAAGCATTAGTAAGATCTAAGTTCCTTCTTGTAAACCCTTAACCTAGTTGGTGATATTGTTGTGGGGTAGCATATTATGATCTGACCTACAAATTGCAGAGGGATTCAAGATGGTTCATGGGAGAGAAAATGCATATCTAGGTCTAGCTGATATGCTTAGACAGATGCCTGCAAGATTGGAAGTTGTTGAGATAGCTCAGTGCAGAGGAAGACATCTTGAAGATGTTAGTGATGATGAAGTTGAAGAAGTTCAAGGTGAAGTTGTGCCTACACCTATGATGGATCAAGAAGAAGAGAGATTCCTATGATCATTGACAAGTTTGAAGTCCACACCTCAGTTCAATCCTCCTGAGTATAGTGGAAAATTAGATTCTAATGAGTTGATAGACTGGATAACTGAGATGGAAAAATAGTTTGAGTATGAGAATGTATCACAAGATAAGAAAGTAAATATTGCAAGCACAAAGCTGAAAGGTCATGCATCCTTGTGGTGGGAACATTCACAATTGGATCAAAAGAAGAAAGGTAAAGACAAAATCAAGGTATGAGATAAGATGATAAAAAAATTGAAAGACAAATTTTTAGCCTATGATTATCTGATTAACCTGATTAGGAGAATGCAAAGTTTGAAGCAGAAAGATAGATCTGTAAAGGATTATACTAAAGAAATCTATATATTGGACATCAGATCTAGACATGTTGAAGATGAGGTGGAAAGAGTTGCAAGATATTTGAATGGATTAAGAAGTTCCATACAAGATGAGATCAACTTGGTCAAGATGGAAAGCATTGAAGAGATATATCAGTTTTCCCTAAGAGCTGAGGAGAAGTTAAACAAGAGATATGAGCAAAGACAAAGAGTCATAGGTGGTAGATTCCCTAGAGGAAGAGGTAGATCTCATGGTGAAAATAGTAGATTTGAACCAGACAAGTCAATTTTAGACACATCATAAGACAAAGGAAAGACTGAATGGAAAGGTGGAAGTTCATACCGAGGAATAGGAAATTACTCCTGAGGTGGTTATAGTAGAAGAGGGTTCCAAGTAACTTGTTACAATTGTGGTGAGGAAGGACATAAATCCTTTGAGTGTACAAATGCAAGCAAGAAGATTGGTAGTAGCAGAAATGCTTTGGTGCAAGAAGAGTCACCTAATGAAGCTGAGAAGGAAGGAAGTCTGATGATCTGAAGGATACTATGGAGTGAGAAAGATAAGCAAGATCCTATCAGAAAAAGTTTGTTCAAGGCCAGATGTAGAGTTGCAGACAAAGTTTGGAAGGTAATTGTTGATAGTGGAAACTCAGAGAATGTAGCATCCGAATCCCTATCATATCTCATGGATCAAGGATGAGTATACATTGATGGTGAGTGAACAATGTTCTATGAATCTGAAAATTGGAAAGTATTATGATAAGGTGTTGTGTGATATTATTCCAATAGATTGTTGTCATATTTTGTTGGGTAGACCTTGGCAATATGATAAACATGCTATACATGATGGAAGATTGAATAGATATTCTATTTGGGTTGATGGTAAGAAACAAATCTTGTTACCTTTGGTTGAAGAATCTTTTTGTGAGATATGTACATCTATGGAAGTTTGTTTGATGGAAGGCAGATAGTTTGTTAAGGATTTTAAAAGAAATGACATATGTTATGCTTTGATTCCTAACAAACCAAGGAAGAATACCGAAGATGAAATTCCTACAGAAGTTGAGAAGTTTCTCACTGATTACAAGGAGATAATTTCAGATGATGTACCTAATGGTTTTCCACCAATGAGAGATATCAATCATTGTATGGATATGATTCATGGAGCTAGTTTACCAAACAAAGCACCACATTGGTTAACACCGACCAAAAATGAAGAGCTTAATCGAAAAGTTCATGAATTGTTGAACAAAGGTTTGATCTGAGAAAGTTTGAGTCCATGTGTAGTACCAACTGTATTAGCACCTAAGAAGAATGGAGAATGGCGAATGTGCACTGATTCAAGAGCAATCAATAAGATCACAATGAAGTATAGGTTTCTTATACTAAGAATGGATGATATAATGGATTGTTTGAGTGGAGCAAGATATTTTACCAAAACTGATTTAAAGAGTGGGTATCATCATATTAGAATCAGAGAAGGTGATGAGTGGAAGACTACTTTCAAGACAAAGGAAGGTTTGTATGAGTGGTTGGTTATGCCTTTTGGTTTGACTAGTGCATCGAGTACTTTTATGAGGTTAATGAATTAAGTTTTGAATAAATTATTGAATAAATGTGTGATTGTATACTTGGATGATATTCAGATATTCATATATTCAGTAAGACTAGAGAAGAGCATTTGATGCATATAAGGTAAGTATTGCAGAGATTGAAAGAGAAAAAGTTGCTGATAAATCTGAAGAAGTGTTCTTTCATGAAAGAAGAACTTGTGTATTCTTTTTTTGTGATTTCAGTTGATGGTTTGAAGATGGACCCTGATAAGGTTGAAGCTATACTTATTTGGCCTACACCGGAGAATGTCATTGAGGTAAGATCATTTCATGGATTGGCAAGTTTTTATAGGAATTTTATCAGAAATTTTAGTTCTATTTGTAATGCTATGATTGAGACAATGAGAGGAGACAAAAGAGAATTCAAATGGACACATGGAGCTGATAAGAGTTTTGAGACTTTGAAGTTGAAGGTTGCTGAATTACCTATGTTAGCCTTACCTGATTTCAATAAGGTATTTCAAGTTGAATGTGATGCAAGTGGAAGTGAAATTGGAGCCATGTTAACTCAAGAAGGTAAACCTGTTGCTTTCTTTAGTGAAAATTTGAATGATGCTAAGAGGAGATATTATGTCTATGACCAAGAATTCTATGCTATTATTCAAGCTATGAAGAAATGGAGGCACTAATTGATTCCAAATGAATTTGTTTTGTATATTGATCATAAGGCTTTACAATATTTGGATAGTTAGAATAAGTTGAATTAGAGACATATGAAATGGGTAGAGTATTTGTAGAGTTTCACATTTGTGATTAAACATAAGAGTGGAGTTTCTAACAAAGTTGCTGATGCATTGAGTAGAAGAAGATCTTTGTTGACTGAAATAAGAATTGAAGTTCTTGGTTTTGATGACATGAAGAATTTGTATGAAAGTGATCCTGATTTTTCTGAGTAGTGGAGAGTGTGCAGAGCACCTAATTCAAATCAATCAAGTAAGTATGAATAGTATTTATTCAGGAAGATATGTTGTTCAAAGGTATTCAGTTGTGCATATCGAGAGGATCAATAAGAACTAATTTGATTAAGGAAAAACATAGTAGTGGATTAGCTAGACATTTTGGTATTGATAAGACATTGAATTTTCTTAAGGAAAGGTATTTTTGGCTTAGTTGTATAAGGATGTTTAGAAATTTGTCAAAAGTTGTGGAGTTTGTCAAGTTGCAAAAGGAGTAAGTCAGAATACTGGATTGTATACACCGATTACTGTTCCTCAGAAACCTTGGAGTGATATCAGCATGGATTTTGTTCTTGGCTTACCGAGAACAACAAGAGGTAATGATTCCATATTTGTTGTTATGGATAGATTTGATAAGATGACACATTTCATACCATGTAGGAAAACATCAGATGCAATACATATAACATATCTTTTCTTTAAGGAGATTGTCAGATTGCATTGATTACTGAGGAGTATCATCTCTGACCGAGACAATAAATTTGTTAGCTATTTTTGGAAAACACTTTGGAAGAAGTTGGATACTCAGTTGAAATATAGTCTTACATTTCATCCACAAATTGATGGACAAACAGAGGTTGTAAACCGAAGTTTGGGTAACTTGTTGAGATGCCTACTTGGAGACACACCAAGTAATTGGGATTTGATGTTGACACAAAAAAAGTTTGCATACAATAGTTTAGTAAATAGAAGTACTGGAAAGACACCTTTTGAGATTGTTCGTGGCACACAACTAAGAGGTATATCAGACTTGAGATATATTGTTGAAGAAGAGAAAAGAAGTGCTAAAGCAGAGGAGTTTTCTGAATTCATGAAGACATTGTGTGAGGATGTAAAAAAAAAAGCTGGAGAAAAGCAATAAAAAATACAAGGATAATGCAGATAGATCAAGAAGACATAAGATTTTTGAAGTTGGTGATGCAGTAATGGTTCATTTGAAGAAAGACAGATTTCCTATTGGAATATATGGTAAATTGAAGATGAAGAAATTTTTTCCTTGCAAAATACTGAGAAGATTTGATAGTGGAAATGCTTATGAAGTTGAATTACCTGATGACATGGATATATCATCTATATTCAATATTTCAGACTTGTATGAATATCATGAACCTGATGAAGAAGTGGCAGTACCGAGTGATTATCCTAAGAAATAGATAGAGGAAGTTGAACAGATTTTGAAACAGAGAATTGGCAGAAGTACAAGAGGAAAGGAATACATGGAGTATCTGGTAAAATGGAAGAACAAACCAATTGAGGATTCATCTTGGATTTCTCAGTCTAAGTTGGATTCATTTCAGGTTGGACCTAATACATGATTCAAGGAATCATTTCTTGTAACCCTAGGTGTCTGATTCAGGAGAATTTTGGGTCCTTGGCAATCCTGATCAACCAAAAACATGTTTTCTTTTATTCTTTAGTTTGTTTGGAGACTGCTCGATGAAGTTCTCAGTTACCCTGTTGCTCGGGTACCCTTTTTGTCTTTCTTTACCGATGGGTCTTGGGGTGTGTTGTTTTTTGTTTCTCAGTTATGCTTTCACCGAGTTGTTTTTCTAATGCTCAGGTATGTTATTTTTGAGTCATCACTGTTGCTTGGTTATACTTTCACCGAGTTGTTTTTCTGATGCTCGGGTATGTTCTTACCAAGTCGTCCCTGTTGCTCGAGTATGATTTTATCGAGTGGTTGTTGTTTCTCGATGATTCTCTTCTCGAGTTATTTATCCTGATCTGGAAAACTTCTCATTTAATTTCCATGGCATAATTAATGTAGGGCCTCTCATTGGGATCTGTGTGGACCTAAATCTGGGTCTCACTTAGGGATTTGAGTGCTAACCTTTTGGTGGACTCTTGTATATATTTGTTTCTCTATTCTTAGTTTTGTGTGGCATTTCTTGGAAGATAGTAGATTTGGGCTAGAGGATTAATTGTTGAAACATTTGGAAGGCAGGTTTGTAACCTCACATGTATGAAGATCATTTCTTTAATTCATTGAATGTATATGGATGAAATCGGGAAGGCCTTACAACCCGACATGTAATGAGTTTGATTAATTAGTGAAATATAAGATATTTATTGTTCCTTCTCTCACTCTGTGTGTTGTTGCTTCCACATTATTGTATCTACAATATGGTTTGGTACTTGGGAGATCCTTTGGCCCCTCTTGATGACCCTCCTTGCATCAAACATATTACTAGGAAGACCTTGGATACATGAAATACAAGTAGTGCCATCTACTTACAACCAATGCATCAAATTCCCACGCAATGGGGTGGAAGTGACAATTCCTCCAGTTTCAAGCTACACTTGTAACAATGTTAAAGCAGATAGTATGGTTCCTCACAATAAGGAAGTCCCAAAAGAGTTCCCCACCTAAAAACTCTAAAGACATGGTGATGAGAAGTTTTGGAAAGGCGCTAAAACTTGAAGAAACTAGTATGGGGAAATACAAACTAGACATGACGCCATCATTGGATAACATTCTTATGTCTCCAAGATATTATAGGAAACCCTCCCCATCTTTCACACATACTGCCTCAAAAGGAAAGAAATTCATAAACCATCTAGTATGGTTAGAGCCTCTACTTCTCAAGAGGATGAAAAAGAAGATAAAGTAGTCTTGGCTTGGCTCTATAAAGAGGAGCAAAGAGAAAATGAAGTAAAACATGTTGAGATATATCCCGAAAAGTATGGAAAAGGTTATGACCTTCTCAAACAAATGGGATACAAAGGGAAGGGACCTTTAGGAGATAAGGGAAAAGGACTCATTGAGCCTATACACATGGAATTTAGAGACACCAAAGACAAAAAGGGTTAGGCTTCAATAATAATTCAGGATACCCCACCTCAAGAGATGGTCCGATCTTTGATAAAGGAAGTGATGAAGAAGAGGAAGAAAAAAAAATCATACCTTGGACATATGAAAGATTACCACACATTGGTACTGAGGATATAGAATATCAAGGAGAAAGATATGTGCTTACTTTTGTAGCACAACTAGAGCATCATGTTCCTTTGTTGTCACAAACTCATGTCCAAGAAGTAGAGGAAGAACAAGAAGACTCTCCAAAAGTCCAACAGCTAGAAGAATCTCATGAAGAAATACCTCTACAAAAAGATGTACATCCTATATGGGGGAAATTAGTGACAATTTTACATGTCCTAGATTTACCACACTTTGATCCACAAATGGCTAATAGGGTACATTAGATAACTATTGCTAAGTTTTTAAACAGATCTGATGATGATATCATAGACTCACATTATTATGAATGGGATCACATGTCTAATGGTATGATGGAAATTGAGTTAGATGTAATTCATAAATTTGCACCTCTATTGGAGAGAGGAGAAAGTCATAACACTTCCCATAACACTAATGTTGTCACATAATCGGATGAGATGGAAATGCCCAGGATTATTGATGAAGACACCGGTGTCTTACTAGGTCTAGAAGAACTTCAAATGATACAAGATATGAGTTTCAATATGATAAGGGAAGAAAGAGAAAGCTCAATTGATGAGCCGCTAGAGTTAGGACTGTATATTACTAATAGTGACCTTAATAATGACAATTCAACTCTTCATGATCTAAACGCTATAGAAGTTGACTTAATGAAACATATCTTGTCAGTTAATAGTCTTGATGCTAACGCGATGTTATCCTTACAAACCTCTCAATAATTATCCTTTGTAAAACCTAACCTTATTGATTGGACCAATTCAGACCCTACTCCTATCATTAACTTTCCTAATAACTATACTTTGTCCTATTATCTAAATGCTTGTGAACCCTATCCCTCTTCCACTAATGCCCCTCTTCCACCAATGCAAGGAGTGTGAACCTGACAGAGGAGGATATCAAGTTTCTTAGTCACAAATTGAAAAATAAAAAGAAACAAAGAACTGATAGTGAAAACCACATTATGGCATTATCATATTCTAAACTAGTAAAAATAAAATACCTATCTAATGGTGAAAACCTCTTAGAGGTGCCAAAAGATGAGATTATTGATATCCTCCCTAAGCACTTTCAAGAAAGATCTTCAGTACTGATAGAGCCAACACAACCAGTTAATTTGGGAAAAACAAAAGATCCTCAATTGGTTCACCTAGCACAATCATTATTAGAAGAAGAAAAGATGCTGTTTAGTGAATTCCTCAAAGAGAAGAAAATTAGTTTGGCATGGTCTTATATTGATATGCTTGGACTAGACCCTAAATTAATAATGCATCGCGTATCTATAGCTCCTGGAATTAAACCCATCAAACAAAAACTAAGAAAGATGCACCCACATGTGGCATTATTGGTGAAAGCAGAGCTGGAAAAGATCTTAAAGGATGGATTCATAAGGGTCATCACTTATGTAGGATGGATTTCTAATGTGCTACCAATTTCTAAAATAGATAAGTCTATCAGGATTTGCACAGACTTTAGGAACTTAAATAAATCTTGTCTTAAGATGATTTCCCTCTACCAAATATTGATATGATTATAGATCTCACAATAGGTATCAAATGTATTCACTCATGGATGGATTCTCAGGTTATAAACAAATAAAGATTTCTCCTAAGGACCAAGAAAAGACAACATTTACATGCGCATGGAGAACATTTTGCTTGAACGTCGTGCCATTTGGGATAAAGAATGATGGGGCTATGTATCAATGAGCTATGATGACAATCTTCCATGAAATGATACACAAAAACATGGAGGACTATGTGGATGATACATTAACAAAGTCAAAGATAAGAACAACTCACATTGAGGACTTGAGAAAGATACTCGATTGAATGGAGCAATTTCAACTAAGACTGATTATAGAATTTTTAGATGAGACAATCATGCACTTAAGTGAATATCCTTGGAAGATGTATTTTGATGGTTCTTTTACATAGCAAGGATCTGGAGCAAGGGTACTATTTATCACTCCTCAAAGCTACAAGATACCTAAGGCGTATAAACTGAAGCATTGGTGAACAGGCTCAAGCTAGCTATGGAATGGAAAATCATAGAGTTACATGTTTATGGTGACTCTGAACCAAGTGAATGGTTACTATCAAATGAAAGATGAGAAGTTGATGCCTTACAAACAAATGGTATAAGATTTAAAAAAGTACTTTGTTTTCATCACATTCCAACAAATTTTGAGAACATAAAACAAAGCTGCAGATGCTATGGCTACGCTGGCATCCATGTTACAACTGGAGGAACACTAATTCCACTATGAATTCTTGGTGGAAGAGTTATCATTTCCAGCCTTTGATACTCCAGAATCCAAAATTATTTGTGCCTTAAATGCCCAAGACCAATCTCGATATGCCAAAATAATTGCCTATCTTACTGATCAAACCTTACCTAATGGCCTATCTAGGAAGGAAACATGAGATTTAATTAGGACAACATCGTGTTATGTCCTCATCAATACTAACTTATATAAATGAGGTCTTGACAGAATGCTTCTTAGATGTTTAGAACAAGAAGAATACAACCACACATTAAAAGAGGTTCATGAAGGTGTATGTGGATTGCACTCGAATGACTTTTCATTGGCTAAGAAACTTTTAAGAGTTGGATATTATTGGCCTATAATGGAAAAATATGTTGTGCAATTTGCTAAAACATGTCACAAATGTCAAATACATGGAAACCTTATCCATTCTCCAACCAGATAACTTATACCTTTTATAACACATTGGCCATTTCAGCAATGGGCCTTTGATCTTGTTGGACAGATTTATCCTCATTCTTCAAGTGGACACAAATTCATCATCATGGACACTGAGTATTTCACTAAGTGGGGTGAGGAAATGCCATTGATCAAAGCCAATGGCAAACAGGTGGCTATGTTCATCTTGAACTAAATCATTTGTAGGTATGGGATACCCTCTTCTATTGTAACAGACAATGTGGGGTAGTTCAAAAATCAAGATATTGAGGACCTTTGTACACGGTTTAATATCACTCAACATTATTCTTTAGTCTATTATCCTCAAGGTAATGGACAAGCTGAGGCTTCAAACAAGAACATCTTGAAAAGATTACATAGAACTGTGAGTAATTCTAGCAGAGACTGACATTCACAATCAAATTCGGCACCGTGAGCCTATAGAACAAGTACCCGAACACCAATAGGAGCCACACCATTTTCTCTAGTCTATGACACAAAAGAAGTGCTACCAATTGAAGTAGAAATTCCTTCTTTGCGAGTATCTCTCTAGGGTCTTGTTACTGTGTGTATAAATATTGTATGTGCAAGCTGCAACACAACACTTCAATATGTCATTATATTAATGATTAAAACTATGAATATTTAAGGAAAAACATAAGGAAACCATCAAAATTGACATATTGCTTCCTATCTAAGAAGAGTGTGATTAAATGCTAAAATTTCCCTCATATTATGCATAAATCAGTGACATATACAAGCTTAGAATGGAAGATTCAATGAGGAAATCCAGTTAAATTGTAATGCAAAGTTCATTTTAGAGCACCAAAGAAGATTATGTGATTATCTATGTGAAATTATGAATTAAGAATGCATTTATATTTCTAGATATTAGAGAAGCATAAGAGTATAATTGAAATTATAAAAATTGGGGCCAATTGAGCTCAAAATTCAATCCTTTTATAGAAGAATTTGAGAGATGAGTGGTTGAGATTGATTTGTGAAGAGAGATGGAGATTGAATCTTTGGTGATCCATGTGAGTGAACTCTCACTGGCTTATGGATTGAGTTTCCATGTGCAAGTGATGAGTTGTAATTAGAAACTTTATTTAATTCCTTTTTATTAATTACTTCAGCCAAGTATTTAACTATTTTGATTTGATTTAAATAGGCTAAGATAATTAATGTGAGTTAGTGACGAAATCACTTTTATTTTAGGAGATTAAATTGATTTTAATGAATTATGCCAATAATTGAATAATTGACTTGACATAATTAGGGGTATGATTATACTTAGGGAAAATAGGGTCTCTGGTTAGAGTAGACCAAATTAGGGTGGTAACATTTGCCCCTCTTTGAATTGATGTACGAGAAATGCATTGATTTAAAGAATGTTTGATGTTGACTTCAGAAAGTTTTAGAATTCCACCCTTGATTGAGTGAAATGGCTAATGAGATCAGTCTCAAACTTGATTGAACTAAGACTGGTAGTATCGACTTTGAACTTGATCGAACAAAGGTCAATAAAACAAAGATCCAAAGATACCAATTCTGAACTTGATCAAACAAGAATTGATAATACTGACTCCAAAATTGATCAAACAAAGGTCAGTACAAATATGCTAAGAGTTTGATAAAGATCTAAGAGATTGTAGGCATAGATATCCAGCTTTTTTAGCCCCAAAGCCTTCTATCCAACCGTCTCAACTTGATCAAAGGAAACTACCATGCCCCTAGTCATTTGATGATGAAGTCTGTTTTAATTTGGAAGCAAGAATTTAATAGATTTTGAGTGTGACCATGCCCCCTTGAGAACAAAATCAAAGGAAAATAGAATAAAATCCCTCTTTAGAATGATAGATCAATGGAACAGATCGATTGGATCAAGAAAGAATCAATTAGAAGATGCTATGAAGCGAAAGTGTGTTAAGAGAAAACATAATTTTACCAAGTTGAATACTTTAAAATATAAATTTTGAGTCTGATAAAATTATGTCAGACCAAGATATTGATGAATGATGTTCAATTTGTTGATAGAGAACCCAGAAAACTGATTGTGTAAAGCCTGCGAATCATTTTCTGAACATATAGAGCAATTATGCATTTTTTGGAGACTATCGCAAAAATTTTACTGTGTTGTTAACAACATTGTCCATGCATTTGATTTTGTTCCCGATAGATCTGAGAAGAATAAAATTGAAATTTGATGGTTTGGGAAGATTTTTGGAGCTCCTGGACAGCTCAAAAAGGTCAATATAAGTCTCAAAAATCACTTTTTACCCATTCATTTTCACTTTTATCCATAGTAAATCCTTGAGCTCTACAATGAAGATGGTGGTCCCCATGGAGAGACATCGATTCAAGCTAGCACATCATCACCAATGACTGACCTATTACGCACAGCCAGTGAGTACATCGATACCTACCTTTTTACACTTTCTATTTTTCATTTTGTCACTTTTTGCAATAGTTAGGAGCATTTTAATTTTGAGTCGCATCCAGTCTCCTGGATCGCATTCCGTCAATCCCACGTCACATCCAATTTTCTTGCATAATCCCAGATCGCATCCTGTTAAAATAGGATCGCATCCCATTAGGAGTTATAGTGTCTATTTTATCATGATCTCGCTGATACTTAATGTAGACATTTCCACATTTTTGATATGATATTCACTATTATATATTTGAGATAATTGCTTTTGATTCTCATATGCTCATTAGTTCTCTTTATTTGATAGATGATTAGATTGATGCACATTTTTGATTATGTACTTGGTCTTTGATGATTTAGAATAGATTTATGTGATTACATCATTTATGCTCTTTGGTTATTACTGATATATAGATGTGTTTGAATGATTCTAGATGAATATGCAGATGTATGTTTTTTGAGATTTTCTTCATGCAAATATATGTATGGATGCACTTAGGATGTGAAAAGAAATGCAATGCTTGAATGCTTTATTTTTTTATTTTCTCTTTTCCATTATGAATGCAAAAATGAATGCCATGGATATGCAACAACATGAATATATCAGTAATATAGATTAAGTAATCAAACTTGGATTTTGAATGAACCAGGAAATCATTTTGAGCTCAAAATCTTATGCTATTTTTAAAAAAAATGAATCATGCAATTTTAAATACATCTAAATGTAGACTTCTAGGACTGTCACTGATTTGTGTACATTTTATCATTTTATCATCATAGGGCATTTGTGTAACGAACATCATCAGATAGTACAACTTTCACTAATACCCAAAAAGTATCATGAAAGTATGAATACTATATTTATTGGATGCAATGTCAAAAATAAACCTAAGCATCAAGGCATAGAGGCCAGGATGACTTGTCAGTTATCTCCTTTTGCTTTAAGAATCATCTTTTTTTTTTGTGTAATGTAAGATGTGTAACCAACAATGACCTTAAATAGTCATATCTTTGGGTACATAATATGTCATACACCTTACTTAGAGTTTGATTATAAATAGACAAGGAAATTGGTTCAATCTCACTGTAGTTTACACATAATAAGGATCAAGATATATGCAGCTATCCACTTATGTTGGTAGCTTTTACCATAAACATCCAAGTTAGGTGAAATTTATAGGATCATTGAAACAATCATCATATGCATAAAACCAATAAAATGTTATGCCCCCTATCCTTGTGACTCTTTGTCTTTGAATAGATGTCATGGAGTAACTCAGAAGACATAACAAGCAATAATTGATAATCAATCAAATAAAATTCATAACCGCTTATATGCCCCTAGTTTGAAATATCATCAGAATACAAAAGAGTCATAATCAAACCAAGATCAATCTATATGTGCTTAAGTGGTATTGAGGAATACTGTTGATTCATTCTTCAATCACAGTAGACAAATCATCAATCACAACTTGGAATTAAGAAATATATTTTAATGTATGAGTAAGTGAGATAAACCTTATCAGCAATTGCAATCCAATGTAGTGTTAAGGAACAATATTTTGATTAAAGTGTTGAGAAAAACTAGTATGATGTCTGTTATAGGTAGGTGGTGTTTAAGAAACACCCTTGTTTGTGATAGTGACATTTTGATGTAAGTATTAAGAAATAATGGTTGTAGTGGAAAACCATCCTATATAAGGACCTAGGAAAACGTAGTAAACACTGACCGAACATGCTAGCAGAGATGCCCCCCAGTGTAAAATGACTATCCCTTAGACGCAAATATAGACAAATCCCAGGCAAGGATAGGACATTTGTGAGGAATTCAGAGTCAACCGATAGCACATGTGTGATCGTGAAGGATTAGTGTCAGTAGTGCATTGATAGATGGAGAATGAAGTACAAGTGATGCCTATTTGCTAGGTTTTACCACTCAACAAAGCTTTTTATTTTTGCTACCAAGATGCCTATTCATCAGGTTTTTGCCAAGGCACTTTTTCTATTTTTATATATTTTTTTGTACTTTTTTCTTTTTTCTCTTTTTTTGTTTAGTATCAAGGCACCTGTTTACTAGGTTTTCAACAAGAATACCTTTTTTCAGGACTTTTTCCACTATTTTTGGCTTTCTTACAAATCAATTTTCTAGTTTTTTTGGTATTTTTTGAGAACTATTTCCACTGTACAGGCCATGCAACCTGATGTCAAGCGTAGAACCTCAGCAAGTGTAGGGTATTGATGAGATCAAGAAGGACATCTCCCTCAGGTGTAGCTAATTGATAAGCTACTATCCCAAAAGTTTCTGTTATAACAAAAGGCCCCAGCCAGTTGGGTTCAAACTTGCCTTTTTGTTCTCTATTTGGCTGATTTTTAAGATTCTCTCTTAGAACGTGATCCCCCACTTGAAATTTTCATGGCTTTACTTTCTTTTTGTACCCTTTTGACATCCTTTTTTGGTATACTTTGAGATGATCAAAAACTTGTTGTCTGCGCTCATCTAGTAGTTCTAGTGCATGAACCCTATCAATGTAGTATTGTTCATCTGTAACAAGACCTTGGAGAGATACTCACAAATATGGAATTTCTACTTCAATTGGTAGCACTACTTCTGCGCCATAGACTAGAGAAAATAGTAGGGCTACTGTTGGTGTTTGAATACTTGTTCTATAGGCCCATAGTGCCAGGTTTAATTGCAAATGCCAATCTCTGCCAGAATTACTCACAATTCTATGTAATTTCTTCAAGATGTTCTTTTTTGAAGCCTCAACTTTTCCATTACCTTGAGGATAGTAGATTCAAGAACAATACTGAGTGATATGAAACCATGTACTAAGGTCCTCCATATCTTGGTTTTTGAACTACCCCCATTGTCTATTATAGTAGAAGAGGGTATCCCATACCTACAAATGATGTAGTTCAAGATGAACATAGCCACCTGTTTGCTAGTGGCTTTGATCAGCGGCACTACCTCGACCCACTTAGTGAAATACTCAGTGGCTGTGATGATGAATCTATGTCCACTTGAAGAATTAGGATAAATTTGTCCAACAAGATCAAAGGCCCATTGGTGAAATGGCCAATGTGTTATAAAAGGTATGAGTTCTCTGGCTAGAGTATGGATAAGGTTTCCATGTGTTTGACATTTGTGACATGTTTTAGCAAATTGCGCGACATATTTTTCCATTGTAGGCCAATAGTATCCAACTCTTAAAAGTTTCTTAGCCAATGAAAAGCCATTTGAGTGCGATCCACATACACCTTCATGAACCTCTTTTAATGTGTGATTAGACTCTTCTTCTTCTAAACACCTGAGAAGCATTTTGTCAAGATCTCATCTATATAAGTTAGTAGTAATGAGGACATAATGTGATGCTGTCCTAATTAAATCTCTTTTTTCATTCCTAGATAGGCCATTAATTAAGGTTTGATCAGTAAGATAGGAAGTTATTTTGGCATATTGGGATTGGTCTTGGGCGTTCAAGGCACTAATAACTTTGGATTCAAGTGTATCAAAGGCTGGAAAGGATAATTCTTCCACCAAGAAGTCATGGTGTAATTGGTGTTCCTCCAGTTGTAATATGGATGCTAGCGTAGCCATAGCATCTGCAGCTTTGTTTTTTGTTCTTGGAATTTGTTGGAATGTGATGAAATTAAAGTAATTTTTCAAATATTCTACCAGATTTTTGTAAGGCATCAGTTTCTCATATTTTTTCTGATAGTCACCATTCACTTGCTTGATAATGATTTGAGAGTCACCATACACATGTAACTCTATGATTTTCCATTCCATAGCTAGCTTGCCTTCACCAATGCTTCATATTCTGAGATGTTATTAGTGCATTGAAACATTAGTTTATACACCTTAGGTATCTTGTAGCCTTGAGGAGTGATAAATAGTACCCCTGCTCCAGATCCTTGTTGTATGAAAGAGCCATCAAAATAAATCTTCCAAGGATATTCAGTTAAGTGCATGATTGTCTCATCTAGAAATTCTATAATCAAAGGTGCATAATCTTGTAATGGTGAATCAACTAGTTGATCTGCTTGCACTTGTCCTTTGATAGCCCTTCTATCAACATACTCAATATCAAATTCACTTAATATCAATACCCATTTTGCTAGTCTTCCTGTCAATGTTGTCTTATTCAAGAGGTATTTGAGAGGGTCAATTTTTGCTATAAGTTTCACTGTATGCAAGAGCATGTAGTGTCTCAACTTCTAGGATGTGAAAACAACTTCCAAGCAAGCTTTTTCAATGATACTGTAGTTGAGTTCATAAGACACCAAGGTCTTGTTGATATTATAAGTCACCCTTTCCTTTCTGTTATCATCCTCTTGGGATAGCAATACTTCGAGCGATGTAGCCATAGCTAAGATATAGGGTAGAAATGGTTTTCCATGAATAGGCACCATGAGAATATGAGGATTAGCTAGGTATTCTTTTAATTATTTGAAATTATTTGCACAATGCTCATCCCATTTGAAAGTAACACCTTTATATAGCAATTTTGTGAAAGGTTGCGCTCTATCTGCTAGTTGGGACATGAATCTCCTGATGGACCGAAGTCTTCCTTAAAGCGTCCTCATTTGACTAATATTGTGAGGAGGTGACATTTCCATTATTTATTTTACCTTTTGGTGGTCCACCTCAATTCCTTTAGCTGATACAATTAACCATAAGAGTTTCCCTGATTGGATTTCAAATGCACATTTCTTTGGATTGAGTCTTAGTTGACATAGCTCCATCCGATCTAGTATCTTCCTCAAGTCTTCAAAGTGAGTCCTTATTTTTGACTTGGATAATGTATCATCCACATATTCCTCCATATTTTTGTGTGTCATGTGATGGAAAATGGTCATCATAGCTCATTGATACGTAGCTCCAACATTCTTTAGCCCAAATGGCATGACATTCCAGCAAAATTTTCCCCATGCGCATGTAAATGTTGTCTTTTCTTGGTCCTTAGGAGCAATATTTATTTGGTTATAACATGAGAATCCATCTATGAGTGAATACATTTGATATCTTGCTATGAGATCTATAATCATATCAATATTTGGCAGTGGGAAATCATCTTTAGGATAAGCTTTGTTTAAGTCCCTACAGTCTGTGCAAATCCCTATAGAATTATCTATTTTAGAAACTGGTACCACATTAGAAATCCATCCTGCATAAGCGATGAACCTTATGAATCTAGCCTTTAAGAGTTTTTCCAGCTCCACTTTCACCAATAATGCCACATGTGGGTGCATCTTTCTTAGTTTTTGTTTGACGAGTTTAATTCTAGGAGCTATAGATAAGTGATGCATTATTAATCAGGATCTAGTCCAGGCATATTAGTATAAGACCATACAAATTTGATCTTCTTCTCTTTGAGGAATTTAGTAAATTGTATCTTTTCTTCTTTTGATAATGATTGCGCTAGGTGAACAAATTGAGGAGCTTCTATTGTTCCCAAATTAACTGGTTGCGTTGGCTCTATCAGTACTAAAGATCTTTCTTGAAAGTACTCAGGGAGGATATCAAGAATATCATATTTTGGCGCCTCTGAGAGGTTTTCACCATCAGTTCTTTGTTTTTTTTTCAATTTGTGACTAAGAAACTTGATATCCTCCTCTGTCAGGTTCACGCTCCTTGCATTGGTGGAAGAGGGATAGGGTTCACAAGAATTTAGATAACATGCCAAAGTATAGTCATTGGGAAGTCCATGATAGGAGTAGGGTTTGAATTGGTCCATCAATAAGGTCAGAGTTTACTAAGGATAATGATTCAGAGGTTTGTAAGGATAACATCGCATCAGCATCAAGACTATTAACTAACAAGAAATATTTCATTAAGTTGGCTTCTATAGTGTTTAGATCATGAAGAGTCAAATCATCATTATTAGGGTTGTTGTTAGTAATATGTGTGTTACTCCAAATGAGCACTGAAGTTGTCATTAGTATTTGAGTACTCAAATGCACAGTTGGTAAAAGAGTCACAAACAAGACAGTCGGTATAATCACTGAAGTATAGAGTTAACCGAGAGCACTGATCACGCACATAGTTAATCGAGTGTACTGATTATCGAACAGACAGGCTTTACCAAGAAATAGTCTACACTGAGATACATAGTATAACTGAACAACAGTATAATTGAGATACACAGACAACACCAAGCACTGAGAGACATCATTAACCAAGTGGACCAAAGGCCACATAAAAGTTTGTTATAGCACATCATTCTAGGTAACAACTTTTTTCTGACCTAGATAACAATTTACAATGATCGAGGAGAGTATTAATTATGGATTTACAACATTAATTTTTTATATCTCCCATGTTTATATGATCAAGGTAAATTATGTACACCGTTGATCTTAGGTTAGGGATGTTATTGTAAAGCCCTAATTAGGTCATAGAGTTTTATATATATATATATATATATATATATATATATATATATATATATATATATATATAATGTATAGATGTCATTTTGTAATATATGTTGATCAAGCAATGATCAAGTAGACGCCATCCTATAGACATTAGAGATCAGACAAGGGTTTTAAGGACAAAGACTACATTGCAATAATCAGTTATTAGAATAGAGGCAAAGCTATCGAGTAGAACAAAATAGAAGGTATTATCATTCATATTCAAGTAATATGTTTTATATGTACTTAAAGAATTTGTATCAGCAATATTGAGATTGTATATGTTCATATCACAATTCTGTTACTCTCTAACAATTGTAATAGACCCCAAAATCTCTTAACAAAGTAGACTTAACCATCCTTTTGTAAATGTCTTAACCAAGTACACACATACTTTGTGTTACTAAATCCTCACATGAGGTAGATCTAATCGATCTCATTGTTACTCCTAACAGGGTAAGATCATCAGAAGTGATCAATCTTTGTAAGGTTTAACATGCTACTTTATTTACTGCAGTAGTGAAGTTTTGTGGGTCTCATCCCCACCATAGTTTTTACCTTCTAACAGGGGTTTTCTGGGATACAAAAACACTAGTGTAATGAGTACTTAATTTCATGTATGTGTATTGTTTACTTTACATGCATTTACATTTCAGCAGTGATACTATATGTTTGGTGTATGCAATCTACTCAGTCAGTTATTACGGAACATTTGGTTACAAAGATTAGTATAAAAGTTTTTAAGGGTACTGATTCACCCCTCCCCTCTCACTACACACATCTCCATTATCCCAAAAATTGGTATCATAGCTAGTTCTCTTGTTCAGAAGGTTTAATCACTGAAGAGAAAAGATCTTACAATAGAAAACTTGAAAAAACTATTGAAAATTAGAAGTCAAAATTGCAGATCTATGTCAAACAATAAAAGGAAGCCGAAGAAAAACTCAGGGAGATGTTGATTAAGAGAAAGGAAATTTCACTTTGCTGTCATGAGACTGATTATCAGGAAGAAGAGATTCATGACCCATTTGACACATCTGGATCTGAATCTGGTAGCATATCTGATGCATCTGAAGGAATTATATCAAAGCTATCTGAGAGAAATCAACAACTTACTGAACAAGTGAAAGCACTACAAATCGGTCAAGATACATATATGGTTAGAATGGTTGAAGTCTTGAACAATGCAAAGAAATCTAAACAAGATAGAAACATGGCTGTTGATGACATAAGACAGATGACTGAAAAGCTACAAGAAAACGAATCTGAGATATTGAGACTTACTGAACATTACTTTGAGATGACCAATCAAGTGGTTGATATGAATCATGAGGCAAACTGAGTAAATACTGAACTTGCAAGAAGAATAAAACATATTGGTGTATTGAAAGAAGAGAATGAAAAACTGAGAAATGAAATAAATATTTTACAACAACATAATGAAGTGATTAAGAGATCTAAAGAAAGCATTAAGAGAATGGATGAATTTATGAACTATCAAAGAAGACTGAACAACAATACCAAATTAGGGTATACCGAGCAAGGAGAATTGTCAAATCAAGATGAAAAAAGGAATGTATACTCAAGTCTGAAGCCTATGAAGCCCTCTTTCCATCACTATGGAAAACCAGGCCACACATCAAATGTTTGTAGGAGAAAAGAAAAAGGTATTCCTAGAAACCCTCCTAAATTTAATGGTTTTTACTATAGCTGTAATAAACATGGACATCAAGCACATGAGTGTAGATCCAAGTTGAACAAACTACAAAAGAAACCATACATGGATAAATAATGTCAAAATTGCAACATGCATGGTCATATATCACAAGCATGCAGGAAGAACACAAAGCAAATATGGAAGCCTAAAGGACAAGAAAAGGTAAATCAACAAAGAAGATAAGGCAATGCTTATGCATGGGATTATAACACTTGGAATAGTTGTACAACATGTGGTAAATATGGGCATATAACAAAAAATTGTATGAGACAATGGAAAACCAAGTCTAGGAATTGGTCAAACTCTGGAATGGCATGTTTGCACTGTCACAAAGTTGGTCACTTAAGTAGAGATTGTGTAGACCAAATAAACACTTATGGAAATGGCAATACAATTGAAGAAATCATGAGGATCATAAATCAAATGTGGAGGAGAGCATCAAATGATAATGCAGGATCAAGTATAACAGTCGGTGACACCTCATCCAATGGATTGGGTGGCTCCACCATCTCCACCTAAGAAATACAAGCAGGTAAGGAACTATGTTTTGCAAAGCTATATCTTACATCAGTTCCTATATTCATTACACAAATGCCAAATTAACATAAATTGAGATGTACTGTGGTATTTATATTATTTTTATTACTTTGATCTATTTAATTCAGTTAATATGTACCAAGTTAGAAATGCCAGTCAGTGAATATGTGAAGAGACAATTGAGTTTCTATGGAAACCAAGCATTTGGTACACTCACCAAGCTAAAGTATTGTTCGTATTAACCAAGCATAATGTTTGTTCATCGAGTGGTTGGTGAAGAGCATTTATTGCACTGCCCAAAGTCATTTTTTATAAATTCTATTGATGTGAACTCATTTGTTCACATAGAGATAACAGAGTAGAGTAGAGAAAAGAGAGCAAGTTTGAAGCTGAGTATTTTTTAGCATTCTACAAAGATTCATAGCACATTCCAAGCAACATAGAGGTTAGTCATTTTGCATTCTACATTTACTGAGTCATTCAAACACGTTTGTGCAAACCCTAAAATAGAAATCATGGCATCCACATCTCGAACCATGAAGGCGAAGATGGCGAAGGATAAGAAGGTCATTTTGGTTAAGAACTCCACTTGCACAAAGCCTAACTATAAGATCCATCCACAGGTTGTAGCCCAAACTGATGACAAAGGCACATTTTCATTGATTCCACCTAGGGTTTTGTTAGTCCAAGATGTGCGTCCTTACATTCACTGTAAGATAGGTGAAATTGGGGATTTTGAGCTTATATCAAATTATTAGTCACTATGCACAGATGGGAAGTTAAAGGATGATCATAAAAATTTGGAGGTTAAAGGGTTAACCAATGCCCTAAATTTCTCAAATGCATTCAAGACTGAGTGGATCCACATCATTTTGAGCCAAGTACATGATGGAAATCTCTAGCTGGATAAGGCAAAGAAGATAACAAAATATGTTATTCACGTCGTGACCGGGTATCCCATATCTGATAAATCAAAAGCCCTAAGGCACCCGTCGAGAACTGAGATAGAAAAGTTAATAGGAGCCAAATGTGAAGGTAGAGGTCTGAAGATTAACTGCATCAGCGATCCTAAAATGAGGTTCTATGCATATGTCATTGGCTACAAGATATTCCAATCAAGCAGACCAAACAACTTTGCATGCGGAGTTGCTGACATTGCATACAAAATTGTAAAGAAAGGATTACAACTGGACCTAGCCAAGATATTGCTGAGACAACTTGAAGAGAATATGAGGAAAATCTGATCAGCAAGATCAAACACATGTAATTTTGGTTCTCTACTACTTTTCACATTCTTCTACATGCATAAATTTTTTCCCTCCGTCGGTAAAGTAAAATAGAAGACAAATTGATTGATTACACTACAAATTAGTGACCTCATTACAAGTCTAGGGAAGAATTTTGAACCTGTTATGAATATATTTTTTTCTAATCTCAAAGAAAGGATGGAAAATAGAACCATAATACCTAAGCAATTAGTGGAAAAATACAAAGATGAAATCTGTTTTGTAGTTGATACAAATACTACTCTAATCAAAGTAGTACAACCGAGGACAACATGGCTACCTCCTATGGAATATGAACTAGATATTAACATTGAATTTGATGCTATAGAGAAATTATTGAATGGACCAATTGATAAATTTCCATGAGATTTGGGACATATGACGAAGCAAAGACTAGAATATCAATTGGATTACAAGTTGAGAAGATAACCAGGAAGAAGACCAAGATTGTTAAAAATTTAAAGATAAAATTTTCTATCAAAGATGAAGAACTAGATAAGGACATTGATGATACTATGGAGCAGACTTCAATCAGTAAGAATGAAGAATTTGAGCAATATGCTGAATCCACCGAGTCAGATGAAGCAAATGTGAAGGCACGAAAGGCCAAAAAAGGAAAAAGCATAAAGACCAAGCCTTCTCCTAATACAAGATCATAGTCGGTGACATCTAGTTCACCACCTTTATAGAAGGGAATTGCAAAGATAACCAAAACAACATTGAAATTCACATATCATACAAAGAAACTGAAGACCACAACCCCAAGACAGAGAAAGAAGTATGTGAGGAACAAAGATGACAAGGATGATTCTGATGACAATTCTAAACAATTTAAGGTTGTGCAGAACAAGGCACCAAAAACTATTAATAAAGTTGTAGAAGCCATCAGGACAACCAGAGGATTATCACATCCTAAGATACACACATATGCAGATCTGACTATTGAGAATAAGAAAAAACTTGAAGAAGCTATCATAGGTATGATGATCAACTTCAAATGAGTTCTGATTGAATTTTCTACTTACATTCCCCAGGAATTATATGATAAGATATCATCTAGATGGTCATATGCACTAAACATTGAGAAATAGAGGAGAGAGGCAGCTCTCACTCTACTAAAGGTTGAATGCACAATGGTAGAGATTGATGAGATAATGTAGAAATATGCCAAGAAATTTACTAAGAAATCATGGACATTGAACATACTTCAAGGGAACATGAAGGAAGTGGATGACGAGAGCATGAGAATTTGGAAAGATCTACTATATCCACCCAAGGAAATAGAGGAAAAAAAGGAAACCAAGGAAGCAAAGACATTGCATCTACATTCGATATCGAGGGAGATCGACCAAGCACAAAACCAATAGATGTTGATGATGCAAATATTGACAATGTATTGGATGGAATTCCTCAACTATTGACTAATATGAGTCACTCATAGCTCACAATAAATGACATAACTGAAGGTGATCATGATGATAAGGCTAAAGAAGATGAGATAGTCAGAGCAATTGAGACCATGGATGAACAAGACACAACATAGGTCGCCTAAAAAATGGTACTTGGCAGTTGCCTATCTTGGTACAATCTATTGAAATAGAGAGTGAAGCACAAAAGACCACACCTGAGAAGGTTATAGACAAAACAAAAGAAAAGGGTGATACTTGTTTGATGTCGAATGTGACCTCTCAATTCAACAAAAAACCCAACATAGTCCTTATTCAATCAATGGATTTGCAAAGACAAACATGAATTGTTTGCTCTACAAAGTGATTGAGATGACCTGTTGCCTCCTAATTAAGTGCGATTGCTGTAGTGTACCCTCAGAACGAGAGCCAACAACCTGAACATATCTAATACGAAGGATTTCATAGTGTGAGTGTGTGAGAAATAGCCATCAAATGTGAGAAATCTGCATATAGATATGATAAAATGATGCTATTCTATGAATTGAACATGATTTAAGATATGAAATTGAAATACTTCTAATCTAGAAATGAAATGCAAGTAAGCTATGGAATTGAAAATGTG
>MU227371.1:347107-375338 GCA_018584345.1 Thuja plicata | reverse complement strand
AAAAATAAAAGAATGAATTATTGACACATAAGTGTCTTTTCATATGGAATTATGGAAATCCCTTTTGAGGATAATTCATTCGATTATTTAAATAACCCTTCAATTCCTTTTATGTATATTAGCCAAAGAGGGTGTATTTGATTTAATTAAAAGTACTTTAGGACTTTAGGATTAAATCAATTAATCATAGGCAATCATTTGAGATTTAGGAATTTAATTGTAATGTCAGATTTATGCAAATTTGGGTTTTCTGCATTTGAAACTCAGTCAATTAAAGTCAATTAGGAGAAGAATTTGCCTAGTAAAATAGGACTTCGAGGATGAGAAAATGCACCAAAATTGATTAGGTTGTCAGGTGCCAATTTTGGGGTGTTACAATACTCATGGTAAAGAGACCGAGCATAGTGGTGGGAAAACACAATGTGATGCACCCAAAGACACTACTGATGCAATAGAAAAAGGTGAAGGTAAAACTAAAACTACAACGGTAGATACTTCTACAAATGACACTAGGTCAACTACTGAGGCACCTTCCCCAGTCATCACACCGAGTACTAAGCCAAAAAAGCAAGAAACTAAGAAAAAGGCTCAATTAGCATTAACACTCTCTCCTTCATCAAGTGTTCAAGGAAAGAAAAAGAAGAAGAAGAAAGAAAGCAAGGACGAAACTACCTTAGATGAAATCATAGAGATTCTAGCATGGAATCCAAGGACACTTGACCCAGAAACATTGAAGAAATATGGTGAATTATGCACTAAGAAAGTAGCATAGGTTAAATTAATGCAAGAACATAAGAATGCACAGATATTAGAAGCTACCAAGGAGATTCTACAATAATTTGTTCCTGACTCAGATATCAATGAATCCACCCCTATCATTGATCAACTTGTACTTCTCACTGAGGTAATTAAAACTAACATTGATGCCAATCAGAAATTGGAAGAGCGAGCAAAGAAGAAGATACAATACAAAGTTAATGATAAGATCAACCAGGCAGTGGCAGTAAATAAGGTAACTCTGTTTGAATTTGTAAGTGGTTTAGAAACTAGCATATCTGAAGCCATTACAATTCTACAACATTTATGCCCTTTAGATCATTTCACTACCAAGATTAGTTAAAAGATAAAGAAAATAGATCAAGATCTAAAAGATAGTGCAAATGGTCTATCAACCGAGCAACATGCATTGCAGATGCATTACAACAAGGTACTCAAAAACCAGTGGTTGAAACTAGACTTGAAGAAAGAAAATTAGAGAACAAGTAACTGATCTCCAAGCAACGTTACTACCACATTTAGTTATGATTTGGAAACATGTGACATTGGCAAAGAATTTGATTTCCACCCTAGAATTGTCAGTCACCGAAAGCATATATGATATGCATGCTCAAATAAACTTAGAGCTACTAATACTTTAGCATCTAAAGGAGGAATGAGAGAAGCTACTAGAGAATCTCAAGAAATCCCATCCTAACATTTTTGACAAATTGTAAGCCATATTCCTTTTGTCATTACTTTCAAAAAAGGGGGAAATATATGTATATAAGTATAGTAAAAGGGGATACTATAATCAGGAGGAGTTCAGATACTTATACTAAACATGTACAAAGGGGGAGTCACTATGTATAGTAATAAGTTTTTGATACTAATGCCAAAGGGGGAGAATGTTACTCCAAATGAGCATTGAAGTTGTCATTTGTATTCAAGTACTCAAATGGACAGTGGGTAATATATTCACAAATAGGACAGTCGGTATAATCACCAAAGTACAGAGTTAACCGAGAGCACTGATCATGCACAGAGTTAACTGAGTGCAGTGATTACCAAATAGATAGACTTTACTGAGCAGTAGTCTACACCAAGATACACAGTATAACTAAACAACAGTATAGCCAAGATACACAGACAATACCAAGCACCGAGAGACATCATTAACTGAGTGGACCAGAGGCCACATAAAAGTTTGTTATAGCACATCATTCTAGGTAACAACTTTTTTCTGACCTAGATAACGGTTTAAAATGATCAAGGAGAGCATTAATTATAGATTTACAACATTAATTGTTTATATCTCCTATGTTTAGATGATCAAGGTAAATTATGTACATCGTTGATCTTAGGTTAGGGATGTTATTGTAAAGCCCTAATTAGGTTATAGAGTTTAATATATATAATGTATAGATATCATTTTGTAATGTATGTTGATCAAGAAATGATCAAGTATCTGCTATACTATAGAAATTAGAGATCAGACAAGGGTTTTAAGGACAAAGACTAAATTGCAGTAATCAGTTATCAGGATAGAGGCAAAGCTACAGAGAAAAACAAAGAAGAAGGTATTATCATTCACATTGAGGTGATATGTTTTATATGTACTTAAAGGATCTGTATCAGCAATATTGAGATTGTATATCTTCAGATCACAATTCTGTTACTCTCTAACAATTGTAATAGACCCCAAAATCTCTTAACATATTAGACTTAACCATCTTTTTGTAAATATCTTAACCGAGTGCACACATACTTTGTGTTGCTAAATCCTCACATGAGGTAGATCAAATCAATCTCATTGTTAATCCTAATAGGGTAAGATCATCAGAAGTGATGAATCTTTGTAATCTTTAACAAGCTACTTTATTTACTATAGTAGTGAAGTTTTGTGGGTCTCATCCCCACTACAGTTTTTACCTTCTAACATGGGTTTTCTGTAATACCAAAATACTAGTGTCATGAGTACTTAATTTCATGTATGTGTATTGTTTACTTTACATGAATTTGCGTTTAAGAAGTGATACTATATGTTTGGTGTATGCAATCTACTCAGTCAGTTTTTACAAAATATTTGGTTACAAATATTAGTATAAATTTTTTTAAGGGTACTGATTCACCCCTCCCCTATCAGTACACACCTCTCCATTATCCCAACAATGTAGACCTAACTCTAGTGACTCATCATTTGAGATTTCTCTTTCTTCTCTTATCATATTGAAACTTATATCTTGTATCCTTTGAAGTTCTTATATACCTAGTAAGACGCCAGTGTCTTCATCAATAATCCTAGGCATTGATAGTTCATCTAATTCTGTGATAACATTAGTGTTATGGGAAGTGTTATAACTTTCTACTTTCTCCAATAGAGGTGAAGATTTATGAATTACATGTATCTCAATGTCTATGGTAGCATCAGACATATGATCCCATTCATAATTATGTGAGCTCATGATATCATCATCAGATCTATTTAAAAACTCAACAATAGTTACCTGATGTACCCTATTATCCATTTATGGATCAAAGTGTGGTAAATCTAGGACTTGTGAAATTGTCACCAATTTCCCCCAGTTAGGGTGTACATCTTGTTGTTGAGGGATTTATTCATGAGATTCTTATAGCTGTTGGATTTTTGGAGAGTCTTCTTCTTCTTCCTCTACTTATTAGACATCAGTTTGTGACAACAAATGAACATGATGCTCTAGTTGTGCTACAAAAGTAGGTACATATCTTTCTCCTTGATATTCTGGATCCTTAGTACCAATGTGTAGTAATATTTCATATGTCCACGGGACAAGTTATTTTTCTTCCTCTACTTCATCACTTCCTTTATCAAAGATTGGACCATCCCTTGAGGTGGGGTGTTCTGAATTGTTATTAAAACCTAACTGTATTTTGTCTTTGGTGTCTCTGAATTCCATGTGTATAGGCTCAATGAATCCTTTTCCCTTATCTCCTAAAGGTCCCTTCCCTTTTTATCCCATTTGTTTGAGAAGGTCATAACGTTTTCCATACTTTTTCAGGAGATATCTCAACATGTTTTACTTCATTTTCTCTTTGTTCCTCTTTATAGAGCCAAGCCAAGAATGCTTTATCTTCTTTTTCATCCTCTTGAAAAGTAGAGGCTCTAACCATACCAATTGGTTTATGAATTTCTTGTCCTTTTGAGGTAGCAGGTGTGAAATATTGGGAGGGTTTTCCATAAGATCTTGGAGACATGGGAATGTTAGCCAATGATGGTATCTTGTCTAGTTTGTATTCCCCCATGCTAATCTCTTCAAGTTTAATGTCTTTCCTAAGATTCTCATCACGATGTCTTTAGAGGTTTAAGGTGGAAACTATTTTGGGACTTCCTTATTGTGAGGAACCATACTATCTGCTTTAACATTGTTATGAGTGTAGTTTGAATCTGTAGGAATTGTCACTTCTACCCCATTGTGTGGGAATTTGATGCATTGGTGGTAAGTAGATGGCACTGCTTTCATTTCATGTATCCAAGGTATTCCTAGTAATATGTTATAGGCCAATGGCAGATCAAGAACTTGACAAATCACATTGCATTCAATTGGTCCTATTCTTATTGGTAAAAAAATTATCCCTTTGGATGATCTTTCCTCTTCGTCATAATCCTTGAGGGTTATCAATTATTTGTTTTTAAAGACCCAATTTCTTGATAAGATTGAAAGTACATATATTCAAACCTATGTCTTTATCTATCAATACACATTTTACACAATATTTATGGATAAAAACTTCAATGTGAAGGGGTTGATTATGGGGATGAGTTAAAGATTTGTCATCTTCCTCTGAAAAAGGAGAGGTAATGTGGAGCTGATATGTGATTGACCATCACCTGAAACTTGTCCATGTCTATGTATTTTGGAACATTTGTAGAATGTAGGGCTTGTTTAAGAACTTCCCTATGCACTGAAGAGATCTTTAATAACTCCCCCTATGCGCTGAAGAGATCTTTAATATAGAAATTTGAGCCGAGGTCCTTTGCAATTGGTCTACCAAGTTATAGTTGGAAGATGGTATAGAAACTGTTTGTCTTGACGTTGTTGGTTTAGAAATTGTAACAAAAAGTGCTTTAGAGGATGTCGCTTGTTTAGATGAGGAATTAAACCCTTTAATTGCGATTTGTGCTTGGCTTGGAGTTACCACGTTCGAATGTGTCAATTAGTCTTTGACACCTTTGATAGTGATCACATTGATTGATTCTCTTTTTATGTCCAACATATTGATCACATTATCATTATGAGAATAGGTGTAATTGACTTCATTTCCCTTTCCTTTAGAAGCTTCTCCTTTTTCATAGTTGGGAAATGGTTTATTATATGCCATGTGATCTTCATTAGAGGTATGTCCTTCCACTTTGATCTGGCCTCCCTCAATGAGATCTTGTATAACGTGTTTGAGCTTAACATAGTCATTAGTCTTGTATCCTTTATTCTTATGGAAGTCACAATAGGAATTATAATTCCACCACCTTGGTTTTACTTATGGTTCACATGGTTTTGACTCTGGTATAGTAAGGACTTTGTTATCCAAGAGAGTCTTCAAAACTATCTCAAGAGGTTCTCCCTATGGAGTAAATGTTCTTTGTGGTCTAGAAATCCATGGTTTACTCTTGTTGGTGTCATTGTTTTCTCTTGGTATTGTGGTTGTTACCTTAGCTTCTTTACTTTCTTGTAGGCTGTTTGTGAGATTAAACACAACTAGTTTAGCATTTGTATTCGATGCTTCCACCACTCCATCACTAACAACATTCTTGTTCTTGTTCCACCACTTAGGTTTTTTTTTATAGTTGTTAGATTTATTGTCACTTTGGAGTTTGATCTCTCCTTTCTTGACCATAAAGTCTTCAACACAAATAGTGTTCACCATTCTATCAAAAAAGGAGAATCTTGCATTTGTAGAGCATAGTTCATTTTAGGTACTAAGTTATTGACAAATATTTCCATCTTTTCAGATTAGGGTATTGCTCTTGAGTACCTTGAAAAGATTCTCACATTGTGTTGTATGTTGTAGGAGTAATGTTGGACAAATCTGTGAATCAACTCCTCAAAATATTGCACACTTGGTGTGAGTTTGGAGAACCATTCCATAGCATTTCTGCCTAGAATTCCCAGAAATAGCCTCATTAAGTACGTTGGTTCATGCATGTATTCTATGCTTAGGACACAAAATTATCTAACATGGTCATACAAAACTGTTTCTCCCATGTATTTTTCATATTTAGGTCATGCCATGTTAGGTGGGAATGGAACCATGTTTATACTCTTGTCAAAAGGAAACAGGCATATGTGTTCCAAAGAGTACTTCTTCATTGGTTTAGTCTTCTCTTGCTTGAGTGTTGCAAGTTCCATTTGTATTTGGTATAATTTCTTTGAGATTATGGAAATAGGTGTTTGTACTTCTTGTTCCTTAAATCTCTCAACATCATAGTCTTTAGGAAGTTTGACTCCAAGAGAAGCTAAGTGTAGGAAATATTTTTCTTTGTCTTCTGCAATGATCTTTTCCAAGGTTCTTTGAAACCTCCTACTTTGTTTGAGTTTGTTATAATATTCTTCTGATATGTCTTCATCATTGTCAGAACCAAACAAAGGATGACCATGATTTCATTCTTCTTGACTTTCTCAATCGTCATGGTCTTGGCTATATTCATCAAAAGAAACACTCCATTCATGATGAGGTGCATCCATTTCAGGTGAGTCTTGATCAAAAAGGGGATTTCAAGATGTCTCTCCTTGTTGAAACTTAAGTAATCTTGGAGGTCTCTCTGAATCACCAGCAAGGTATTGTTTACGTCTTGTGTTAAGCATGAAAGCTGGGTCTCAACTTTGTCAAAAGTGTTCCAATTATTTCAAGAGGATTTCCAAATTGTCCAAATAGGTGTGTCCAAGTTGTGAAAAAGTATTTGTGATTTTTTAGAGTGATTGACTCCAGCGTTAGAGGGTTAGAATGCCCCGATAGTAAGCTATGAATCAAGAAGATTGGTTGAGTGAAACGACAACACAATTTGGGACCAATTGTGAGAATCCAAAAGGACATGCAAGGTAGACCCAAATAAATTGAGAAAAAATAATAGGTGGACCAACAAGAGCAACAAGACTAGACTGAAGAGAAAAAATGGTATCCAAAACTATAGAGATTCTGAGTGTGACACATGTGCAAGTACCCTCTATCCTAAATGCGACTCACTAGATGTGAGCTTAGATTTTTAGAATGCGAGCTTTCTCTTACTAAATGTGAGCTAATGCTTCCTAAATGCGAGCCCCTTTACCATATGCGAGCTAGAAATGACCAAATGTGAGCTTGTTCCCTAAATGTGAGCTTGTGAAACCAAAGACGAGCTAGGAATAACCAAATGCAAGCCTTTGATGGGTTTTGCAAGTTTTTGCCACTTTGTCTCGAAGTACATAAAAATTTATTTGACTCCAGAATCTATTTGAGGATTTATAGAGTGTTTCTAAATAGTATGAATGTCTGTGATTGTCAAAATGTTGTTTGTTTGAGTAATTTATCTTTTCATTTACATTTTAGACACATCAAGCAAGTTTGTTAGGTGACCAAGCACACACCATTCCCTAAATTCTAGGCATAGAATGAAAATATTTTCTCATAGACTCAGGTACACACTCACATGCTAAGCAGAATATGACCATCACCAAGCACATAATGGATCTAGTCATGATGCCATATTATCCGACTCCAAACACAAGTGAGGGCACAGAATGATGAGTATCTTGGGGCAATTATTATTTGCCTTGCATAAAGATTATCACCTTTTGGAGATAAACCAGGTTATTTTGACTATAAAGTGTTGTTTATTTGTGGACATTCATTCACAATCATCCCCCATAAAATTGCACAAGGAAAAATTAAGGTGTATAGACCTATGAGTACTCAAATGTGTGTAGTCTCGCAAGCAAGATTCAAGTGGCTCCGCTCCATGCACATATAAGCATGTCCAAGGAATGATGTCAAACTTCCAAGGACAAAATATACTACATCTTCTGAGGCTTTGGCCTTCAAGGAAGAATTTTGATTATAGTGAGATGGAAGGGTTAGCATTCACCTGTCCTCACTCGGGTCATTCCCGAGAGATTTTTTCCTCAACCAACAAGCCCTCTAATGTTTTGAAAGCAAGAAAGAGGATTGGCAGCTTAGGAGTCTAGATTTATGATTCTTCATAAAGAAGAAGAGCATACTCTCATATCCATGTCATTTTCTCCTATGAAGCACATCATGCAAGTTTATTCCCTCAGATTATAGAACTCAAAGCTTTATCCCCCATATCGAGTTTCTAATTTTCCAACTTGGGAAAAGAGCATAATCCTCTAGTTGGACCAATAATTGAATTTAAATCTAATAATTAAGTGCCTATTTAAAGAATTTGACAAGAAAGCACTTTTGAGAAAGTTTATGGTTCATTTACTCCAAATCCTATTCAAATTCTAACTTGATGTTTGAGTTTCTAATTTTCCATGGAGGAAAAGAGAATAATCCTCTAGTCAAGTTAGGAAATGATAGAAAATGTATTAAATTCCATGAAATTTGCAATGAAGTTAGGTTGATCGCATGAGACAACCTACAAAAATACTTATTAGTAGTTTTTATCCATCTTCTTGATCAAAGAAGTCTTTGACAACGTCCTGCATTAACTCATTAGGCTTCTTAACATCAAAAAACATTCAAGATCAGCTGATTAGTCATCAAATTTCCAAAACACATAATAAAGCTAACCAAATGTGTTTGCCTTTCCCAAATGCGATGAAATAATAACCAAATGTGATTAAGGATCCCAAATGCGAACCTTTACAACTATAGGTGATTCAAGATTTATGGGACATGAGCCTTTACTGAATGTGATTCAAGATCTGCAAGATGCGACATAGGAAATCCAGGATGCGAGCCTTCTTCCGGCATGCAAGATTTTTCTACTAAAGGTGATCTTTTGTCACTAAATGTGACTCTGCACTAGAAAACAAAGAAAAAAAGATGAGGTTACTTAGCTCAAAAATGGTATGAAATCTGGGACTCAGCCCCATAGTGGGCACTAGAAATGTGTGTGTAAATATTGTACCTGCAAGCTGAAACACAACACTTCAATATGTCATTATATTAATGGTTAAAACTATGAAGATTGAAGGAAAAACATAAGGAAACCATCAAAACCCACATATTTCTTCCTATCTAAGAAGAGTGTGATTAAATTCTATAATTTTCCTCAGATAATGCATAAATCAGTGACATGTACAAGCTTAGAATGGAAGATTCTATGAGGAAATCAAGTTAAATTGTAATGCAAAGTTTATTTTAGAGCACCAAAGAAGATTATGTGATTATATATGTGAAATTATGAACTAAGAATGTATTTAGATTTCTAGAAATTAGAGCAGCATAAGAGTATAATTGAAATTCTAAGAATTGGGGCCAATTGAGCTCAAAATTCAATCCTTTTATAGAAGAATTTGAGAGATGAGTGGTTGAGATTGATTTTTGAAGAGAGGTGGAGATTGAATCTTTGGTGATCCATGTGAGTGAACTCTCATTGGCTTATGGATTGAAACTCCATGTGAAAGTGATGAGTTGTAATTAGAAACTTTATTTAATTCCATTTTATTAATTACTTTAGCCAAGTATTTAATTGTTTGATTTGATTTAAATAGGCCAAGGTAATTAATGTGAGTAAGTGATGAAATCACTTTGATTTTAATGAATTATTCCAATAATTGAATAATTGACTTGATATACTTAGGGGTATGATCACACTTAAGGAAAATAGGGTCTCTGGTTAGAGTAGACCATATTAGGGCGGTTACAGTTACAGATGAACAATACCACATTGATAGGGTTTAGGCACTAGAACTATTAGATGAGCGCATGCAACAAGGGTTTGATCATCTCAAAGTATACCATAAAATAATGTCAAAAGGGTACAACAAGAAATTAAAGCCATGGCAATTTCAAGTGGGGATCTCATTCTAAGAGAGAATCCTAAAAATCAGCCAAATAGAGAACAAAAAGGCAAGTTTGAACCCAACTGGCTAGGGCCTTTTGTTATAACAACCACTTTTGGGATAGGAGCTTATGAATTAGCTACACCTGAGGGAGATGTCCTTCTTGATCCCATAAATACTCTACACTTGAAGTGGTTCTACGCTTGAAAACTGGCTGAGGGGCCTGTACAGTAGAAATGATTATCAGAAAATACCAAAAAAATTAGAAAATTGATCCTGAAGAAAGCCAAAAATAGTGGAAAATGTCCCAAAAAGGTATTCTTGGTGAAAACTTGGAAAACAGGCGCCTTGACACTAACAAAAAAAGAGAAAAAGAAAAAAGTAAAAAAAATAGAAAAATAGAAAAAGTGCCTTGGTGAAAACCTAGCAAATAGGTGTCTTAGTAGAAAAATAAAAAGATTTTTCAAGTGTTGAAAACCTGGCAAACATGTGTCACTTGTAATCCGTGCTCCATCTATCAATACACCACTGATACTAATCTTTCATGATCACACCTTTGCTATCGTCTGACTCTGAATTCCTCACAAATGTCTTATCCTTGCTTGGGATTTTTCTGTGTTTGCGTCTTAGGGATAGTCATTCTACACTGGGGCCATCTCTGCTAGCATGTTCGGTCATCGTTTGCTAGGTTGTCCTAGGTCCTTGTCTAGGAAGGTTTTCCACTACAAACAATATTTCTTAATACTTGAATCAAATGCCACTATCACAAACAAGGGTGTTTCTTAAATACCACCTACTTGTAACAGACATCATAGTAGTGTTTCTCAACACTTTAATCAAACAATGTTTCTCAATACTACATTGGATTTTAATTGATGATAAAGTTTATCTCACTTACTTAGACATAAAAACATATTGTTCAATTCCAAGTTGTGATTGATGATTTATCTACTGTGATTGAATAATGAATCAACAATATTCCTTAATACCACTTAAGCATATATAGACGTATCTTGGTTTGATTATGACTCTTTTATGTTCCGATGATGTTTCAAACTAGGGGCATGTAAGTAGTTATGCATTTTATCTGATTGATTATCAATTATTTCTTGTTATGTCTTCTGAGTTACTCCATGACGTCTTTTCAAAGACAAAGAGTTGCAAGGACAGGGGCATAACATTTTCTTGGTTTTTTGCGTATGGTGATTGTTTCAATGATCCTATAAAATTTAGCTAATTTGGATGTTTATGGTAAGAGCTTCCAACATAAGTGGATAGCCGCATATATCTTGATCCTTTTTATGTGTAAACTGAGATGAGGTTGAATAAATTTCCTTTTATGTTTCTAATCAAATTCTGAGTAAGGTGTATGACATATTATGTACCCAAGGATATGAATATTGAAGGTCATTGCAGGTTACATATCTTACATTACACATGAACATAAGATGATTCTTAAAGCAAAAGAGATAACTGACAAGTCATCTTGGCCTCTATGCCTTGAGGCTTAGGTTTATTTTTGACATTGCATCCAATAAACATAGTATTCATACTTTCATGATACTTTCTGGGTATTAGTGATAGTTGTACTATCTGATGATGTTCGTTACAAAAATGCCCTATGATGCTAAAATGCTAAAATGTACACAAATCAGTGACAATCCTAGAAGTCTGCATTTAGATGTATTTAAGATTGCATGATTCATTTTTAAATAGCATAAGGGTTTGAGCTCAAAATGATTTCTTGATTCATTCAAAATCCAAGTTTGACTACTTAATCTATGTTACTGATATATTCATGTCATTGCATATCCATTGTATTCATAATGGGAAAGAGAAAATACAAAAACAAAGCATTCAAGTATTGCATTTTTACATCCTAAGTGCATCCATACATATATTTGCATGAAGAAAATCTAAAAAACATACATCTGCATATTCATCTAGAATCATTCAAACACATCTATATATCAGTAATAACCAAAGAGCATAAATGATGTCATCACATGAATCTATTCAAAATCATAAAAGACCAAGTACATAATCAAAATGTGCATAAATCTAATCATCTATCAACAAAGAGAACCAATGAGCATATCAAAATCAGAAGCAACTATCTCAAATATATATCAACGAATATCACATAAAAAATGTGGAAATGTCTACAACAAGTATCATCGAGATTGATGAGCCTCTTTAAAGGCTATCTTTTCAAATGCTTTTTATTTTCTTTCCAGTAGTTTACTTATAGAACAAATACTTAAACTTATGGTTTTATATGTATATTTTGTATATTTAAGGACATAAGTAGTAAAATGGATAAAAAGGGAATATAGTATATTTGCTTGGAACTGATGGATAAAATGATAAAATATAGTAGATATATGCTAATGAAATCCTATTTCCTTTGCTATGTTTGTGGATAGTTTCCTTCCTGTAGCCATGTTCCTTGCAAGAGTATTAATTAGAACCTAACACTTCTTTCCTAATATTAATGATGAAAATATGTATGTCTCATAGGTTGTGTGTATGCATTAATCATGTTGCAAGGATTAGTCATGGTGAATTAAAGATCAACATCGTGATGCTGAAGAAGTCAAAAGTTAGTCATTGTTGCAAAGACACCATCGTGTTGAAGAGGTAGAGCAAGCGGTTGAAGTAAGTTAAGATGTTGTTGCAAGATCTTCATGGGAAGAACAACTCAATTCAGTTTCCTGTTAAAGACAGCACGCGGATCTAGAGGCACCACGTACTATATTCTGGGAAGACTTATTCTCAATGGCTGATATTTCTGTTATGAAGCATTATGTATCTGTAATGATCCTCATTAATGGAGTGATCTTAGATTTAGGGAGTAGTTATATATTTCCTTTAAATAAGATGATTGTTGTAACTCTTTGGAGTTATTAGAGTTAGTAGTTATTTCTGAATAGAAGCTGATACAATTGTAATACTGTTTTATTTTATCCAAGTGTATTTTCCATGAATGAATAGAATGCACAAGTTGAGTTCAATTCTCTTATCTTGATTGTGTTTCTGTTTACTCATCCAAGTGGGCCCACTTGGTGAGTGAATTACCTTGTTAGAGTAGAAATCATTTCCATGCTTTTAGAGAAGTAAAATAGAACTTTGTTGTTCCTGCAACCACTAGTAATAGAGCTAGTAGACTGTTACTGTAGCATAGGCCGATAGAGCAGTTCCTATCCATAATTATTGTTTTCCTAGAGTAAGATAATTTATTTGAGTTAGCATAGATTTCCTAAAGTGTAATGCATTTCAATTTCATAGGTTTAGCCATGAGAATCAATGGAGTTTGAAGCATATACTTTGCAAATGCCATTCCAAGTTTATGTCCCTGGTCAATAATTAAATGAGACTAAATAATCTAATTAGTAACCATTTAGGGTGTCCAATCCTAAAATAAGAAGTCTAATGCTATGGGTTTCTAAGACAATTGTTTAGCCAAGCATTTTTGGTGCCGCTGTCGGGGATGGTGTTATTTCAAACTTACTTTGGTGTTCATGTTCCCAGTTTTCATAAATTAGGACTGAGTTTCAAGTAATCCTTTTATGCATAGAAGAAGAGACCCTTGTGGGAGATTCCTTCCTCACAATCACCAGGTTGAACCATTTGATATTTTTAATCCTAAGCCAGAGGAACCCCAAGTTGAGAGTGAAGAAAAAAACCCATTCAAAAATCCATTTTTTGATGCCCAAGGAGAAATATCTTTGCCGTCATCCTCTAAAGGATCACTACATTTGCATGACCTGTTTGAAAAACCTGAGTATCAAGACAACCCTTTAGCCCTTATTATCTATCAAACACAATAGCCAGGTCCTCACCCAAGGATGGCTCAACCTAACTTTCCTTTCCCCATTCCTCCTCAGCATGATAATCATAATCTGAAGAACATACCTACCTTCACACTCCCAAAATTTTATGGCCTCATCATTGAAGACCTTGAAACCTTCCTTTTTGAGTTTGATATCCTTTGTAGGAGCTATGATTACACAACTGACACCCATAAGCTAAAATTGTTTCCATATACTCTTAAGGAGGCTTCTCTAAGGTGGTTCATGGGGCTAGGAGCTAATGCTGTAGTAGATTGGGATGCCCTGAGCAACATGTTTCTTTCCAAATATAAGGAGTACTTTAGGGGTCGAGATTTAAAAGGGGATGACATTTTCAAAATGTCTCAAAAGGAGGATGAGACCTTGGAGGATTATGTCTCAAGGTTTATGTTCAACCTATAGTGGAATACCCAACATTAGTTGAATGAGGAGTCCCAAAAGCATCTTTTTCTAAAAGGTGTAAATGATGGGAGTATAGAAGTTTTGGATCTTACGGTTGGTGGAGACATCACTCATAAGAACTGGGATGATATAAAAAACACATGTCTAAACTATTCAAGGGCTAATATTAAGAAAGGGAGAGGAATAAGAGACTTGCCTCATAAATCCAATGGTTTGGGAGTATCTAAATTGGAGTTGTCCAATATTTTATCTAACTTTAAGCAGGACATCATCAATGACGTTGCTACTCAGCTGGACAACATGCAAGCACGAAGGAAGAAGGATGTAGAAGCTATGCTGGCTGAATTCTACTCTCATTGTAGAGAGAAGAAAAGGAACTGTAAGTGCAAAACAATTGCATCTGTGGACACTACTTCAATGTCCATAGAGTTTAAATCTATAGATGAGGAGAATGGTGAGGTTTTCTATGTTGCTCAGAGGCAACCATGTGCTCAAAAATAAGGTATGCCTCAAGAACCCCTAAATAATTTTGGTTATAATAATAGTAGTCAATGGAAAAAATAGAACCCTCAAAATTTTGGCCCTTAGGGACAAAATTGGAATGATAACTGGTCTAACCAACAGCCACAATATAACCCAAACTATCAGCAATAGCCTCCATTCAACCCATACCAACAATAATTTAGCCAATATCAACACCCACAACAGAATAACCAATGGAAACCACATGATAATTGGAAACAACAACCTCAGTGGGGACCCAATCAGCCTAATCAACAAAAATCTATTATGCCTCCACCTCAGCAATAAGATATTATGCCTCCACCTCCTGTAGCCAACAATAATCCTTAGAAGCCAACACAACTGCCTATGCAACCAAGTCCAAATCCTAATAACAAGAAAAAAGCCTACTCCCTACAAGTGAATGATATTCACTTAAGATTAGAAACAACATTTCTTGCACCTAAGGAGCCCATAATCACTAAATTTTCTAATGCTAAGGAAATAACTGAGAATCAACCCACTACTACTCCACCTGTTCCGCAATCAACTCTAGTTTTGAAAAATCCACCTTATCCACAAAGATTGGTTCAAACAACACCCTCAAAAGAAAACCCTATTGTAGCTGATTTGATTGACCAACTAAAACAAATGACTATCCAAATATCTCTGCTAGATTCCCTTAAAGAAACTCCCATATATAATAAAGCAATCAAGGAAACCTGTATCAAACACCCTGGTAGAAAGAGGAAAGATCCTGACACTGTCCATGTTCTTTGGAAACTTTCTGATCTTATGCTCATTAAAGTATTAATGCCTAAATACTCTGATCCAGGTAGCCCAGTGGTCACCATTCATATTAACGGTATCCAAATACAGAATGTCTTGATTGATTTAGGGGCATCCATCAATGTGATGACTATGGAAGTTCTGTTAAGACTTAGTATCATTGGTTTAAGGGAAACACCTACAATACTCCAGTTAGCTGATAATTCCACTAGGAAGCTAGATGGTATGGTGGAGGATATCATTTTAACACTTGATTCCTTGGATTACCCCTCATATTTCATAATCCTATCCCCCTAAGCCACACTAGGAGGATATCCATTAATCTTAGGAAGACCTTGGCTAGCCACAACAGATGCTTGCATTACATGCTGCTAAGGAAAAATGATAATATCTGATGGGATCCATACCAAGAAATTAACCCTATATTCTCTAGCCAAGCCCCAAGTTGAACTTGACCAAGTTATCTGGCCAGACCTAGGTGATACTTCCCTTGAGGAAAACTCTGTTCAACAACTCATGGTTATTGGAAGAGATCCATTTATGGTATCCCAAGAGGAATATGACATACTAGTGGCAATTCTTACTAATCAGTATGGCTATGATGTATCCTCTTGTCATGTCCCCAACTATTCCCTCCAAACTATATTGCCCAAGCATAACCCAACTAAGCTTCCTACATCACCTGATTATCTTCATACCTTATTACCACATGAGATCAAGTCACCCTCATTTGTAGAATTTATGATGCTAGATAAAGTTAAAAGAGTATAAATTTCCTTAGTAAAATATTTGAATGTTAATAAAACCCTCACCAAGTCTCAGATGGCCAGTCTTATCCAACTATTGAAAGAAAGACAACAAGCCTTTGCATGGGACTATACTGATATGAAGGGGTTGGACCAAAAGCTTTGTACCCATAAGATTTATATCAACCCTGAGTCCAAACCAATTAGACAAGCCTAGAGGAGAATTAACCCTACTCTGAGAGATTTAGTGAAGACCGAGTTACAAAATCTCCTTAAAGCTGGCTTTATATATCTAATTTTTGACAGCCCGTGGGTCTCTCCTTTAGTTATTATTCCAAAAAAGGGGGGAAAATGGAGAGTTTGTCTGGACTATAGGGATCTCAACAAAGCCACTAAGAAAGACCACTTTCCATTACCTTTCATTGACCAAGTACTTGCCAACCTTGCTGGAAAAAAATATTTTTAATTTTTGGATGGCTTCAGTGGCTACAACCAAGTCTAGATAGCACTTGAAGATAAGGATAAGATGACATTCACTTGTCCATGGGGAACATTTTCTTATTCTGTCTTTCCATTTGGATTGTGCAATGCACCTGCTACTTTTAAGTGGGCGGTAATCTGTATCTTCTTTGACATTTCTGCTGACTATGTTGAAATATACATGGATGACTTCACTTCATATGGAACTACATTTGAGGAGGCTCATGCTAACTTGGAGAAAGTTCTTAAAATATGTCAGGAATATAACCTCTCCATTAATAGTGAGAAGTGCTACATGATGATGGAAGAGGGAGTTGTCCTAGGGAATTACCTCTCATCCTTTGGCATCCAGGTTGATCCTGCAAATATTGCAGTCATCACTACGCTTCCAACTCTAGTCAAGAAAAAGGATGTCAAGAGTTTTATTGGTCATGCTAGATACTACATGAGATTCATTAAGAACTTCAGTCAACTTGCAGCCCCATTGTATACCCTGTTGAAGAAAGAAGCTGAATTTGAATGGACAACTGACTGTGAACTTTCATTTCAGTAGTTAAAAAATGTTATGGCTCAAACACCTATTCTTAGAGGACTTGATTGGAAGCTTCCCTTTCATATTCATACTGATGCATTCGACTATACCATTGGGGAAGTGCTAGGGAAAAAGCAAGGTACATTTGAGCATGCTATTTATTATATTAGTAAGAATCTACAAGGTGCTAAAGTGAACTATACTGTTACTGAAAAGGAATTTCTAGTAGTAATCTATGCACTTAATAAATTTAGACATTACATTACTGGTTATGAAGTCTTTGTATACACTGATCATTCAACAATAAAATAATTAATGAACAAGCCTGCCATATTTGGTAGGTTAGCAAGATGGTTACTCCTCATGTAGGAGTTTGATGTAACAATCATTGATAAACTAGGTAAGGCTAATGTGGTGGCTGATTTCTTATCTAGATTACAAGTTCTAGTGGATCCTGCAACAATTGATGACAACTTCCCTGATGAGCACCTCTTCTCTGTTGACACTTACAACCCATAGTATGTTGATATCATAAACTACCTTGCTACAGGAAGGACACCACCTCATTTTTTGCCAAGAGAGCATAGTCTTCTAGTTGAGAAAAGCTTCAACTTTTCATGGATCTCAGGATTTATGTTTTACACAGGTCCTAATCAGGTCACCTAAAGATGCATTCATGAAGATGAGACTTATGACATCCTTCGGGCCTGTCATGATGAGCTGTGTGGTGGCCACTTTGCAGGAAAGAGGACAACATACAAGATTTTGACAACATGCTACTATTGGCCTACCCTACATAAAGATGCAGCTAAGAATGCCAGGCAATATGATCGATGCTAGTGTATGGGGTGCCCAACCAAGTCAAATGAAATTCCCTTGCAGCCTCAAGTGATGGTGACACCATTTGACAAATGGGGTATTGATTTTTTTGGACCTATCAAGCCATCTTCTCATGATAAGTCATATATCTTTACCACGTTTTGTGTACCTCATGAGATAGTAACATACCAAGGTGCATAGTTTACTTCTAATCTTATTGTTGAGTTGATGCATGAGTATAGAGTGAGGCATGGTAAATCTTCCCCATACCATCCTTAGGCCAATGGGTAGGAAGAAATAACAAATAGGGAGATTGAATCAATCTTGACTAAAACAGTTGATGTTCACAAGAAGGACTGAGATACCTGTCTTCCTGAAGCCATTTGGGCTTACCGAACAACTTGGAAAACAACAACTGATTTTACTCCTTTCAAACTGGTTTATGGAAAATTTGCATCTATTCCTATTGAGTTTTAGTACAAGACTCTGAGGAGGACATTGGAATTAGACATTAACCTTACCAGGGCACAAGAAGACAGGCTCCTGCAGCTTAATGGACTAGATGAGTATCGAAAGTCTGCACTTCACTATATAGAATTGATTCAGAAGCAGCGAAAGAAGTGGCATGACACATTCATCAAGGATAAGAAATTTTCCATTGGTGATTGGGCCTTGCTCTATGACTCTCGCTACCAGCATACCCTAGGAAAATTTTAGACCCAATGGCTAGGACCTTATGAAATAATCTCAGTTTTTGATAATGGAGCGGTTCATCTTTCCACCATTGATCCTGTGCTATTCAAACTGCTTGTAAATGGGCATCGCCTCAAGATATAATACAAGCCCATAAGTCACGAAGACTTCCTACAACAGTTATAGCACAATGATGATAGCAACACTCCTACAACAGCAACATCTGGGTCTTCCACCCAGGTTTCCACTAATCCTTGATTTTTATCAATGATTCCATAATAAACATTTCACTTCCAGTGAAATAATTTCTCCATAATAAAATCCACCTCACCTCCTCTCTCTACCATGTTCTTCCATGCCATTGTATCACTCCATCGGTGCATGTTACATATCAGAACACTCTTCCTACAACACTTCACAGGTTAGTGACACATACCTTTGTTCGTACATTATTTTTTTCATTTTTATTAGAATTAAGTGTTCTTTTTCTTTTTATACTCTTGCATGCAATGGCCTGGTGGGACCCATGCCTTACACTTAGTTGGGGGGAGGGATTATTTAATATTTGTTTGCAAATTTTGAAATTAGCATGTAAAGGATGAAATTTATTTCTTGTCTTTTGAAGATGACAGCCATCATGTGCAAAGCCATCTGTCACCCAGTGATTACGTCATCATGATTTGATTTGAAAGTAATTAAATTTTTTAAAAACCAAAGTTCAATTAATGATGGTATTTTCACGACGTGTTTAGGGTGGCAAGCCTTAACATGTGCAAAAGTATTTATGAAAAATCATTCACTTTTAATTACCTGGAAGTAAATGATATTATGTACTCCTATTTTCTCATCTACAACACCTTGAGTCCGTAACAATTTCCATTTTGTTTTAGCTTCTATAGAGATTTTGTGCAAAATTTATGTTAATAGAAATGGGAGGAGACCTTCAAAGGCATGAGTCGATAGATGATAGAGTTCTACTTGGAGACCCATCCAGTTGTGAAAAGTTTCGAAGAAGAGGATGGTTGGATTATTATCTCAGCCTTAATGGATTTAACGAAGAAATTGCTCTACAATTTCTAAATACTCTAAATAATGGGTTTGTAGTTGTAAAGGGGTTAAGATTAGAGTTCATAGAGGATGTTGTGGTAGAGGTAACAAAAATTCCATAGGAAGGAGAGAAATGGTCTAAAGATATTGATTTACGCTCAGCTAGGGAAAAGTTCACCTTGCATGGTGATCCACGGCTAGATATTGACAAGAAGCAGGGTACCTTAAAGGTATCATTGCCCATGGAGTACATGAAGCCAACTACGTTCATCATATCATACTTCACTTGTGAACGCCATTACAAATATCTCCATGGGCTTCATTTCAAGATCTAGAGCGCCCTCCGCTATGACGATAGACCGATAAATCTACCTAGCTTTTTATTTAACATTGTGAAAAAGCAAGCTTTTCTAGTTCAATCAGGAAAAGTTTAGTCTATTTCCCATCATTGTTTAATCAAATTAATTTTAGAAAGGGAGTTAAATAAGAAATTAATTGGGAATTGGGATGAATTCTTAGCAATGAATGAAGTGGTACTTAGAGTGGTCGGCCCTAGAGGCTAGGGTATAGGAAGAATGGTCAACATAACAATGGGGGTTTGCAAGGTAATTCAACGAACATAGGCCATTCCTGAAGCCTCTTCCTCTAAACCTAACCCTTCTAGGAAAAGAGCTCACAATATTAGTACTCCTATTCCTAATGGGAAAAAAGGCAAAAGAAAGGAGACCAATGACATTCCTGACACCCTACTTTCCATGAAAACTAGGTCTGCTTCCAAGGAAGACAAGGGTAAAACCCTAGGATCAGAGGAATTAATTCTGGAACAGCAGCCACATGGTAATAATGTTAATAACATAGCTGATGAATCCTTTCCCTCTTTTGAGGATGTGATGCTAGAAGAACCTCCTATAGAAAATATGGAGGAGGTGTCTGCCAGCAGGAGGAAACACAAAGATCGTCTTTTCTCTTTCCAAACACCTCCTAGGAAGAGTGCAAGACTTTCTGCCAATGTCAGCAGAGATGAAAAGTCTCCTATTCAAGTTGTGAATTTAGAATCTTCTGAGTATGTAGAGAAGTCCTCTTCTCAGGAAAAGGTTTAGAAAAATACAAATAGTGACACCATTTCGCACCACACAAATTTTGAAGCAACAGTTGATCCTGATATTGATTATATCCTCATAGATAGTGATAGGAATTCTGAGGAGGTAGAGGAATTTTCTGATGGCTCTGTTGGGAAAGATAATGTTGATAATTTAGACAACCTATCTAATGATTAATTCCCTGCAATAAATGAGGATGTTGTTGAAAGGGTGTTATAGAAAGTAAGCAAGGATGGGTTAGATACACTAGCTAAAGTAGCTGAATCCTGTCAAGAGGATAAGGCAATAAAAACTCTTGTTATATGGAAAGGGGAAACTTCCACCCAGAATGAGGTAGTAAAAACCCCTCAGCCTGTGCTAGGATGGATTGATATACTTAATCATGGACCCATGCCACCTCTGGACTTATGTACCAAAATTTTGAATGGGAAAGGGCACAATGGAATATAGAAAAGGAAAATTTGAAAAGAACCATTGATGAGAAAGCTCATCAATTAGATCAGAAAATAGATCAGATTGTAGTACTGGGAAGAAGGGTTAAGGATATTCATGAATTGATTCCTGAAGCAATGGCATGCATGTCACCATCTCCAGTCTATGCCCTATTCCTTAAGGAACAGTTTGTTAATTTTAAATTAACCAGGATTGTAGAAGGACAAAATCCTTCTATTTCAACACCTCATGATTTCTATGATGCATTTCAGTCAGCTCCCATGTCTATAAAAAATTTGTTATGTGAATTATATTTACATAATCTTTTTGTACCAGATGATAGAGACTGGAATTCACTATTGTATGTGGGAGCTATTCAGTTAAGGGTAGTGATGTATTGGATGCAGAAAAAGATAAGCAGGAAACATCAGGCCTTTCCATACAGAAATAGTGAAATAGATACATCTTTGCTGATGAGGCCTAAAGTTCAGCATTCCAAACAAACTCTTCTTGACTGTATCTCAGTCACTATAAACCCAAGTGGAGCCAACAAGGTCTATCTAGTCAGAGAGCAAGCATATTCAGACTGGGAACAACACTTGTCATAAAAAATTGAGGCTGCAATCTCCACTTCTAGGCATAGATGGGTAAGGATGTCACATGATTTGAAGGTTTGTGAACCTCATTCTCCATAGAACCTGATTCTTTCCACCCGTCGAGTTCCATGGTATAAAATGTTGGGCAGAACACTGCATAATTACTAGATTCCATTAAGGTTCCAACTGCCTATTCTCTTGCAGTCATTGTTAGCAGTAAATGAAAGTGCAAAAGAACATGACATGGCTAAAGAAGTGCAAAGGTGGGAAATACTTTGGGAAAATCATGGGTATTTTAACTATGCTATTGATGAATCAGGAGAAAAGATTTCTAGTGACCTGAGGCTACAGGACAGGATACACAACTTCATGATTCTTGGGGACCAACAATAGGACAGTTGGGGGGAATGATGGGCCTTTTTAAAGGCTATCTTTTCAAATGGTTTTTATTTTCTTTCCAGCAGTTTACTTGCAGAACAGATACTTAAACTTATGGTTTTATATGTATATTTTGTATATGTAAGGACATAAGTAGTAAAATGGATAAAAAGGGAACATAGTATATTTTCTTGGAACTGATGGATAAAATGATAAAATGTAGTAGTTATATGATAATGAATGATCCTATTTCCTTTGCTATGTTTGTGGGTAGTTTCCTTCCTGTAGTCATGTGCCTTGCAAGAGTATTAATTGGAACCTAACACTTCTTTCCATATATTAATGATGAAAATATGTATGTCTCGGAGGTTGTCTGTATGCATTAATCATGTTTCAGGGATCAATCATGGTGAATTAAAGCTTAGCATCGTGATGCTAAAGAAGTCAAAAGCCAGCCATTGCTGTAAAGATGCCATCATGTCAAAGAGGTCAAGAAAATGGTTGAAGTAAGCTAAGACATTGGTGCAAGATCTTTGTGGGAAGAACAAGTCAATTCATTTTCCTGTTAAAGACAACGCGCGGATCTAGAGGCACCACGTACTATATTCTAGGAAGACTTATTCTCTATGGCTGATATTTATGTTATGAAGAATTATGTATCTGTAATGATCCTCATTAATAGAGTGATCTTAGATTTAGGTAGCAGTTGTAGCTTTCCTTTAAATAAGATGACTAGTGTAACTATTTGGAGTTAGTCGAGTTAGTAGTTATTTTCTGAATAGAAGCTGATACAATTATAATACTGTTTTATTTTATCCAAGTGTATTTTCCATGAATGAATAAAATGCACAAGTTGAGTTCTATTATCTTGATTATTTTTCTATTCACTCATCCAAGAGGGGCCACTTGGTGAGTGAATTCCCTTGTTAGATTATAAATCATTTCCATGCTTTCAGAGAAGTAAAATATAACTCTGTTGTTCCTACAGCTACTAGTAACAGAACTAGTAGACTGTTCCTGCAACATAGGCAAGTAGAGCAGTTCCATCCATAATTAGTGTTTTCCTAGAGTAAAAGCATTTATTTGAGTTAGCATAGATTTCCTGAATATTAATGCATTTCAATTTCATAGGTTTAGCCATGAGAATCAATGGAGTTTGAAGCATATACTTTGCAAATGCCATTCCAAGTTTACATCCTTGGTCGATAATTAAATGAGACTAAATAATCTAATTAGCAACCATTTAGGGTGTCCAATCCTGAAATAAGAAGTCTAATGCTATGGGTTTCTAAGACAATTGTTTAGCCAAGTAGAGATCATGATAAAACATGTACACATGTATCAAATATCTGCAGTACAAAGGATGATCATAGAAGGACCAATATACAAAAAATCTTAGATATAATCACAAATTAGCTCTGACTACCACCCTCTCCTTGATCCAGAGGAGGAGGAGGTGGTGCATTAGCTCATGGATTCTGAGATGGTGGAGGCATAGCTCCCTCTGACTACTAAGCTACAATAGAATATAGAGGTACTCTCTGAGCGTGTGGAACTGCTGTGCAGTACAAGGAAAAATAATATGCAACTCCCTGCCCCTGATGCATGGTTGTGTGTGCCTATATGTCTCTCTCTGCTTTGAGTCTGTCACCCTCCTGATCTCTCTCAAATCTCAATCTCTCAAGCTATCTGTATCTATCATCCAACAATGTCTCTAAAGTGGGAATCCTAGCTCTTAGTTGCTCTCACTCTCTCTAGCATTGTCATAAAGGGTCTCCATCCCTGCCTGTATCCCTAGGACGGTCCTATCCTGAAGGTCCACCTACCCTACTAGGCCCCTTCTCTAAAGGTCTTTGCTACTACTACCTGGTAAGTAAAGGACCTAGAAACATACATGGAGGCACAAATCTAAAATCGAGTCTATCTGCTCTCCCCACTCGCACTCACTCCATTGCCACCCCTGCCATCCCCATCAGCTCCCCTATCATCATGACCATGTATCTGACCTCTACCTAGGGGAGGGAACCTTCCATCTCTACCACCCCCACCTCTCCCATCTCTCCTGGCTCCGCCTCTACCTCTCACAGGTCCAGCATCTGCATGATCATAATCTAAGGCATTCTCTATGCGAGGTGCTACCTCATCTAGTGTTATGAACTGAGGAAATGGAAATTGTAAAAGATGTGCAAGATAGACATTAGTGAACCCAACATCAATGACATCTAGAAGATAATCCCATCCTACTGCAACCATCTGACCAATCTCAAGCTGTGAAGTCTTGTAGCATAAGCGGGCTCCCCACTGTGGCTCCTCATCACGGATCTGAGCATAAGTAGTCAAGTCCTAAAAATCAATCTCTCAACAATATACTGTGTCCAACCGATTAAATACCTACTCTAAAATGAATAAGGCATTAGTCGCCTATCTGATGTCCACTCCTCACAATCTAAGTATGGTCTCCACTCGACCACTATGATATCATCAAAAAATTTCCGCCAGTATTTTAGCCTACCCAGATGGGGTTGGTGGATGAAACCTAAATACATATACACATATGGCTCCTCTATTGGAAATTTGAATTCCTGAGGAAGCATGGCTTATCTTGTGTTTTCAATCATGGCAACAAAGTCATACTAAGTTTCTGTCAAAGATAACTTAGGAGATAAAATGACTAAGTACAAAATATAGAGCAGTACGACAGATACAGTGATCAACAAATTAGCACATGTGCTAGAAAGCACACCAGAGCATGCATGCTTAGGTATATACTCCATGATATATATGCATGCTATATCCAAATGTGCAAGGTATGGAACATCAGTATGGAAAAGATAGAGATAGATTAGTACACTGTAGTCCAGAATATAGAGCATAGAAGCCGACTACTGTTTTGGTCAGCGTGTATTATTTTGTGATGCTAAGGCTATGCGCCTTTAGTTATAAGTTTTTTATGATGTAATTAATGTTTTTGTAAACATGCTTGAGCCGACTTGTTCGGAAGTGTTGTATATTTTGTTAAGAGGCTGACTAAGTGTTATGTTTTGGGTCGCGCCTATTCGTTTGTAAAGATATAAGTATGTAATGTATTGTTATGTTACAGCGTGTAAGGAAAGTCAATTATTGTGTAAGAAGAAGTTACAGAGGGATAGTATAATGAAGTTAGAAGATGATATAGCTCTTTGAAGGAGTAAGAGCATCCACGCATACATGAAATTGATCAGACAATAGTGTCACTACAACAGTTCATTTTTGATATAGTGCATATCAACATTCAGAGGGTTGTAGCCTTCATATTATTTGGCCAGTGAGCCTAGGTAGTGAGCCATACACCCCTAATAGGGTTTTTGTAAAAGACTCCTAACAGGGTCTGACCTTTAAGCAGGTCATTGTACTCAAATTGTAAAGACTGCTTCTAACAGGGCAAAGGAACTTTAACAGGGTCATTATACCTAGTACAATATTTTGTGGGTACTAATCCCCACCAGATTTTTCCTTTGATCAAGGTTCTGCGTAATCATATCTTGTGTTATGTGTTCTTGTGTTATGATTCTTTGAATGCACATTTGATATATGTTTAATTGGCTAAAATATAATTAATTGATAAACACTGATTCACCCCCCCCTCTTAGTGTTTCTAACAATTGGTATCAGAGCTCTGGTCCTCTGAAAGAAAGTTTAACCACTTGAGGAGATCATGGACTCAGCCGAAGCAAAACATTTGAAAAAGAATCTTGAAGTAGCTCTTGAGGATCTTGACAGAGCAGAGAAAGAAAATGAAGAACTAAGATTGAAAAATGATGGCTCTCAAATACTTATCAAAAGGCTAAGAAAATATCTGAAAGATTGTTCTACAAGTGATCTAGGACAAATGGTCAAAAATATTAATGAAGAGATTTAATCTCTAAAGGATAAACTTGAAGATCTGGAGGAAAAAATTACAAATAGCCAGAACACCATTGAAGACAAAATAAAAGAAAGCAAACAATTAGAAGATGAACTTTTGCAGGCAAACATGAAAGTCTTGGAATTGGAAAACATGAAGAAGAAGTTGGAATCTGAATTAACAAAAGCAAAGGATAAGATTGATAAAATGCACACAAGTTCTGATTTGATTCAATCCCAGCTCAATGTGAAAAGAAAAAAGGGGAACACTATTGGCCTTGGATTCAGTACAGCACAAGATGAAACAAAATCATCACAAGAGAAAGAAAAAACACTTGAAGCATCTTCAGAAACTAAGAAATTTAAAAATACTACAGAGGTTATATCTGAACCACCTAAAAGGGAAATCAGTCAAGTTAATAGAACTTGTTATGCATGAAAGAAACATGGGCATTTGGCAAGAGATTGCAAAGAGGTAAGACCTTTTAATGGTTATTGTTTCTCTTGTAATAAATTTGGTCACAGGGCTATACATTGCATAACTCAGTCACAACAAAATCAAAGAAGAATGAATCAAAAAAATCAGAGAAATCAACCTCAAAAGAACCTGCAAAACACTACATGTCAGATATGCAACTACAATGGACACACAACAAAGCAATGCAGTATGACGAAGAAAAACATCAGACCTCCTATCATTTGTCACACATGTGGAAAGGCAAGACATATCACAAAGTTTTGCAGATCCAAAACTAAGAAACAAGAAGATCCCAAAAAGTCTCTATTTGAAGAGAAAGGAGAAGTCAATTTTGTCAAAGCAAATGAAGATTCAAGCAAAGTTTGTGTTGAAGTAAAGAAGGACAAAGATGTTGACAAAGTAGTTGATGCATCCACAGTGGACGCACCCTCTACTTCTGCTTGAATACACCTTCTTGGTCTTAGGGGGAGCTATTCTAGCTCAAAACCCTTGTGCGGTTGGTATACTCACATCAGAGTATGTGCCTTTGGATTCATGGTTAAAAGCATAGATTATAGCTATATGCATTCATGCATTATCTGAAATGCATCGGGATCAAAGTTTGAAAATCTCTATGTATGGTTGCAAGTATTAAATGTAGTAGATTGTATAAAAAGGAATTCGTATTCGATCATTCTCACATTTACATTCGAAGAGAAAGAAATTGAAGAGAATTGGAGCACTAAGACATCTATGAATTAAGGCATAATAGTTTGAAAGTTGGAACAAATTTTTAATCAGTTTGAAACAAAGCCCTAGCCGTCGCGCCATTTCAGAATTTTGTGGAAACCCTACTTAAACAATCACCAAGTAAGTAATGGCGACCCCAGTTGTATTTGATGTAGTAGAAAGGAAGAAATTCATATTTAAGAAGCATCCATTCAAGTCTATATTGGATGATGTGGAAGGAGCTTTCTCTAAAACCCCAATTGGTGTTGTTCACATGGAAGATATTTGCGCGTACATATACTGCAAGAAGGAATCACTAGGAGATGATAATATAGCTTCTCACATGGCATCAATGCTAAATAAGGACTTCACATTCAAAGATGAGTTCGCACACCTACAAGGTAACCCTATTATTGAGTATTCGAATGCGCATGAGTTTAAAGAACCAGAATGGGTAAAAATCCTATTGAGAAAAATTCATGATGATCTATTTTGGATTGGTGATGTCCCTATCTGTATCACCATAGACCTAATCCATCAGTTGACTAGACTTCTAATGACCAGACCAGTATTTCCCACTGGAAAAGATGTTAAGAAGTAGATTGAGAAAGTTTGTTTGTCAAGAAGTGACAGGCGTGGTATGACAGTAGACCCCATCAAGGAGGATGACATTAAACTCATGACAATGATACTTGGTTACAAGTTCCAGCAAGCAAGCAGGTTGAATAGTGTATCTGCAGCAACAGTCCTTGCAACAATCAGAATAGTAAAGGATAACACCCAATACAACCTTTGTGAGATCTTGCGCGGACAGTTGATTGACAACATCAGAATTATCAAACATGATAGAATCAAAACATTCAGGTTTGGATCTCTAATCATCTATTTGTATCATCATATAGTAGGAAAGGTTGCAGACCTCTATCTAGACACAGGCAAACCTACAATGACACAAATATCTCTTAAGGCCACCTTAGAGAGTAGTGTAAGAAATACAATGGACATGGATATAAAGATATTCAGGGTTAAAATGCAGAGCAGGGTCAGACTATCTGAGAAG
>MU227371.1:332546-344353 GCA_018584345.1 Thuja plicata | reverse complement strand
TGCAATAATGTCTACCAAGGACAACTGGACAAAATTGAGAAGGCAAAGCTAGAAATTAGCAAAATAAGAGTTAGACAGACTCAGTTGAGAAATGCACTTGCGCCTTCACTAGCAGTCCTAAATGAGACCATCAAATAGATAGATGACACAATGTAGACTTATGATCAAGGTCCTTGCTTGGATCTAGTGAAAATGGAGAAGTTAACATATGATTTATGCGCGCACCTCCAAACAGTTGATGCAATGAAAGCATTCTGGTAGAAAGAGATTCAGTCTCTTCAAGTTGTGTACCCGGATGTATATATGGAGTAAGTATGAAGACTTAAAATTTTTTGCACACCTTTTTCATTCATGTCAAAGGGGGTGTAGTATAGAATGTGTATATGCAAAGTAGTATATATGTATATATCATTAAGTTATGATATACAGTCATTTTTGAATGAAGTCATTTTGAGTAACTTAGCCACATTCCTTTGTTGCCATAAATGACAAAGGGGGAGATTGTTGGAAAGTTGACTTCCTAAGAAAGCATGGCTTATCTTCTGTTGTCAATCATGGCAACAAAGTCATACTAATTTTCTGTCAAAGATAACTTAGGAGATAAAATGACTAAGTACAGAATACAGAGCAGTCAGACATATACAGTGATCAGCACATCAGCGCACGTGCTGGAAAGCACACCAGAGCATGTGTGCTTAGTTATATACTCCATGATATATATACATGATATATCCAAATGTGCAAGGTACAGAACATCAGTATGGAAAAGATATAGACAGATTAGTACACTGCAGTCCAGGAAACAGTCCAGAATACATAACACAGAAGCCGACTACTGTTTTGGTCAGCGTGTATTATTTTGTGATGCTAAGGCTATGCGCCTTTAGTTATAAGTTTTTTATGATGTAATTAATGTTTTTGTAAACACACTTGAGCTGACTTGTTTGGAAGCATTGTATATTTGGTTATGAGGCCGACTAAGTGTTATGTTTTGGGTCGCGCCTATTCGTTTGTAAAGATATAAGTATGTAATGTATTGTTATGTTACAGCGTGTAAGGAAAGTTGATTATTGTGTAAGAAGAAGTTACAGAGGGATAGTATAATGAAGTTAGAAGATGATATAGCTCTTTGAAGGAGTAAGAGCATCCATGCATACACGGAACTGATCAGACAACAGTGTCACTACAACAGTTCATTTTTGATATAGTGCATATCAACGTTCAGAGGGTTGTAGCCTTCATATTATTTGGGCAGTGAGCCATACACCCCTAACAGGGTTTTTGTAAAAGACTCCTAACAGGGTCTGACCTTTAACCAGGTCATTGTACTCAAATTGTAAAGACTGCTTCTAACAGGGCAAAGGAACTTTAATAGGTTCATTATACCTAGTACAATATTTTGTGGGTACTAATCCCCACCAGAGTTTTCCTCTGATCAAGGTTCTTCGTAATCATATCTTGTGTTATGTGTTCTTGTGTTATGATTCTTTGAATACACATTTGATATATGTTTAATTGGCTGAAATATAATTAATTGATAAACACTGATTCACCCCCCCCTCTCAGTGTTTCTAACATCCTTTGGTACTCTTTGTCTATCAAAAATCAACCATGTAACTGGGATGTGTTCCTAGGCCCTAATCTATAAATTTAGGATCCCAATAGTCATGCTACGAGAATACTCGTACACAATCTTGTGCAACTCTCTATACATATGTGCAAGTATATAGCTCCCCCAACTAAATCTACGTGGCGATATGATAATCTTCTCCAAAGTCTCTACCCAACCACACATGAACCCATGTTGTCCTTGGTCAGGCATCAGAATACCACCAATCAACCAAGAAAGATATATAGGTAATCGAGCATAGTGATCGCACATATAGTACCAGGTCAGATATCTCTGGACTATGGACGGTCTGCAAAATACCTCCTCATAGATGCAATCACTATAATGGAGCGTGACTCAAACAAAACCTCCCGTCCCATCATAGGAATGTGCATGATACACCACACATCCTCTAGGGTGACTGCCATCTTTCCAGTTGGGAGATGGAAGGTGTTGTTCTCTGAGTGCCATCTCTCGGCAAGAGCATTCAACAACCCTTGATTTACCCTAATGTTAGGTAAATCTATTAATGAGGTCAAACCAAGATGTCCTATAATCTTTAACTCAGTGTTAGTAAAAGAATGTGGTAAAACAAGGACTTGTGCAGGACGAGGTCCTCAAAATGATACAACCACAAAAATCAATCTGTCAAGCACACAATTACAAGTTTACATCAGTATCCTAGCTAAGGCAACTATGCAGAAAATCTAATAGTTAAGTCTTTTTGGCCTTCACAAAGAGGAAAAACTATCAAAATTGGATAAGCTAATTACTTCTACTGAAAATGACACTATTTTTCCCAGGTGTGATCTTGCATACCAGATGCAATTCGAAATATATCGGATGTGATGCAAAATTTGGGAAACAATCTTGATTTGACAGGATACAACACGGGATACAAGATGCAACCCTATTTTCATAGGACACGACACAATTCAAAAGGTTGAGATAAAATACTAGAAATGATGCTCTAATGCCTAATAGGATGCGATCTAAAATTATGTAAGAAAATGGATGCGACGCGGGATTGACTGGATGCGATCTAGGACATTGGATGTGACTCAACATTAAAAGTTTCCTAACTACAACAAAAAGTGACAAAATGCAAAACAGAAAGTGTAGAAAGGTAGGTCTTGATGTACTCATTGGCTATGTGTAATGGGTTGGGAACTGGTGACAATGTGCTAGCTCAAATTTGATGTCTCTCCTCGGGGGCCACCATCTTCTCTATAGGGTTCAAGGATTTACTATGGATGAAAGTGAAAATGAATGGGTAAAAAGTGATTTTTGAGACTTATATTGACCTTTTTGAGCTGTCTAGAAGCTCCAGAACTCTTCCCAGACTATCAAAATTCAATTTTGTTCTTCTCAGATCTATTGGGAAAAAAATTGAACACACAGATGATGTTTTCAACAACATAGTAAATATTTTGCAACAGTCTCCTCTAAATGTAGAATTGCTCTATATGTTCAGAAAATGATTCACAGGCTGTACACAATCAGTTTTCTGGGTTCTCTATCAACAAATTTCCCATCACATATCAAAATATTGGTCATACATCATTTTATCACTCAAAATTGACATTTTCAAGTAGTCAACTTCTTAAAATTGTGTTTTCTCTTAACACACTTTCGCTTCATCGTATCTTCTAATTGATTCTTTCTCAATTCAATCAGTTGTTCCATTGATCCATCATTCTACAGAGGGATTTTATTCTATTTTACTTTGATTTTGTTCCTGAGGGGACATGATCACACTTAAAATCAATCAAATTCTTGCTCAAAAAGAAAAACTGACTTCATCATCAAAAGACTAGGGGCATGGCAGTTTCCTTTGATCAAGTTGGGACTGTTGGATAGAAGGCTTCAACACTAAATTATCTGGATATCTATGCCTACAATCTCTTAGATATTTATCAAGCTCTTAGAAACTTTGTACTAACCTTTGTTTGATCAAGTTTGGAGTTAGTATTGTTAATTCTCATTTGATCAAGTTCAGAATTCATACCTCACAGCTCGCAGCAGCTTCGTACTGACCTTCATTCGATCAAGTTTGAAGTTATTATTATCAATTCTTGTTCAACAAGGTTCGGAATCGGTATCTTTAGATCTCTTCTTAATTGACCTTTGTTTGATCAAGTTCAAAGTCAATACTATCAGTCTTAGTTCAATCAAGTTTGTGACTGATCTCATCAGTCATTTCGTTCAATCAAGGGTGGAATTCTCAAAAATTCCTGAAGTCAACATCAAACATTCTTTGAATCAATGTGTTGTTCGCACATCAATTCAAAGAGGGGAAAACGTAACCACCCTAATTTGGGATACTCTAACCAGAGACCCTATTTTCCCTAAGTGTGATCATACCCCTAGCTATGTAAAGTAAATTATTCAAATATTGGCATAATTCATCAAAATCAATTTAATATCATAAAATCAAAGTGATTTCATCACTAACTCACATTAATTACATTTACCTATTTAAATCAAATCAACACAATTAAATACTTGGCTAAAGTAATTAATTAAAAGGAATTAAATAAAGTTTCTAATTACAACTCATCAATTGCACATGGAAAGTCAATCCATAAGCCAATGAGAGTTCACTCACATGGATCACCAAAGATTCAATCTCCACCTCTCTTCACAAATAAATCTCAACCACTCATCTCTCAAATTATTCTATAAAAGGATTGAATTTTGAGATCAATTGGCCCCAATTCTTAGAATTTCAATTATACTCTTATGTTACTCTAATTTATAGAATTCTAAATGCACTCTTATGTTATCCATTTTAGTTCATTACCTCACATAGATAATTACATAATCTTCATTTGTGCTCTAAAATTATCTTTGCATGATAATTATCTTCATTTTCTCATTGAATCTTCCATTCTAGGATTGAATATGTCACTAATTTATGCATAATCTGAGGGAAATTATAGCATTGAATCACACTCTTCTTAGATAGGAAGGAATATGTTGATTTTGATGGTTTCCTTATGCTTTTATTTCAATCTTCATAGTTTTAACCATTACTATAATGACATATTGAAGTGTTGTGTTGTAGCTTGCACGTATAATATTCACACACACAGACACCTTATGTGATTGAGAGACATCTTCCAAATAGAGTTTTGAGGTAGTTTGGATGAATACAAGGTATGCCAAGGGGTTCAAGTGAGTTCACATATACTAAAAAATAGAGGAGAGAGTGGGAACCCACCTTGTCATACAAGGTGGCTATTGTAGAGCTTAGATAACTGGCGTTGACTCCATGGAATATATGAAGGGATATAGCATATGTAAGTGCTACGTTGATGTATGTTGAGTGGTTTATAGCACATCCATTTCCCAAGTTGATAGATTTAGGGGATTTGCATCCTAGCTTGGAGGATGAGGAGGAGGATGTGTCATTTAGGAGGTAGAGGTGGAGATAAAGAGGTGAGGATGTTGAGGTTAGAGGAGATAGAGGAGGAAAAGATGAGGTTGTATAGGGACCACCACCATTAGTAGTAGGATGATCACCAAGTCCATGACAAGGTTAGGGAGGAGTGACATAATAAAGAGCATAGGCAGGGGGAGAGGGATAACATCTTGTACAAGAGAAAATATAGGTATAGGGAATAGGTTCCAAGATAAGATCAGGATGTGGATTCACATGTTAGCTCTTTAGAGGCTAAGGTTGAATATCTTAGGAGATAGGTTGTAGGGAGGAAGACTCAGACTGCACAATTGCAGCAAGAGGCCACAATCATGGCTCAGGAGAGGGATACAACCATAGCTCAATTTGGACAAGTTGATTCTTCATTACAACATTCATAGGGAAAAATACATACATATAGGGCCTTTATTATGGATTTTATCTAAGCAGGATAAGAGATATTGTATTAGTGTCAGTTATGAGTCAGTATAACTGCCAAGATAGAGGGCGGATAGCTTCATGCAGATCTTGTATGGGATATCTTGCAGGGAAAGCTCAAAGAGGAGAGGGCTTGTAGGACCTAGGGGGCCACCACTAGGTAAATGAGGGGTAGGACCATTAGGAGATCAAATAGGCTCAGGATTAGCAAACCCTTATAGGGCTAGTACATCATACCTCCTTTATGTCTGTATGTATTAGTGAGGTATAGAGATCTTTGAGAGATGATGATTTATTTTGGGGACTATTAGAAGCCATTTTGTATATGACATCATTGTACTCTAACACTTATATAGTTTTTGAGATATGTGTGTGTGAGAGAGATGAAAATATTGTTGGATTTTATCTAGATATCAATGGTTCTATTTGATGTTATGGATGTGTTATGATTTATAAATGCATTTTCCTATGAGATGCATTTTTAAATAATTTTTTTATGATGTTTATTATGCAGTTATGATGATGCATGATGTTCTATTATTATATTATGTATGTATGGATGAATATGAGATTCTATATAATTATGTCATGTGATGAATAGATGTTTCAATATGATATGTTATATTTCCTATCATGGTTTATGTATTATTACACAAATGTTTTTACTGACATGTTATGACACAGGATGTGATGGTATATGTTCCTATTTTACATGTGGTATTTTAGGGTATGAAAACTATTGTAAGGATGATCCTAGTGTTTTGGGTGTGTCATAGTACTCAGTTACTCAATGTAGGGCTACCAACAATAGGAAAGTGTGGGAGGATGGAAAGATAATGAAAAGGAAATGAAAGTAATGAGAAGGAGATAAAAAGGTGATGAGAAATATTGTTCTTTTAAAGTGATATATTTTCATTGAGATTATTATGGAAAAAAGATGTAATCAGTTGGATATGTGTTAGATCCAAATAAATTGACATACCAATTAAAATGATAAAAGAAACACCAAGAAATTAAGTAATTCCCCTATTCACATGTGACTCTTATGCCCTTAGTTATCTTAGACAATCATGTCCTAAGATGAGTCATCATGATACTAAAGAACAACTCACGGGAAACAAACAAGTGACCATGCCCCCACCATTAACTCTCTAGTTAAAGGCATCCTAGATATAATTTATCTAGTTAGAGACATCCTAAAGAGACATAAAAGACATGCCACTAAAGATAAAATAAAAATGCAATCGAAGCCTAAAACAAATAACCATCATGCTTTATGTGAAGTGTTTCTTTTCATAGTCTACATGGTTTGTTTTGATATACTAATAAGGAATTGATCATGTCTATTATGTCTTAGTCTTGTCATGTCATGATTTTTTGATGTCAACATTTGTATGTGTTTATCTGAAAAGGTGTTCTCAATCCATGAAATGGACGTCCTTATTTGTGAAGCAAGGTGGAAGGGCACAAATTGATAGTGCAAGTGAGATTTATTATGGTTTATGGGCATACAAGAGGAAAAGAAAGGAGAAGTTACTCTAACCACAAGATTCTAAGGATCCAAACCCACTACTAAGGTCGAGTAGATGGTGTATTCAAGGATAGGAACAACTTATCATGCATGGAGAAGTGTACATGTGTGGGAAATGTGAAAAAATCCACAAGTCATGGTGAGAGTGGAAAGCTTTATTATGATGTGATGATGAAACAATATTCTAAAGGAAGGAGGAGAAAATTCACTATGATTGGTGATGGTTGCTCATTTTTCATCATGGTACTTTCCCCAACACCACCAGAGTGGTTTCCACCTTAGGACAAATTATTTCCCTTTACTATTTTTTGGTTTTTTTCCCAAACTTTTTATGATTTGATTTTTTTAGTACTCTGAGCTGCTCAAGTATAAAACATGTGAAGGAAGATGTTATTGATTAGATCCTCCATTTCATCACCCTTATGGGTAGTCAACTGATTTGGTCTTGATCTATAGGTAGATGATATATGGATCAATCTAGTTAGGTTCAAACTTTCTCTTTTTCTCTCTATATTGTTGATTTTTGGGATTCTAATTTAGGACAAGATTAATGAACTCAAATGTTCATGGATTCATTCAATGACTATAATTTCTACACATATGTTGTTGGAAATATTTGAGATGGTTAAAATTATTTTTTCTATGTTCATCTAGTAGTTATAGCTCTTGAAAGTAGGAGAATATGTACTCTTCATAACTAATTAGCTTGTGTAAGCAAACCCACAAGGAGGGTAACTCGACCACAATGTGAAAGATAGCTTCTAATCCATAGTTTAGGGAATATGGAGTGACACATGTGAGAGTGTGAATACTCATGTAATAAGCCCACAGTGTGAGGTTAAGTTGCATGTTCTAGTTGTGACCAACATCATGAACCATATTTTTAAGGATTTTTGGGATAGTTTTGTTAGATGCCTCAACCCAGCCAATACCTTGAGGGTAATATGGTGTGGAAAAGTGATGCTAGATATGGAATTTCTTGCAGAGTTCATGAACATCCTAACTTTTTAAGGGAAACCCATTATTGATGAGATGGAAAGGGAAACACCATAATGACATATGATGTAATTAAGGATGAAAGTAGCTATTTATTTACCAGTAAAAAGTGTTAAGGAGACAACTTTGATCCACTTTTTGAAATACTCAATGGTGGTGATGATAAATTTGGGTCCATTGGAGGAAGATCGATGGATCTTACCCACAAGGTCAACTCCCTATTGAAAAAAAGGCCAAGGTGTATTAATCAACTATGATTCCTATCTTGGTGTGTGTTTCAAGTCTCCATGTATCTGGCATTATTTTCATTTATTAATAAAGTGATAGGTATCTTTTTCCATAGTAGGCCAATAGTATCCTATGCACACGAGTTTCTTGACTAGGGTAGGTGTGCCCCACATATACCTTGATGTACTTCTCATATGGCAGTATCAACCTTGTATAACTCAAGATATCTAAGTATATTACCATTAATACATCTTTGATATAAGGCATCAATGATAATAATGTAATGGAAGACTTATCATATGAAGGTTTTGTATGATTTATTAGATACATCAAGTGGTAAGGTATAATTTTGAAGATAGGCATGGATGTCACCATACCACTAGGAATTGGGACCAATGATATGATAAATAAGCTTGGATTAAGGTACCTCATAGGTGGGTACCAAGAGGGGTTCTAATAAGAACTCACAATATGAAACATTCTATGGCATATCAAAAAGAGAAGCTATAGTAGCCATGACATCTCTATCTTTTTTTTGTATCCAAGAGTTTTCTCAAAAGTTATCAATGTGAAGTAAGCTTTGAATTCATCCACCATTCCCTAATACAACAACAACTTTTCATATTTTTTCTTGTAGTCATTATTAACTTGTTTGATTACTAATTAAGAGTCACCAAATACATGAAGTTAATATATATCTTCCATTGTACAACCATATTGAGTCCAGTGGTGTTTATTTCATATTTTGCTATATTTTTGGTACACTGGAAACATGACTTGTAAGCCTTGGGTATACAATTACCTTGTAGTGTAAAAAATAGAATACCACCACTAGAACAACTCTATGTGTAAGATGTTGGAAATGAGATATGTAACTGAGAGGGGAGGGGTGAATCAATTACTCCAAAACAAATCGTTTGTCCCTTAGATGTCTTAAATACTTTAACACTGTTACTTGGTTAATTAAGATATTCTTCTGTAACTCAGGTGTCAAAGAAATCTTTATAATATCCAATGCAATTATACTTTAGTGATTAAGTGTAGAAACATAAAGCATAAAACAAATAACATATACACAGGTGACACCAAGATTTAACATGGAAACCCAATATGGTAAAAACCACCAATGTAACTAGTTACTATTTTTTACTCTTCTGAAGTGAGCCCTGTTAGGAGCCAACCCAGTTAAAGGTTACAATAACACAATGTTAGGTGTGACCTTGTTAAAGGATTTAATCACCCCGTGAGGAGTGGCCTTGTTAGAGGTCTTCAACACTTCAACATAGAAATGCTACCTTGTGAGAGGATTTACAAAAAGACTGTTAAGTCTACTCTATTAAGAGATTTTAGATCATTGCTACAATTGTTAGAGAGTAATGATGAATTGACTTGTATGTGTAAGAAATTGTCTTTGGTAATTAAGATCTCTATTCTAATTATGACTGGACCCTTGCTGATCAGATGTTCTATTGGAGCTCTGAGTGATCTGTACTTAATCAGAATCCTATCTGATTTTTACTTCACTCTTCATGTCACAGAATTCCACACTTCTGCTTTCACTTCCACACTTTCACTTTCACATACTCACATTCAATACAAACTTGACCTTTCATATATATGGTAAGCCCTGTCAAGTCAGCTTGAATATACTTCTAAATAATAAATCACAATTTGTTTAGCCTCATATAACCAATTTATTATAGAATATAAATCACTGTTAGTTGGCTACCACTGAATGCCCGATCATGACTGAAATGCACGAGTGACTCGGTCAACACTAAAATTCTTCAATACCCGAATGAACTCGATCAACACTAAAAAAACTCATTCTATTTCACCAACTGTGCTCGGTCTAAATGTAGACATTTGTGTAACATCACTACATAAGTATAAATACATGTGTAACATCAATGACAATACACAATTGAATAATTGTCTTCAACAATCTCCCTCTTTGGCATTGATGGCAACACAACATGTCATAATACAAAGACTTGTAGAGCAATAGAAAAATTTGTTTAATGTCTTTAGCTTCATTCTGATTCTCATCCAAAAAAATCCCTCTGACATCAAAATCTCCCTCTTACTGTATTATAGCAAACTCTCCCTCTTTTACCTTATTCTTATGTATTATAGAAAACTCTCCCTCTTTGACAACAGATGCCAAAGACTCCATAAGTTACTTAACTTTATTCTGTAAGAATCCATCTTCTCAAATACCAATAGTCTTTACTATTTCACTTTGTAATTGTAATATACCTGAATGTACTAATTCATCTGGAATGTGCTCTGATGTACCTATATCAACTGATAGATCTTCATTGTCACTCAGGTTGATGCATCACTAAACTATATTTTAGTGAGCTTCAGTTAGGGGAAGCACCCCTATCTTTCCTCTAAGATACAAGAATGCATCCTTAGGTAAAGGTTTGGTGAATATCTCTGCAACTTGTTCTTTGGTATTCACATATTCCAACCTTACTTCTTTATTCTATACCAATTCCCTCAAAAAATGATACTTTATTGCTATATGCTTGGTTTTGGTGTGCATCACAAGATTCTTTGAAATGTTAATGGCACTGGTGTTGTCACAATAGATAATAACTGATTCTTTTACTTCTTCCTTCATTCCTGACAACAACTGCTTGATCCATATGATGTTTGAACAGTTCACTGCTGCAGTAACATATTCTGCCTCTACTATAGACTGAGAGATATAATTTTGTTTCTTGATAGTCCAAGACACTAACCTCTTTCCAAGAAAGAAATCTCCACCACTGGTGCTTTTCCTATCATCAAAACTTCCATCCCAATCAACATTAGTGAATGCCTTTAAATCAAAGTTTCCACCTTTCTTATACCATAAACCATAGTCTTTAGTACCCTTCAGATATATCAAAATTCTTTTGATTGCCATTAGGTGATTATCTCTAGGATTAGCTGAAAATATTGCAACAATACCAACTGCCAATGCAATATCAGGTCTGGTGTGAACAACATATTGCAATTTTCCAATCATGGATCTATAATTGGTCTGATCTACCTCTTTTGAATCATCACCCGTATACAATTTTTGTCCAGTACACATGGGTGTTCTAATAAGTTTGAAATATTCCATACCAAATTTATTAAGTATCTCCTTGATATATTTTGATTGAGTAATGTAGATACCATCTTTCATTTGATGTACTTTTAATCCAACAAATAATTTGATCTCACCAAACATAGACATCTCAAATTCTTTACTCATAGCTACAGAGAATGCTTTGCATAGGTCATCATAACCAGTGAATAATATGTCATCAAAAAATATCTCTGCTAACAATATTTTTTTTATTGTGGTCCTTCTTTGATGTACAGGCTGCTATTTGTATGCACCCTAAAATGGTCGCCTAGACTAGGGCCCCCATTTATCAATTTATCAATTTCCTGAATCAAAGCTTTGCAACATTTTCATAATCAATTTCCTTGATCAAATTATAATTAATTCAATTATTTCAATATTTCCTAAGGTTTGATCATTTTTATTTAATTAAAAGATTTAATCTCCCTTTTAATTAAATAAAATTCATCTTATTTAATTA
>MU227371.1:283395-306195 GCA_018584345.1 Thuja plicata | reverse complement strand
GCTAATGTCGTGGAAGGTACACTCACTTGACAAAGGTGGATGCGCCTAAAACGGCATAAGCATCATAACCCCCCATGGCACTTTATAACAGAGTGCGAGTACAAAAACACACAAGGTGTACAAGATCACAGATATATAGAAGAAGGCACTTTATCTCAGTGCGTTTACAGAATAAAGATGCATCAGAAGAAGCATACAAGCTCAAAATTTAGAAAGAAGAGTGAGCTAGAATATCAGAAGAAGAGATCCCAGGACCTGTAGAACCAAGCAATCCGCCAAAGTGAAAAAACTGCCAAACTCAGAGGAGAGAAAACTTAGAGAAAAATCTGGGAAAAATACCCCTACAACTGAATAGTTCACTGAACCAGCTTTCCGACGATATCTGGTTTGCTAAAAACGGAGTCCAGATGAGCCAGATATGACTCCCGGAAGGCAAAAATAGACATCAGATTTTGACAGCAAAAAACACTATCAAAATGGCAGAACCCAAAACCCTAACTACCATCATCGAAAAGAGCTCAGAAAGAGCTTTCCGACGATATAACAAAGTCCAAAAAAGGCCTCCGTATGCTCCAAATAGAGCCAAAAAGGTGATAAGGGCTCAAAAATGCCCTAAAGGCCTGGTTTTAATCCCCAGGGGCTAAAAAAAATGGGCCCCCAGGCACATGGCGCGCTCAGGGGCTAAGCCCGGGCTCCTGGTCCACCATATGATCGGCGGCCATGCAGAAAATCCCGCGGGGGCTATCAACAAAACCCGGGCGGAGCGAAGCGGTCCGGGCGGGGCGGAGGCCGTGGGGGTGGCGCGAAGGCCAGAGTGGCGGGGTGGGCCGCAGGGGCGGCGGTGCAGAGGCGGCGGAGGGCCAGTGGCGGCGGGGCCGGGAGGAGCAGGGGCTGGTGGAGTCGTAGAGCAATGCACAGCCGGAGGAGCAGGGAGGGTGGCGGCCGGGCGCTGGCCGGCGCCGGTGGTGCCATTCCTTTTACACTGCGCGCATTTTAAAAATGCCAAAAAAACATTTTTTTTATTTTTTTCCTTGAAAAATGTGCCCGTACGGCCCTGCAAGGCCAATAAAATTTTTCCCCGAGGCTTTGGTGTCCAAATCGGACGTTCCTTATATGGATTCTATGGTTTTTGGGCCTTCTGGATGCAACCGTGAGGTTGGTTTTGGTCTAAAGTGCCCCAAAAAATAGATACCTTCCAGAACCAATAAAAAAAGCTAGAAAAGACTAGAGAACTCCAAACCCCTGTACTGCGATGAGCTTGCTTCAAACAAAAGAGAACAATGAGCAGCAGGAAAGCTTTGATACCATGTTGGATTTGATAAACACAAATCCTCCCAAGAACACCTGCATGCACATCTTTCACAAGTAGAAGCAAGATAAAGACAAAAGAAGAAAAACAATGGCGGCCAAAAAGCCAGAGACATGAAATCCATGTTGACAGAAAAAGCTTCTATATTATCAACAAACTGAAAAGATTACAATCTCCTTAATGAAATACAAAGCGGCGAGTCCTTATAAAAGGATATCGAAACCCTAAAGGTGAAAACCCTAAAGAATTAGAAAGCTGCCTAAGTATAACTTAAGCATAGAGAAAATAGACTAATAATTAAATGATTTAATTATTAGCTATGACTACTCTAACAATGATTACTTTTAGGGTACAAATATTAATACCCAATCATCCATCTATCAGTACTCACTTTATTTTATGTTTATGAATGTATGCTTTAATATGTAAAGGTATATTATGAGGTTGTTGCATAGAAGAGTTTTCATTATTAGTAAATATGATGGTATGTGTGGATGCAACATGTTCCACAATGGCTTGCAATTGATCCACTTGCATGTTTTTAGGTATTTTACCATCCTAAATTGTAATCTCATATAATTATATGCTCAATTAGGCCTCATTTTTTCATTCTCAATATTTTATGTCCGTTATGCTTGATCCAATCCCATATCGCCTACATTATTGGCTTTCTTTTCATCTTCCTGACTCTCAATTTCAATTTTGTTCTTTTTTGGTGGGAAGAGGATTCCATGGGTTTCATCTTCTTGGGAAGAGGATTTCTAGGCCATCCTCTTCTTTGGAAGAGGATGCCCAAGCCATAATATTCATCGATGTCTTGCCCAAAATTTAAATTGAGGGCTTGTCTTATTGATTTAGGGAGATTTCTAAATTCCCATTAGTCTCCTTTAAGTTTTGAGCTCAAAAATGTTGTGAGAGGTATAAAATAAACCTATCTCTCCTCATTTTAGTAACCATGGTCAATATTTCAAGTTCCCTCATACAATTTTGCATCCAAGCATTCAAGATCAATATTTTAAGCATTGTCAAGCATCTAAAGAATCTTTGAAGAAAATATTCTCTGTAATAGAAAGTTCTTCTCCAATTATGGAAAAGTAGATGAGACCTCAATCAAACAAGGATATGCTTTGTCTATCTACATTTATTCATCCATCCATTATTTAAGGCAAAAGACAATCAAACATAATAATATTGAAGATCTTTAATGAGTATTCACAGATCTATGCATTTGTGAAAGGAATCCTTGATTCTTCTTTACATTCCAAGATTAAAATTCAACATACAAATACATTAAATAAACATACAAGCATCTTCATAGACATCATGATCTTAATATTGGTTTATGGAGGTATATGCATTTACAAAGTAGATCTAATATTTACTTTACATTTACATGCTTTCTTTTCATGCAATTTCATCTCTATTTCAAGTTTCATTCCTTAAACAAGGTTTGACTAAGGAAATCCCCTTTCTATCCAACATTTAACCCATTTTTATATGTGTGATAACATGTGGCATTCACATCATTTATGATTCAGAAAGTAATGGATTTGATGGACAACCTGCAACTGAGTTCAGTCAAAAGTAGTGGGAATAGGATGCCTTAGCCACCCTTTTTCCTGGGAATAAGATGCCATGGGAACCCTCTTCCCTAAAAAAAAAACATCAAATTTAAATCAGAATCAGTGGTGTTCTATGGTTTCTATTTTTGGTACCCGTACAAAGCTATTCATTTTTTATCAAATTGTGTATTTTGCAACTTGTCATTTTTGTCATTTTTGTCTCTTATCTTGCACTAGTAAATCATAATTCCCTAATCAATTATCATATTTACACAAGAAAAAGGGATAATTACACTCCTAGTGCCTAATTCCTACTTGGGCCTTATGTGTCATCTTCCTACTAATTATGAAATAAAGAATTTGGTTAGGTGTTGCACTAGGGAACCACTCTATAATCCCTTGTTTTTTCCTAACCACATCATTTTTTTATTATTTCTCATTTTGGTGAACCTGAATCATTACATTTCCACTTTTTATTTGATATTTATATGTGTTATTCATTAGATTTAATGTGAAATTATGTGCCTTAATTACATTTATGTTGCATAAATTTAATGAGTGTTTGCACATTTACCTCAAAGTTTTCTACTTGGATTTTTTTAACATATTTGTCTTTCATTTCCTTGTGCATGAGTATTATAACATTGAGTTCTACCCATAGCCTTTCGATTAGGATAATTTATAGACTTATGGGTTGTTTTGATTCCGAGTCCTCTATGTTTCCTAGGATTGTTGATGAAACAAACATGCCTACTAATGACATTCCCACTATTATTGATGAAAAAAACATGCCTACTAATGACATTCCCACTATTGTTGAAAATTCTTATTTTGACTCTTCTCATGATGAATATGAAATCTTAAGAGTGTCTCCTACCCAAGTGCAAAATCTTTACCATGATTTTAAAAAATTTGAGCAATGGTTAGGTCAAGAACATTCTAATATGGAAGCAATCTCTTCAATAGAAACAATGAGGAAGATGATTTACAATGATGATAATGATGTTTATTTGTTGTGTACTATTTCCTATCTTGTTGATAACAATGTTAAACTTGTCAAACAATGTGCTCAATACCTTGGTTTAACTCAACCTAACACTAGTGTTGAAACTTCTACTCCTATTCCTACTTCATTACCTAGTGTTTCTACATATTATCCACCTCTCATGACTACATATATTTCAAACATTAATCCTTCACATGTTAGTCTTGGACATATTTATAATCATATCATTTATCCTCCTTAAATTGTTACATCGATTTCCCAACCATCATCTATGCCTACTTACAACAATGTGTCATTTTTACATTCCAATTTTCCTTGTACTTCTCATAATGCTCCAAACCTTTCACACATGTCTTATACTAATCTTTCCACCGAATCCATTATTGATAGTATTTCTCAAACCGTATCATCCTTACAATTACAAATTGCCTCTACAAATTAGTCCAATTTCAATATTACCACTTGTGACATTTCTATCCCTTTGTGCTTGGACATCATTCGTGTTGTTATCCATCAATACATGGAAATACCTCATTTGGAGACTTATAATGGAAAAGGTGATCCCTTGACTCATGCAAAAATATTTAAAAAATTGTGTATAAATTTCTCTCATGGTCATAAACACATGGATAATGATTGCTAGAACATTTAGCGATAAGGCCCTGCAATGCCATTATTATTTACCTCCTTATTCTATTGATTCTTTTTAAAAAATTTCTTATGCTTTCATTCAAAAATTTCAAAAAAAAATTGTTCCTAAGATTTATTTGACTAATTTAATGCATTTTAAACAAGGTGTTAAATAAAAACTGGTTGGTTTCATTGGTAATTTAAACATTTGCATGCTCAGATTTCTTATCTTGTGCCTGATATTAATGGTCAAAATATTTTCATTGTCAATACACAAAAATACATTAGAGATAAGATTTTTATTTTTGATTTCTCTTCCTTTACTCAATTGTGTGTAGTACTTCATAATTATCAGCTTCAAGTGAGTTAATTTTAGAGCACTCCTCCAATGGCTCTAATTGATAGGAGTGATGTTACATCTTAGCCATTCCAAAAGTTTAAAAAACTTTAAGGCTTCATCAATATCAACAATTCATCAAAAAATATTGATGCATAAGTGACAACAACATCCAAAGGTTGATTAATGCTAATGTTTAAACACATCCTCCCATTAAACCAATTGATCGTTCCAAACAAGTATCCAAATCCTTTGATCCTAGAACTTTTTTCCAATACCATCGTCAACTTGGTCATGATGTTGAGATATGTTTCCATTTGAAGACTATTGTCTAAGACATTATTGGTTCTAATATTATATTTATTAAGGTGTTAATGATCAAGGAAAAAAATTCACTGCCCCTCCCAACAAAAAATTGCAAATATATATACCAATCCCTTACCTTCCCTTCTACTAACACCATTGAGTCTACCCATTCCTTTCCATCTTCTTCCAATGTTGTTAACCCTCCTACTATTGTGAAATATGATGATGAATGTACCAAGGCCAAAAAAAATTTCAACCTTATTGATCAACTCCTATCCAAACCAAAACCTGAGCTTTGTATTATATTTGATCATAAGGAGACTATCAAGGCACCTGATGGTCCTTTTTACATTGTTGCAAAGATTAATGGTCTTCCCTCTCATGGATTCCTTGTAGATCTTACTTCCATGGTGAATATTATAATTGAAGAACATATTTTCACATTACATGTCTATCTTGATTCCTATGATAAAAAAAATGTGATGATAAAAAAACTCAATGCTTTCACTTTCTCTACCCTTAGTTCCATTACTTTTCTTGTTGAATTTGGTAAGAAATATTTATATGTCACCTTTTTTGTCATCCAAACTTCCAATCAATTTCAATTTAGACTTGACCTTCCTATCTGTAATTGTTTGAAATTTCCCCACAATGGAGAAATCATCTTGATTAACCATAGTTTTTATCATCCTTTATCCAGTAAAGGGAACTTTCACCTTGACTTATTTTTTCCTAGCATGCCTCAACCAATTCAAACTCGCCAAGATCATTTCTTTTTATCCTATCAAAAATTCAAAGTACAAAATATTTGTGACCTTATAAATCCTAAGGTAGTCCCATCTCCTTGTCTTGGACCTATACTCCATCCTACACCTTCCATACCTCCTATTTACGTTTCAATTCCACCTCATATATCCTAAAAATTCATTGAACCCTCTATCTCTCAACCTAGTGTGGTTCATTTCATTCTTCCTCCTAAAGAATAATATGACATGATGTTGATTGATCTTAAACTAACTCAAGCTTCAAACAAAACCAAATGTAAGAAATTTTCTCATGACCATCATTGTAGATGTCATTTTAAGGCCTATAAACTTGCTTCCCAAAATATTTCCTCTCCTAAGACACCTTCTGTTAGTAATAACTGAGAGAGGGGGGGGGGGGGGGAATCANTGAGAGAGGGGGGGGGGGGGTGAATCAGTGGCCTTAAAAATTAATCCTTAAATCAACCCTTAAAACTTATAACCACAAATTATGTCTCAAGTTATCTTCTGTCCTACAAGAAGCATGACTTGAAATACTTATATCAATTTTCTACTTGTCGGATTGCTTTGTTTATCTCTCTTTAGTATGATTACCGATAAACAGTTAAATATTTACCGAAGCACAGTAAATATGCAGAGTATACTGATCAATCCAGAATTGCATATGTGAAATGTAAAACAACAAAGTAATAAAACATAAATACATAGCACATGGATTTTAACATGGAAACCCTATTAAGGGGAAAAACCACTGGGACTGGTACCCCAAATTTTCACTCTTCTGAAGTGAGCTCTGTTAGGAGCCAACCCTGTTAAAGGTTACAAACACATTGTTAGGTGTGACCTTGTTAGAGGATTTAAAAGATAGTTTGTCACCTTGTATCTGGCATCTAATTCTACCATCCTTGATCAAACACTCAATTGGCATGTCAATAGGTATCGGGAATATCTAATGCTACTTTTATGATCAAAATTTTTGATACTCCTTTTGATGTATCTCAATTGTAAAAGACTTTTAAGTCCTTCTTAGTTAAGAGACTTGATGCTTCAATGGTTAAACTGAAACACTAATGATATGTTCATACATACAACTCAATTGCAGATTTTCAGATCTATTGTAAGTCCATTACCTTTCTGATCAATATAATCACTTATACCTTTGCTCCACATTGTTATGCTCTGTGATTTTGTCTCACTATTTGTCAGTGTCTGCAGAATCTATCTCTTTCTTTAGCTTGTTGACCAGGACTGAAAGAAGAATTTCTTGTCCTTCATATTTTATTTATCATCTTTCCTCTATTATCTTGTTCACCCCACAATTTGTAATTAATTAGGTTTGTCTCTATATAGACATGATTTCCATTTTTCTTGGCTTTCTTGATTCTTGGCGTGATCCACAATTATCACCAATAGATTTAAAGCAAACTCCAGTTTTATCTCAAAGAGATCTTCTTGCCAACTGGAAAAATCAACTTTAAATCAATTACTTATCTCTGGCTTTATCTAGATGATTAAAACAATGATAAGTATCTGTTAAGTCTATTTATTGCTCTTGACAGCTAAGCATTTTTTCATTTCTGAACTCTCTGTTCTATCGGTCAACACTTTAGCTAGTCATCGGTGATAACTAACTGTTCTGTCACTGTGACTTTAGTTGTCATCAGGATCTCCATGTTAGTAATAACTAAGAGGGGGGGGGTGAATTAGTGGCCTCAAAAATTAATCCTTAAACCAACCCTTTAAACTTATAACCACCAATTATATCTCAAGTTATCTTCTATCCTACAAGATGAATGCCATGAAATAATTATATCAGTTTACTACTTGTCAGATTGCTCTGTTAGACCTTCTTTTATATGTTTACCAATAAGTAGTCATCTATTTACCAAAATACAGTAAATATGCAGAGTATACCGATCAATCCAAAATTGACTATGTAAGAAACAAAATAGTAAAGAGATGAATCATACACATAACACATGGATTTTTAACGTGGAAACCCTATTAAGGGAAAAACCACTGGGACCAGTACCCCAAATTTTCACTCTTCTGAAGTGAGGCTTGTTAAGAGCCAACCCTATTAAAGGTTACAAACACACTGTTAGGTGTGACCTTGTTAGAGGATTTAGAAATAGTTTGTCAACTAGTATCTGGCATCTAATGCTACCATCCTTGATCAAACTCTCTTGGGCTGTCAATAGGTATCAGGCATATCCAATGCTACTTTTGTGTTCAATTTTTTTGATAATCCTTGGGATGTATCTCAATTGAAAAAGACTTTTAAGTCCTTCTTGGTTAAGAGGCTTATATGCTTCAATGGCTAAATTGAAACACTAATGATCTGTTCATACATACAATGAACAGATAGAAATGGCATCTATACTTGAAGAACATATTATCTGTGTATAGATTTATCTTTGAAGTCCATCTCTCTACTTGCATCAACATGAATGATATTCTAATAATATGTAGGCTGATGCAGCCTTCTAGTCATCTTACTGACTAGTAAACAAGGGTATGACCCCTAGTCTCTTTCTCAAGTACTCAAATGCATCCTTGGGCAGTGGCTTGGTGAAGATATCGGCCAATTATTCCTTTGATTGCACATACTCAAGTATCACCTCATTTTCTTGAACTTGGTCTCTTAAATAATGATACTTGATGGAAATATGCTTTGCTTTTAGCATGCATGACTAGATTTTTGGAAACGTTTATTGCACTTGTATTATCACAATAGATAATTACTAGTTCTAAAATTTTCATATGCATACCTTCCAGTAACTGTTTGATCCATGCAATATTTGAGCAGTTTGCAGCAGCAACAACATACTCTACCTCTGTAGTAGATTGAGAGATGCATCCTTGCTTCTTGTTGATCTATGTGACAAGTCTATCATCCATGAAGAATGATCCTCCAGTTGTTCTCTTTCGGTCATCAAGATTTCCAGCCCAATCAGCGTCGGTAAAGACCTTAAGTTCAAATTTGCATTCTCTTCTATACCATAAGCCATAGTCCTCAATATTCTTTAGATAACTTAGAATTCTTTTCACAGCAGTCATATGTGATTCTCTGGGATTAGCAGAAAATCTAGCAACTATTCCTACTACATGTGCAATATCTGGTCTAGCATGTACAACATACATGAGTTTCCCAATCATTGATCTATACAAAGTCTGATTTACCTCTGATGACTTGTCCTCCTTTGTCAGCTTGCATCCAGTTGCCATCAGTGTTCCAACTGGTTTGGACTCTTCCATCTTGAATATTTTCAGTACTTCTTTGATGTACTTGGATTGTGTAATGAAAATACCTTCATCTTGTCACATGATCTGCATACCAAGAAAGAACTCAATCTCTCCAAACATAGACATCTCAAATTATTTTCTCATCTCATTTGAAAATGATTTGCATAGCATATCATTGCCTCCAAATATGATGTCATCAACAAATATCTTAGCAATCAAAATGTTAGCATCAGTATCTTCCTTCAAGTAAAGATTACCATTTTCACTAGTTCTTACAAATCCAATACTTATAAGATATGAATGAAGTCTTTCATACCAGGCTCGAGGTGATTTTTTTAATCCATACAAGGCTTTGTGAAGTCTACATACCATGTCCCTATTTTCTAGATCAACAAATCCTTCTGGTTGTTCAATGTATACCTCTTCTTCAAGTATTCCATTCAAGAATGCAGACTTGACATCCATTTGATATACCTTGAATCCTTTATATGCAGCATAAGCAAGTAATATTCTTACTCCTTCTAGCCTAGCAACAAGTGCAAATATCTCTCCATAGTCATTTCCTTCTTCTTGTGCATACCCTTTGCATACTAGTCTTGCTTTATTTCTGGTGACTTCTCCATTCTCATTCAGTTTATTCCTAAATATCCATTTTGTACCAATGACATTATTTTCATCTGGTCTTGACACAAGTGTCCATGTCATGTTTTTCTCTATTTGTTCAATCTCTTCATTCATAGCACTTATCCATTCATCATTATCTAGTGCAACATTGACAGATTTGGGCTCATAATCACTAATAAGACATCTTGGATTTAGAGACTTACTTTTGGTTCTCATACCAGCCTTCTTGTCTCCAATGATCTGGTCCTGTGGATGGTTCCTTCTAACATATCTTGCAAGTACATGTATAACTCTTTGTCTATCAGCTTTATCATCATTTTTTTCTTCATTCTATTCTCTATCAAGTTGTTCATCATCTTGAGCAATATTCTGATCATCGGTATTTGTAGCCTGATGCTCGGGTGCAATGATATGTTGCTCAGGAGCTCTGCATTGTTGGTTGGGTAGAGTTTCATGTTCCTCATTGTAAGTGAACCTATTTTAGTCCTCTGGTTCTTTGGTGTTTTCCTTTTCATTCTTCTCTGCAAATTCATCTATATTTACATTTGCATTTTCAACAATTTTGTTAGAGGCTTTGTTTAGACATTTATAGGCCTTGCTCTTGGTAGAATACCCTAGAAAAATTCCTTCATCACTCTTGGAGTCAATTTTTCCATTTCTATCATCTTTTAAGATATAACATTGATTGCCAAAATTTTTGAAGTAACTTACATTGGGTGTGTATCCATACCATAGCTCATAAGGTGTCTTTTTGGTGTCTTTCTTTAATTGTACTCTGTTCAATATGTAAATAGTAGTACTGACAGATTCCCTCTAGAAGATTTGGGTGATTCCTTTCTCTATCATCAGTGTCCTTGCACAATCAACTATGGATTTGTTCCTTCTTTCAGAAATTCCATTCTGCCATGGTGTTCTCGGTGCAAAGGCCAGTCTTTTGATTCCATGCTCATTACAAAAGTTAGTGAATTCATCTGAAATAAATTCCCCTCCTCTATCTGATCATAAGAATTTTAAATCCTTACCACTTTTCTTCTCAACCATTGCTTTGTACCATTTAAACATCTTAAATGCTTCTAATTTATCTTTTAGAAGCATGACTGTCATCATTCTAGAGTAATCATCAACAAAGAGAATAAAATATCTATCTCCATAATAACTCTTGTCCTCATAGGTCCACATAAATCAATATGGACTAATTCTAGAATTTCATCAGATGTATAGGTTTCACTTTTAAAGCTAGACTTTGTCATTTTACCTTTTTGACAATTATTACACATGATTTTGTCGGGCTTGGTCATCATCGGTAAGCCTCTGACATTTCTCTTTTTGCTAATATTTATCATGTTGTCAAAATTCACATGACACAACATTTTGTGCCATAGCCATATATCTTCATTTGTAGCAATCAAATAAGTGGAGTCAGTATCATTTAAATAGAATAAGTTACATTTTGTCTTCTCACCGGTACCAATTATATTTCCTGATTTATTGAAGATCTTTGCCTTCTTATTTTCAAATGCTACTCTATGACCTAAATTATTTGATTGAGAAACACTCAATAGATTATAATTCAATCCATTTACCCAATAAGCATTTTTACATTTTATCTGGTTATTCAACATTATGGTTCCTCTACCTTCAACTGGACAAGGTGTGTCATTACCCATTCTTACTGAACCACCTTTATAGTATTCAAAAGTCTCAAAAATTTTCTTATCACCAGTCATATGGTGAGTGCACCCATTATCTATGATCCAAACATCATTTTTTCTAACCTTAGATATGAGAGATGTTTCTACATACATTTCTTTATCATCATCTGAATCAACCTTTACAGCCACAAACACCATCTCGATGTCTTCTTCAGATTCGGTGTCAGTATCATCATCTTTGTATTTTTATAGGTAACTGGCCTTCTTTCCTTTGTCCTTATAGTCTTGGGTATCTCTTCTTTCTGATTGTCGGTAGCTTCAGTAATCACCTCTGTCAGACTTATTTTCAAATGATCTGTCATTACTTCTATCATCTTTTCTTTTGTTAGTACATCTTGTAGAAAAGTGTCCAATCTCTTTGCGGTTAAAATGAACAAGTGGTAATTTACCTTTGTATTTACCTTTTCCTCTCTGCATTCTTCTAGCCATAAGTGCTTCAATTTCATCAAGGTCATCTTCTTCACTTTCACTATCACTATCTTTTCTCATTGTGTTTTTATGACTTAATTTACTTATTCTCACAGAAGACTTGAATGCAGACTCTATGTTTGGTAAGACACTATTATCAAAGTTGTTCATCTCAAATGAAATCAGTCTTCCAATTAAATTATCTAGAGTAACACTGCTATTTTCTACCACTCTCATTTCTTGAATGGTAGATACTCTAATAGCATAAGTAGGTAGTAAGGTTCTTAGAATTTTACTTACCACAGTATCTTCTTCTAGTACACCTCCAAATCCTTGGATAGCATTTATTCTTGTGTTGTACTAAGTGATGTTTTCACTTTCTTTCATTTTGAGATCTTCAAACTTTCCTTTAAGGATTTCTGCCTTGGCTCTCAAAACATTTTTGTCACCACCATGTACAAGCATCAATTTGTCCCACATCTGCTTTATAGTCTTGCAGGATTTGACATCTTCAAATTTAGCATCAGATAGTGAGGAAGCAAGTTCTATCATCATGCCATTGTGCTCATGCTTCTCTCTCATTTGTTCAACTATTGGTGCTCCTTTGGGAAACACATATTAAGTTTCTAAGTATTGAGTAACATCATTACCAATACCTGATAAGTGGAGTCTTATTCTACTCTGGCATGAAGCAAAATTGTCTTTGTTCAACTTGGGCACATCTCATATGTTCATCTTGTGATCTTTAGCTTAGGTCTTGAAACCTTCCTTTATAATCATACAAGCTCTAATACCAATTGTTAGTAATAACTGAGAGGGGGGGGGGGTGAATCAGTGGCCTCAAAAATTAATCCTTAAATCAACCCTTTAAACTTATAACCACCAATTATATCTCAAGTTATCTTTTATCCTACAAGACGAATGCCATGAAATAATTATATTATTTTACTACTTGTTAGATTGCTTTGTTAGACCTTCTTATGTATGTTTATCGATAAGCAGTCATCTATTTACCGAAATATAGTAAATATGCAAAGTATACCGTTCAATCTAGAATTAACTATGTAAGATACAAAATAGTAAAGAGATGAATCATACACACATAACACATGGTTTTTGAATGTGGAAACCCTGTTAAGGGAAAAAAAACTGGGACCGGTACCCCAAATTTTCACTCTTCTGAAGTGAGCCCTATTAAGAGCCAACCCTGTTAAAGGTTAAAAACACACTATTAGGTGTGACCTTGTTAGAAGATTTAGAAATAGTTTGTCAACTAGTATCTGACATCTAATGCTACCATCCTTGATCAAACTCGCTTGGCCTGTCAATAGGTATAGGGCATATCCAATGCTACTTTTGTGATCAAACATTTTTATACTCCTTGGGATGTATCTCAATTGAAAAAGACTCTTAAGTCCTGCTCGGTTAAGAGGCTTATATGCTTCAATGGTTAAACTGAAACACTAATGATTCTTTCATACATACAACTCAATTGCAGATTTTCAGATCTATTGTAGGTCCATTACTTCACTGATCAATATAATCAAATATACCTTTGCTCCACACTTGTTCTTCTCTGTGATGCTTATCTCACTATTCGTCAGTGTCTACAAAATCTAGGTCTTCCTTTAGCTTGTTGATCAAGACTGAAATGAAGACTTTCTTCTCCATTAGATTTCCTTTAGCATCTTTCCTCTTCTCTTGTTCACCCCACACACACAATTCATAATGAATTGAGTTTGTCTCTTATAGACATGATTTCCTCTTTTTTTTGGCTTTCTTGATATTGGTGTGTTCAACAATATTTTCCAATGGATTTAAAGCAAATCTCTAGTTTGATCTCATAGAGATCTTCTTGCCAACTGGAAAAAGAAGCTTTAAATCAATTACTTATCTCCAGGTTTATCTGGATGATTAAAACAATGATAAGTATCTATTAACTCTATATTTAGCTTCTTGACAGCTAAGCATTTTTTTCATTTTCTTAACTCTCTATTCTGTCGGTCAACACTTTAGTTAGTCATCGGTGATAACTGATTGTTTTGTCAGTGTGACTTTAGTTGTCATTAGGATCTCCATCATTGTCTTCTCCATCGGACAACACTGAAATTTTGTCCATCGGGTTACTCTATGTTTTGCTCGTCGGGAAACACTGTAACTCCGCTTGATGGTAATGTTGTGCATTTCCTTGTCAGGCAACACTGTGACTTCATTCTTTTACCTTGATCATCGGGTGCACTCCATCAGTGTATGTAGTCACTTAGTGAATACTTGACTTATATGCATTACTTATAGCATAGCCTTTGATTCATCATTTCTTTGAAGTCTTTAGCAGTATTACAATGACCATATAAATTATATCAAGTTGACATCAATGAAAATACAATACATTAACTGATTTAATGCCTTACGTGATCATCAACTTAACATCTTCAAACATTCAATCAGTTACATGTCATCACTCCGTCCTTGTTTTTTCTGTCGGGCAACACTGAAATTTTTTCCGTCTGGTTACTCTGTGTTTTTCTCATCGGGCAACACTGTAACTTTGCTCATTGGTAATGTTGTGCATTAGCTCATCGGGTAACACTGTGACTCTTCTCTTTTACTCTGATCATTGGTGTGCACTCCATCGGTGTATACAATCACTTAGTGAATACTTGACTTATATGTATTACTGATAGCATAGCCTTTGATTCATTGGTTCTTTGAAGTCTTTGGTAGTATTTCCATGACCATACAGATTATATCAAGTTGACATCAATGACAATACAATACAATACATTAACTGATTTAATGCCTTGCATGATCATCAAATTAACATATTCAAACATTCAATCAGTTACATGTCATCAATCTCTCCCTTTGGCATTGATGGCAACATACTAAATTATCATACTATACTATTACTAATACAATATGAAATATATAGTTTCATCAAGCTTTCCTAATGTAACTATTACAAATGTCTGGCTATCAGTAAGCTCAAAATAACTTTGATTTGATTCTTGCAGCTTTCTGTCTGTCTTCAATCCCTTTCACTGGATAGATGTAGAATCTTTCTTTCTCTGATGTGATGTGTTCTCCTTTTGTGTCAAATTCTCTCCCTTTGACCATTTCTCCTTTCTTGCGATGTCTCTTGTCAGCAATTCTCTTCCTTTGTGTGTACTCTCCCTTTCTTGTTACATTCTCCCTTTGGATACTTCAAGGGATATAATCTCTCCCTGAGATGATAATGGATATAATAATCTCTCCCTTTATCAGTATGATAATGAGATATCTCTCTCCCTTTGACAATAATGCCAAACAAACATCTTTTCAAACAAATATTTGATATTAGTGTCAAACATATCATTTCTATCCATAATATATTCCTTGAATTTCCCCTTCCATTGGTAATAACTCTGGTGCTCAGAGTAGATAAATACCTTGTTGTGTATATATGTATCATGAAGTCCATCTCTCTACTTGCATCAACATGAATGATATTTTGATAATATGTAGGCTGATGTAGCATTTTAGTCAACTTACTGACCAGTAGACAAGGGTCTGACCCCTAGTCTCTTTCTCAAGTACTCAAATGTATCCTTGGGCAGTGGCTTGGTAAAGATATCAGCCAATTGTTCCTTTGATTACACATACTCAATTATCACCTTCTTTTCCTGAACTTGTTCTCTCAAATAATGATACTTGATGGCAATATGCTTTATTTTAGCATGCATGACTGGATTCTTGGAAATGTTTATTGCACTTGTATTATCATAGTAGATAATTATTGGTTCAAGAATTTTCATATGCATACCTTCCAGTAACTTTTTGATCCATGCGATATTTGAGCAATTTGCAGTAGCAGCATCATACTATGCTCCTACAGTAGATTGAGAGATGCATCCTTGCTTCTTGCTGATCCATGTGACAAGTCTGTCACCCATAAAGAATGCTCCTCCAGTTGTGCTCTTCTGGTGATCAATATTTCCATCCTAATCAGTGTTGGTAAAGACCTTAAGTTCAAATTTGCCTTCTCTTCTATACCATAAGCCATATTCTTTGGTATTCTTTAGATATCTTAGGATTCTTTTCATAGCAGTCATATGTGATTCCCTGGGATTAGCAAAAAATATTGCAACTATTCCTACTGCATGTGCAATATCTGGTGTAGTATGTACAACATACATGAGTTTTCCAATCATTGATCTATACAAAGTCTGATTTACCTCTAATGACTTGTCTTCCTTTGTCAACTTACATCCAGTTTCCATTGGTGTTCCAACTAGTTTGGACTCTTCCATCTTGAATATTTTCAGTACTTCTTTGATGTACTTGGATTGTGTAATGAAAATACCTTCATCTTGTTGCATGATCTGCAAACCAAGAAAGAACTTGATCACTCCAAACATAGACATCTCAAACTCTTTGCTCATTTCATTTGCAAATGATTTTCATAGCATATCATTTCCTCCAAATATGATGTCATCAACAAATATCTTAGCAATCAAAATGTTAGCATCAGTATCTTCCTTTAAATAAAGATTAATGTTTTCACTAGTCCTTACAAATCCAATACTTATAAGATAGGAATGTAGTCTTTCATACCAAGATTGAGGTGCTTGTTTCAATCCATACAAGGCTTTGTGTAGTCTACATACCATGTCCCTCTTGTCTGGATCAACAAACCCTTCTGGTTGTTCAATGTATACCTCTTCCTCAAGTATTCCATTTACAAATGCAAACTTGACATCCATTTGATATACCTTGAACCCTTTACATGCAACATAAGAAAGTAATATTCTCACTCCTTCTAGCCTAGAAATGGGTGCAAAGGTCTCTCCATAGTTAATTCCTTCTTCTTGTGCATACCCCTTGCATACTAGTCTTGCTTTATTTCTGGTGACTTCTCCATTCTCATTCAGCTTATTCCTAAATATCCATTTTGTACCAATGACATTCTTGTCATCTAGTCTCGGTACAAGTGTCCATGTATTTTTTTTCTCTATCTGCTCAATCTCTTCATTCATAACACATATCCATTCATCATTATCTAGTGCAACATTGACAGATTTGGCCTCACAATCACAAATAAGACATCTTATATTTAGAGACTTACTTCTGGTTCTCATACCAGCCTTTTTATCTCCTATGATCTAGTTTTGTGGATGGTTCCTACTGACATATCTTGCAAGTATAGGTTCATCCCTTTTTCTATCAGCTTGATAATCATTGTGTTCTTCATTTTGTTCTCCATCACTTTGTACATCATCTTGAGCAATGTTCTGATCGTTGGTATTTGCAGCGTGATGCTTGGGTACAATGATTTATTGCTCGAGAGTTCTACATTGTTGGTCGGGTAGAGTGTCAGGTTCCTCATTTTAAGCAAACCTATTGTATTCCTCTAGTTCTTTAGTGCTTTCCTTTTCATTCTTCTCTGCAAATTCATCTATCTTTACATTTGCACTTTCAACAATTTTGTTAGAGGCTTTATTTAGACATTTATAATCCTTGCTCTTGGTAGAATACCCTAGAAATATTCCTTCATCACTCTTGGAGTCAAGTTTTCCATTTCTATCATCTTTTAAAATATAACATTGATTGGCAAAAATTTTGAAACAACTTATATTGGGTGTGTATCCATACCAAAGCTCATAAGGTGTCTTTCTTCAATTGTACTATGTTCAATGTGTAGATAGCAGTAATAATAGCTTCTCTCCAGAAGATTTGGGTGATGCCTTTCTCTATCATCAGTGTCCTTGCACAATCAACTATGGATCTATTCCTTCTTATAGCAATTCCATTTTGCTGCGGTGTTATTGGTCCAGAGACCTGTCTTCTGATTCCATGCTCATTACAAAAGTTAGTGAATTCATCTGAAATAAATTCCCCTCCTCTATCTGACCTTAAGGATTTTAATTCTTTACCACTTTGTTTCTCAACCATTTCCTTATACCATTCAAACATCTTAAATGCTTCAGATTTATCTTTTAGAAACATGACTGTCATTATTCTAGAGTAACCATAAAAAAAAAGAATAAAATATCTATCTCCAGAATAACTCTTTGTCCTCATAGGTCCACATAAATTAGTATGGACTAATTCTAGAATGGCATCAAATGTATGGGTTTTTCTTTTGAAACTAGACTTTGTCATCTTATATTTTTGACAATTCTTACACATGATATTGTCGGGCTTGGTCATCGTCGATAATCCTCTGACATTTCTCTTTTTTCTAATCTTTATCATGTTGTCAAAGTTCACATGAAACAATCTTTTGTGCCACAACCATATGTCTCCGTTTGTAGCAATCAAACAAGTGGTGTCAGTATCATTCAGATAGAATAAGTTACCTTTTGTCTGCTCACTGATACCAATCACATTTCCTGATTTATTGAAGATATTTTCCTTCTTATTTTCAAATGCTACTCTGTGACCTGAATTATTCAATTGAGAAACACTCAATAGATTATAATTCAATCCATTTACCCAATAAGCATTTTCACATTTTATCTGGTTATTCAACATTATGGTTCCTCTGCCTTCAACTGGACAAGGCGTGTCATTACCCATTCTTACTGAACCACCTTTATAGTATTCAAAATTCTCAAAAATTTTCTTATCAGCGGTCATATGGTGAGTGCATCCACTATCTATGATCCATACATCATTTTTACTAACTTTAGAAATGAGTGCAGTTTCTACATACCTTTCTTCATCATCATCTGAATCATCTTTTACTACCACAAACATCATCTCGATGTCTTCATTAGATTCAGTGTCAGTATCATCATCTTTGCATATTGCTAGGTAATTTTCCTTCTTTCCTTTGTCCTTGTAGTCTTGGGTATCTCTTCTTTTTGATTGTCGGTAGCTTCTGTAATCACCTTTGTCAGACTTCTTTTCAAATGATCTGTCATTACTTCTGTCATCTTTTCTTCTGTTAGGACATCTTGCCGCAAAGTGTCCAATCTCTTTACAATTAAAACAAACAAGTAGTAATTTACCTTTGCCTCTTTACATTCTTCTAGCCATAAGTGCTTCAATTTCATCAAGATATTCTTCTTCACTTTCACTATCACTATATTTTCTCATTGTGTGTTTATGACTTGATTTACTTATTCTCATAGAAGTTTTGAATGCAGACTCTATGTTTGGTAAAACACTATTATTAAATTTATTCATCTCAAATGAAATCAATCTTCCAATCAAACTATCTAGAGCAATATTTCTATTTGCTACTGCTCTCATTTCTTGAATGGCGGATACTCTAATAGCATAAGTAGGCAGTAAGATTCTTAGAATTTTACTTACCACTGTATCTTCTTCTAGTACACCTCCAACTCCTCGGATAGCATTGACTACCTCTTTGATTCTTGTGCTATACTGAGTGATGTTTTCACCTTCTTTCATTTTGAGATCATCAAACTTTCCTCTAAGGATTTCTGCCTTGGCTCTCAAAATTTTTTTGTCACCACCATGTACAAGCATCAATTTGTTTCACATCTATTTTGTAGTCTTGCGGGTTTTGATATCTTCAAATTTAGCATCGAAGAGTGAGGAAGAAATCTCTATCATCATGTCATTGTGCTCATGCTTCGCTCTCAATTGTTCAACTGTTGGTGCTCCTGTGGGAAACACATATTCAGTATCTAAGTATTGAGTAACATCATTTCCAATACCTGATAAGTGGAGTCTTATTCTGGTCTGCCATGAACAAAAATTATCTTTGTTTAGCTTGGGAAAATCTCGTCTATTCATCTTGTGATCTTTAGCTTAGGTCTTGAAACCTTCCTTCTAAGCACACAAGCTCTAATACCAATTGTTAGTATTAACTAAGAGGGGGGGTGAATTAGTGGCCTCAAAAATTAATCCTTAAATCAACCCTTAAAACTTATAACCACAAATTATGTCTCAAGTTATCTTCTATCCTACAAGATGTATGCCTTGAAATACTTATATCAATTTTCTCATTTTCGGATTGCTTTGTTAATCTCTCTTCTATATGATTACCGATAAGCAATTAATAATTTACCGAAACACAATAAATATGCAGAGTATATCGATCAATCAAGAATTGCATATGTGAAATGTAAAATAGTAAAGTAATAAAACATAAATACATAACACATGGATTTTAATGTGGAAACCCTATTAAGGGAAAAACCACTGGGACCAGTACGCCAAATTTTCACTCTTCTAAAGTGAGCTCTGTTAAGAACCAACCCTGTTAAAGGTTACAAACACACTATTATGTGTGACCTTGTTAGAGGATTTAAAAGATAGTTTGTCAGCTAGTATCTGGCATCTAATGCTACCATCCTTGATCAAACACTCACTTGGCCTATCAATAGATATCAGGCATATCCAATGCTACTTTTATGATCAAACTTTTTGATACTCCTTCGGATGTATCTCAATTGTAAAATACTTTTAAGTCCTGCTCGGTTAAGAGACTTGATGCTTCAATGATTAAATTGAAACACTAATGATTTGTTCATACATACAACTCAATTGCAGATTTTCAGATCTATTGGAAGTCCATTACCTTTCTAATCAATATAATCACTTATACCTTTTCTCCACACTGTTATGCTCTGTGATGTTTTCTCACTATTTGTCGGTGTCTGCAGAATCTAGCTCTTTCTTTAGCTTGTTGATCAGGACTGAAAGAAGACTTTCTTCTCCTTCAGATTTTCTTTAGTATCTTTCCTCTATTCTCTTGTTCACCCCACAATTCATAATGAATTAGGTTTGTCTCTATATAGACATGATTTACCCTTTTCTTGGCTTTCTTGATTCTTGGCGTGATCCACAATTCTTGCCAATAGATTTAAAGCAAAATCCAATTTTATCTCAAAGAGATCTTCTTTCCAACTGGAAAAATCAGCTTTAAATCAATTACTTATCTCCATCTTTATTTTGATGATTAAAACAATGATAAGTATCCATTAAGTCTATTTATAGCTCTTGATAGCTAAGCATTTTGTCATTTATGAACTCTTTGTTCTGTCGGTCAACAATTTAGTTAGTCATCGGTGATAACTGACTGTTCTGTCAGTGTGAATTTAGTTTTCATCAGGATCTCCATCCTTTTCCTTTCCTTCAGGCAACACTAAAATTGTTTCCGTCGGGTTACTCTATGTTTTGCTCGTTGGGAAACACTGTAATTTTTCTCATTGGTAATGTTATGCATTAGCTCGTCGGGTAAAACTGTGACTCTTCTCTTTTACTCTGACCATCAGCATACACTCTGTCGGTGTATATAGTCACTTAGTGAATACTTGACTTATATGCATTACTGATAGCATAGCCTTTGATTCATTGGTTCTTTGAAGTCTTTGGTAGTATTTCCATGACCATACAGATTATATCAAGTTGACATCAATGATAATACAATACATTAACTGATTTAATACCTTGCATGATCATCAATTTAACATCTTCAAACATTCAACTAGTTACATGTCATCACCTTCAAATGCCTTGATTCCCTTTAACCAACCTATGCATATCCCAAGGGAGGAAGTTAATCTAAAGAAGATGAAATTACAAAAACATGATGATTTTATGTATTAGAGATTCTATTGGGACTAACTTGGATGAAGAAGATACTCTTGATGGTGATTATTTCAATGTTTCTAATGCAAATGATGTCAATGCTAATAATTCTAATGATATGTACATGACTATTGATGTTAATCATGATTTAACTACTAGAATTTCAAAACAATTATCTCACTCCTAGTGACAAACAAAGTGACTCATCATTAGGGCATGGTCCTTGTTTGGAACTTGTGATAGCTCCATCTACCATACTTGACATTGTGCCTCTTGCATGTTTCCCACCTTCCCTAAACAATACAGACTGAGATGGGGGGGGGGGGTAGGCGATATTCTTGACTAGATCCTCTTGTATGTTGGATTATTTTGTGTATTTTCTTGTTCATATTATGCTTCCCCAATGATGTGTTGCTTTATATATTTTTTCTTTAGGTTTCTCTAAACAACCCTTTTTTCTCTATTATGCAAGCTGGTAAATGAATTGAACAGTTGTGAAATTCCTCTATTTGTATCTCATTTCCTCTATATGTTGTAATACATGTTATATTCATGCATGTTCTATTATTCATAATTGTGCCTTTTTGTCTCTACAATGGAAACCCATAAATACTCTTTTTTGTATCTCTTATGTGATCTTCTTCTAGCATTCCCATAGTTCTACTACCTTTGGGGGTTATTTCAATTCATTTTAATATAATTATTGATATAAATCATTATCATATGATCATACTAACCCTAGAGTTAGTATATCCCTTTTATGCTCTCTTTTCTTAAGTGTTTCATTTCCCTTGGTTTGTCCTTGCCTAGGGGAATCTCATAATGGAAATGTCTTTTTTGGGTGCATGTATTCTTTTTTTATGGGTCTAAACAATTAGTGTCCATTAATTTGGAATCTCTAGGACCTATTGGGCTCCATTTTAGTGATCTCCTAGATTTTGGATGCATTTATGCTCGATTTTACCTCTTTTCTCTCCATTTTTCCCCGAGCCTCTTAATACTTCTTAGACCCCACAAATTCTACCTCAAAATTGACCCTTCTAGGTATAGGTTGAACCACTTTAGACCTGTTGGTGCCCAAAAACACTAAATTGAATTTCCTTTGGACTTGCCAATCCAATGATGGGAAATCCAATTATTTTTGGCCAACTAACGGGAATGATCGATTATGATCCTCTTCCCCTATGCTTCTGGCTCTGTAGGACCAAGGCGGGTGAACCTTCACCTGAATAGGCTTTTTATGGCAGATAACCTGTGTATGAAACTCAAATTTTCGTCTCTCAAAGTATGGCAAGGAACTTGAAATAAATATAACTAAAATCAATATATCATGAACTGTAAATTGAAATA